>OZ024823.1:10396572-10786572 GCA_964016985.1 Anodontia alba | reverse complement strand
GAAAATTTAATCAGGTGATCTCCTCCTCAGTCACAATTAGTGTACCAAATATCAAGGCTCTAGCTCAAATACGTTTTGAGATATCTTGCTGACGAGATTTCAATGTTATTTTATTCAAAGGGAAATAACTCTAAAATGGGAGATAATTCGGATAAGGAAAAAAAAAAAAAAAAAAATACTGGTCACGTATTTTTTCTTGAGGAATCAATATATGAAATTTCAAAACACTAGCATACATGGTTCTAAATTTATGCTATGCACATGAAAGAAACAAGATTAAATAGCCTTAAATTGAAAAGGGCCATAACTCCAATAACATTTCATTTAATGGTTGAAAAATTAATCAGGTGATCTCCTCCTCAGTCCCAATCATTATAGCAAATATCAAGGCTCTTGCTCAAATTCTTTTCGAGATATCTTGCTAACGAGATTTCAGTCATTTTATCAAAAGGGAAAACAGGAGATAATTCAGATAAGAAGTAGAAGAAGAAGGAAAAAAAAATACGGGTCACCTATTTTTTTCATGAGAAATCCATACATGAAATTTCAAAACATTAGCATACATGGTTCTAAATTTATGCTATGACCAGGAAAGCAACAAGATTAAGTAGCCTTAAATTGCAAAAGGCCATAACTCCAAAACTATTTCATTTATTTAGTTAAAAATTTAATCAGATGATCTCCTCCTCATTGCTAATCATTACACCAAATATCAAGGCTCTAGCTTAAATACTCTTTGAGATATCTTGCTTACAGGATTTCAATGATTTTATTAAAAGGAAAATAATTCTAGAATGGGAGACAATTCGGATAAGAAAAAACTGCAGGTCAACTATATTTCAAGAGGAATCCATATATGAAATTTCAAAACAATAGCATACATGGTTCTTAACTTATGCTATGCACATTTAAGCAACAATATTACCCCTTATAACTGCAAAGGGCCATAACTCCAACATCATTTCATTTGGTTGAAAATTTATTCAGGTGATCTCCTCCTCTGTCCCAATCAGTGTATAAACTATCAAGGCTCTACCTCAAATACTTTTTGAGATATCTTGCTAACGAGATTTCAATGCTATTTTATTCAAAGGGAAATAACTCTAAAATGGGATATAATTCGGATAAAAAATACGGGTCACCTATTTTTCATGAGGAATCCATGTACGAAATTTCAAACTATTATAATACATGGTTCTAAACTTATGCTAAGCACAATAAAGCAACAACATTAAATGACCAAAAATTGCATAGGGCGATAACTCCAACAAAAATTCATTGAATTGGTTGAAAATTTCATCAGGTGATCTCCTCCTCAGTCCCAATCTATGCTACAAATATCAAGACTCTAGCTCAAATACTTTTTGAGATATCTTGCTAACGAGATTTTAATGTTATTTTATTAAAAGGGCAATAACACTAAAATGGGAGATAATTCAGATAAAAAATAAACGGGTCACCTATTTTTTCACGAGGAATCCATATAAGAAATGTCAAACTATTAGCATACATGGTTCTAAAGTTATGCTATGCACAAGAAAGCGTGACGAACGAACGAACGAACGAATGAAAAAGCCAGAAACAATAAGCCACCCAACTTCTTCAAAGTTGGGGGCATAATAATGTATACCCCTGTAAACCCCAGTTTTTATTATAAAAAAGTGGGGTTTATGAAGTCAAACTTATATAGCATGTTTTCGTGATGAAGATGCAGGACAAGTATAAGGAGTTAACATGTTTCAGTAGGGTAAATACATTATAAAGATCAAATAAGACCAAATGTCGGTCCTCAGACTAAAAGACGGCTCCCTTCTTAATCTGTTTCAGATGGTCGGCGCCTGACTATCATTGTCTGTGGTCAGGCTCATCGTGGTCCTGTTTGTGTTTTCTTGTGTTCTGGCTTCAGACAGCCATTGAGGCCTTTGCTTTGTTTCAACACAGTTTTATTTTTTTTTGATAAAATGTATTTCACTGTGACGTCTCACAGATCAGGAAGAGGACCCCCTTTAGGCACTAAACGCATATTACATTATAAATATTTTGTAATTTGAGCTGAATCAGAACTAAGGGTGAGGTTTCGCGCGAGTAAAACTTGTTTTAGCGCCCCAAAAGAAGCAGACTTTGTATCCGCGCAATTTGATAAGGTTTACAGAACCCGATCCTTAACAAAAACATACCTATATAATTTTGACCCCCTTAAACCCCACTTTTACATAGTAAAACTAGGGTTTACAGAGGTATACATTATTTTTCTTATTTCTGCTCAAAAGCATAGTTTGTGGGTGTTCATTAGAACCACCTCGACGAGGCGGTTCTTACTAGTACCCACAATCTATGTTTTCTGAGCAGAAATATGAAAAAATATCGGAATCTTTATCTGCAAATTTTCATTTTTTTGGTGGTAAAATTTGCAGTATATTTGAATAAGTCTGTTTTAGTAATGGATAGGGTCACAACTGGGTAGGGATCAATCAAAACTGATGAATGCTCACATATGCTATCGGATTCCTGTCTCTGTGATAAAATTACGGTTGCAATAGCTCCAGACAAAGTCTATTCGAGTTGCAGCTCAAACACCAAATCTGTTACAAAGGAAAGTCGAAAACTGGAAATGCTATAAAGAAAGTTGTCACTATTTTTTGTGATATCAGCACCTTGACTTTTTCTATATTCCAATCATGAATCATTAGGCCACAGTGTTTTTATATTTTTAGGTTTACGGGAGAGCCTACATTATGATTTTAGCCCCTCAGAAAAAATAAAATTTGCATTTCAAATTTTATTTTTATCTTATGTCCCTGCCCTTGTATTCCATTTTTACATGAGTTTTGGTTTGAAAATTATTTGATCGACCCAAGCTTTTTATTTTTATTCCTCCCTCCCGAAAGCATTTTTGAAAGAAATCTCCCGTAAATCTAAAAAAAAAAAAAAAAAAAAAAAAAAAAAAAAAATGGAATTATCCGCATTCCAAAAGACATTCGAGTTATTGATGATTGATTGATTGTGTTGGGGTTTAACTACACGTCAACCCTTGTGGGTCATTTTGTGTCGTCTCCCAGAGAAGGGGAGAAAAGAGAGAAGAGATAGTAGTGGAAATGAAAGAGAGGGTCAGGGAAGAAAAAGGAATAGGTAAGAAAGAGAAGAACCAGAAGAAATAAAAACATTCCCCTCTACCCTTATCTGCTACAAGGATAGCCTTGCCCAACTGTAAGCCAATATCAGTTGGACGCCCCGGTGACGTAAGATACAGGACACCCTCGCCACACCCTACAATCCCCTAATATTCGAGTTACAGCCGAAATCAAGAACTGGTAGCCAAATAAGGAATGATAACTGGAAAAAGATGGATAGCACTGACACTCATGTAAACGACATCTCCTCTTCCTCTTGGGGTTTGGGAAGGGCTGCGGTTTGTGATTGTGGCACTCCCTGGACTTTTCTCTTACCTTTTATGCATCATTACTATTTAAAAGGTTTTCAAATAAGAAGCTGTTCGGTACATTGGATATGAAACCCCTACCCCAAAAGCTGTGTGAAGTTGGTTAAACATTCGACATTGGACAGTGGACATTCAAATGTCTAGCCGCACGACATTCGACATTCAAATGTCTAGTGGCACGACATTCAAAATTCGACATTCGAATGTCTAGCTATTAGACATTCGACATTCGAATGTCTAGCCATTAGGCATTCGACATTCGAATATCTAGCTATTAGACATTGGACATTCGACTTTCTAGCCATTAGACATTCGACATTCGAATGTCTAACCATTAGACATTCGACATTAAAATGTCTAGCCATTAGACATTTGACATTTGACTTTCGAATGTCTAGCCATTAGATATTCGACATTGAAATGTCCAGCCATTTGACATTCGACATTCGAATGTCTAGCCATTAGACATTCGACATTAAAATGTCTAGCTATTTGACATTTGACATTCTAATTTCTAGCCATCAGAAATTCGACATTCGAATTTCTATCCGTTAGACATTTGACATTCGAATGTCTAGCCGCACAACATTCTATATTCGACATGCGAATGTCCAGCCATTACACTTTCGACATTTGACATTCGACATTCGAATGTCTAGCCATTAGACATTTGACATTCGAATGTCTGGCCATTCGAATGTCTAGCCATTAGACATTCGACATTCGAATGTCTAGCCATTATACATATGACATTCGAATGTCTAGCCATTAGACATTCGAATGTTTAGCCATTAGACATTCGACATTCCACATTCGAATGTCTAGCCATTAGACATTCGACATCCGACTTTCGATTGTCTAGCCATTAGACATTCAACATTCGACATTCGAATGTCTAGCCATTAGTCATTCGACATTCGACATTCGTATGTCTAGCCATTAGACATTCGACATTCGAATGTCTAGCCATTAGTCATTCGACATTCGACATTCGAATGTCTAGCCATTACACATTCGACATTCGATATTCGAATGTCTAGTCATTAGACATTCGACATTTGAATGTCTAACCATTACACATTCCACATTCAACATCCGAATGTCTAGCAAGTAGACATTCGACATTCGAATGCCTTACCATAAGACATTCGGCACTCGACGTTTGAATATCTAGCCATTCGACATTCGATTTCCTAGCCATAAGTCATTCGACATTCGAATGTCCAGCCATTAGACATTCGTCATTCGACATTCGAATGTCTAGATATTCGACATTCGAACGTCCAGCCATTAGACATTCGATATTCGACATTCGAATGTCTAGCCATTAGACATTTGACATTCGACATTCGAATGTCTAGCCAATAAACATTCGACATTTGGAAATCTAGCCGTTAGACATTCGACATTTGACATTCGAATGTCTAGCTGCACAATATTCGACATTCAAATGTCCAGTCATTAGACATTCGACATTCGAATATCTAGTAGCTAGACATTGGATATTTGAGTGTCTAAATCTACATTCACTACTCAAATGTTTAGCCGCTAGACATTCGGCATTAGACATTTGAACATCTTGCTGCAGGACATTCGTCGTTGGAAAGTCTAGCTGCAAGACATTAGACATTCTGCATAGATAGCATTAGGCCATAGACAGGGAAATTCGTTTGTGTTCTACTTCGGAAAAACATAAACTTTCGATATTCATGACTGCTCTCTAACAATTACAGGATGAATCAAGACTTATGATGCAAAACAAAATCCGACTGTATTTACCCTAAATAATCAGATCTTACCTTACTTGTCCTGAATTTTGAACAAGTCTACCGTACTACATGTTAATATGTCCAAACGACTGTATGAGTGGCAAATGGTGTAGACCCTGATCAGCTCAGCGGCGTCTGATTTTGATCTGCACTATTGCCAAGGCGTGTCCGTTCGAATACGTAGGGTAAATACAGTAAGCAATTATGAAAACAACAAAAAGCCAGATCACCCAATGAATCAAAACTTAAATCTGGGCCCTTTGTTCCTCAAGTAGATGGTCCAGACTCGAGATTTCAACCGGTCGGTGCCGGCCTCGGTGGTTCAATTGGATGCGCCGTCCGACTGGAGACCAGGAGGTCGCGGGTTCCACCCCCGCCGAGGTCGGCAACATTCTTTCGTGGAGATTGATCATGGAATATTTTCTACGGTCATTTTCTCCCTTCCGCTGATTCAAGAAGGGCAGTTGACAGTTTCTGGCGAAAGTATGTGCACAATACTGGTTAAACCGCTTAGAGGACTAAGCCTGCCTAGTAAACGTGTGGTTAGGTAAACTAACTGCGCTCGACATGACCCCATTGGGTTGACTGGGCCGTAAAACTTCAACACAAACAAATCAACCGGTCGAACAGCGGACGCTCTACCACTGAGCCACTGTGCCGGTCCATCGACAGACTATCATACTCAGATATACTAGATATATTTTTAAAGTAAGTACACCATAATATTCCCATATTTATGTCCGATTTTATGTCGAGTAACTTCTTAAGTCATGAACTCGTGTAAAATTTTTCAAATTTATACTCGTATGTTGAGCTTCACATCAGTCCAGACAATCTTTATTTTAACTTAAATTCAATTCAGAAATTCTTTATGCACAGACTTGTGGATAATTTTATTTTTGTATATTTACCATCGCACGACTGTTAAAAATGGAAGTGAAAATTTCTACCCATTTTTATATGCCTGTTTTGAAAAAAAAAAAAAAAAAAAAAAAAAAAAAAAAAGTCGTATTGTATTATAGGTTTTGCGTCCGTCCGTCTGTCTGTCCATTTGTAAAATATTTCGTTTCTGGCTAACGCCTCCTACAGTTTTCATTGAGCAAGGTGAAACTTGGTGGATTGTAAAATTAAGATGTGGAGCAGCGCATATGATTTCGATGTTATAGTCAACCGAATTGTATGACAGCTATTGCTCTTTAAAGCCTGATATGCCTGACCTCATTTTTGATAAACCTCTCTTTTTTATTCGATTAAGCTTGATCTTGACTGATTTGATAGAAGGCCGATGATGCAAGCACATCACTATGTAGGCTTTTTTCTATTTCTTTTTACGACACTTTCTTTATTGAAATAAAACCTCTGAACCGCATGATGCGCCTGTGTATACGGACGCCACAACCGTGTTATTATCAGTCTTTGATTATGATCAGTTCAGCTCAGATATTCCAACACACTCAATAAGATGATGCATACATGTATAAAAATTAAAGAAATTAGGAAAATTGCAGCAAAGTAGAGAAAATAAAAATCCTGATCTTTTTGAAACATTTTAAAACGATTGTTAATTTTGCTAAATAAACTCACATAGAAAGATTTGAGGTATGTTTGTCAGAGAAAAATTACACAAGTTAAATTTTTGCGTAAGTAGTGTTGCAAACTTCATTACTGCGTATGGAGTCTCAATAAAACCGAAAATCTTTTTTTTTTCTTTGTAATGTGTTCTTTGTTGCCAAAGGTAACTTATAGATTTTTATTTTACTTCACTGCAGCTGGTGTTAAGTGTCGCGTAGTGGCAGTATAACGTCTCCCATACTTTATCAGAGTACAGTTTATATATTTTTATCTCTTACGGACCATTGAGCCCATTGTGGTATCTTTGAAAATGGAGTTCTGCTCATGTATACACTAGAGGGCATAAGCAGTATTACAAACTTCATTTCTGCTTATGACGAGTCTCTGTCAATAAAACCGAGACTCACATTTTCTATCTGTGATGTGTTCTATGTTTCCAAAAGCAACTTTTCTTTGCTTGTGCAAACTAGTATGTTCTACAAAATTAACGGACAAAGTCTCTGTGCTTACAAAAAAGGCCTACCCCAGCTAGCATTCTACGTAAATCTACATCGGGCCGTCATCGACCCGTCAGCTACCCTGACGGGCCGATGACGGCCCGATATAGATTTACGTAGAATGCTGACTGGGACTGTACTTTGCAAAAGAATACATGACATAGAAATCATGTGTCTAGATTGCTAGGCAGTCCCTGAAGTCTTCCAACAAGACCATCATATCACTGTGGTCCGTGCAAACTGGACACAGCCACTGCGGCATAATGGCTTGATTGAGCTGGGATTGTACATGGAAACTCCAGTCAAAGAGTAGGAATGAATGGGCTCTTGTGTTTTAAATGTTACTCCAAAATATCGTTCAACTGAAGCCGACCACAGAAGTAGTGTTTATGTACACGTATTGGTAAGATGGGCGGAAATCCCAATACATTTCGACGGACCCTTCTCGATCCATAGCATGTTTCTTGTCTGCAATAAAACAGTGAACATTATCAGTACCTCTGACATTATTTTACCTTCAAATTCTTAAAATCTGCACAAAAAAGTAAAATGAATAAGAAAAAAAAAAAAAAAAAAAAAAAAAAAAAAAAAAAAACAACAACAAAAAAACAAGAACAACAAAGAAACAAAAAAAAAAAAAAACAAAACAAAAAAAAAAAAAACAAAAACAAAAAAAAAAACAAAAAAAAAACAAAAAAAAAAAAACAACAACAACAACAACAAAAAAACAACAACAACTATACATTAGGGATAAACTACCGATTAATGACAAAAAAAAAAAAAAAAAAAAAAAAAAAAAAAAAATGTCGTCTCTACATCTAGCATGTTATGACATATGCGCCCGAATTTCTATCCGTCCGTCCGTCAACAAATCATCTCGACTTTCCATGTCAACCCCCTGGATCACATCAACAATACTCGTTACAATAATCAAACCTTGCATAATGATTCTCCTGAAAATGCTGACTCAGCATGTACCTTGACTCGGTGACCTTTTACGCTCCAGTGATTTTGTCAGATTCTACGTCGTCCCTCACATGCTTATCAATTATAACAGATGCAACCGTAAAACACTGCATAGTTAATACCTTCACACGCAGACTCACTCAGACCGGGTGACCTTGACATAAATTCCATGTTCCAGTGACCTTGTCAGATTCTGCATCGACCCTCATGTGCTCGTCATGAGACCATAAATCCTGGCATAGTAATTGTTTTCGACAAGCTGATAGGACGTTGATATTACGAATGTAGTATGAGGGGCATCTCAAAAGTTTTAAACATGGTACCGTAACGATTAATGCGTTTGTAAAACTATATCAAAGTATGGATTTTTGAATATTAGAAGATACCAGCTTCAAGATGATGTGATCAGTGAATGAAAACGCCTGCTGTTTATGACCTGCGAGATATGAAATCGAACTGTCGAGTTAATAAGTCAAAATTTTGAGATAATGTGTCGAAATTTTGAGTTGGTACGTCAAAATTTCGACATACGTCAAACAAAAAAATAAAATAAAAGAATAACTTGGCCCTTATGCTCTTCCGTAATTTTCCGACACAAAAATAAAGAATCTTGCATCATGCTGCTAGCATGATCTGATTCCATATCACCATTCCTCGTGTGTCTGAGTCCCAGCATTTCAAGTGACTTTAATAATGTGCCGTGAAAAGGCGGATCTAACAGTCTACATAATGGTGGCATTGTACTATCATATGAAACGTAACGTTAAATTTATCGGCGTAATAACGTTTAAATATGTTTAAAACTGATGTTTAAAATAAGAATAAAAAAAGTATATAATAAACATGTTACTGCTATTGCGAATTATTGATCTGACGCACAGTATCACGACTCGTGGATGATTTCAGGTCTTACGCAGCAAACTACACTCCACGTCTTTTGTAATATTTTGATGTAGGAACTTCAACTCGACGTGATACAGTATGTCAGATCAAGTCACTGTAATAGTAATAGTAATAATAATGTTTGTATTATGGCTGCTGTGTTTTCTATAGAAATTTCTATTCATTATACGCCCGGCATACGAAGTATGTCGAGGGGTAGATAGTTTTCTTCTTTTCGTCCGTTCGTCCGTCCGTCTGTCCGTCCGTGACTGCGTCCGTAGGAATGTTAACATTTTGCGTCAAAGTTTTGCGTGAAGTTTTTTCCTTTTGCATATATTTTTGAAAGCTTACACTTTAGGATGTTGATGTATAGTTAGTGTTACTACTAGATGATTACAGAATAGCTGACATCATTCTGCTGATGCTGTTGAGCCAAGGTCAAGGTCACGGACTTAACAAATAATGTGATGATCAATGTCACTTAGAAACTGACATTGTAAACTATATCTTGCCTTATATCATTGTCATTAACTTTAAAATATTTTATAATTAAGAAATGGCGCCGGCCGGGGTATTCGTGATCCTCTGGGCACTTGCTCTAGTTAAATCTCAATACCTGTCATAAAGGTGGAGTCAAAATGTGTGACAACTAAGCGGCAACTTCCTCAAGAAGAAGTTACCGAGTATCGATCACTTCTTAACTGTGAAGATACTGCACAATATTTGATTTGGTCATCATTACAGATACTGGGAATGAATCTGTATGACCTCTGGCTTCTGCTAAGACGCCTTCAGCAATGAATGACAGAAACAATGTTGAATGTCGTAACATTTGAAATCCATAAAATGAACAACCATTTATAAACCAATTTATTGCAGACAACTACAAACTTAAATGAAATCACAACATGATCAAGAAGTAATCATGAAAATAATAATGAAACTATAACAAATTAATTTTGAAAATCAAGTCAATGTAATTTATTACCCTTAAAAAGTCAGGAGTTTGGCTATTTGAGATTATATCATCGTCGAACAAAACATCGAATCGAACCATTCTGCGAGAAGGAATGGTTAACGCATTGGCGGTGTGGGCTCAAATGAAACGAGACAAAATTTCACACAATAGCTAGACATTCAAATATCGAATGTCTAATGGCTAAACATTCAAATGTCCAATGTCGTGCAGCTAAACATTCGAACGTCGAATGTCTAATGGCTGGACATTCGAATGTCGAATGTCGTGCGGCTAGACATTCGAATGTCGAATGTCTAATACCTAGACATTCAAATATCGAATGTCTAAAGGCAAGACATTCGAATGTCGAAAGCTAATGGCTGGACATTCGAATGTCCAATGTCTAATGTCTAATGGCTAGACATTCGAATGTCGAATGTCAAATGTCTAATGGTCAGACATTCGAAAGTCGAATGTGCAATGGTTGGACATTCGATTGTCGAATGTCGTGCGACTAGACTTTCGAATATGGAATGTCGAATGTCTAATGGCTAGACATTCGAATGTCGAATGTCTAATGGCTAGAAAATCGAATGTCGAATGTCCAGTGTCTAATGGCTGGACATTCGAATGTCGAATGTCTAATGGCTAGACATTCGAAGCCATTAGACATTCGAATGTCCAGTGTCCAATGTCTATTGGCTAGACATTCAAATGTCGAATGTCTAATAGCTTGACATTCGATTGTCGAATGTTGTGCGGCTAGACATTTGAATGTCGAATGTCTAATGGCTGAACATTCGAATGTCAAATGGCGTGCGGTTAGACATTCGAATGTCTAATGGCTAAACATTCGAATATCGGATGTCGAATGTCAAATGGCTGGAAATTCGAATGTCGAATGTCTAATGGCTAGACATTCGAATGTCGAATGTCAAATGGTTAGGCATTCGGGAGTCGAATGTCTAATGACTAAACATTTGAATGTCGAATGTCTTATCGCTAGACATTCGAATGTCAAACATCTAATGGCTAGACATTCGAATGTCGAATGTCGAATGTCTAATGGCTTAACATGCGAATGTCGAATGGCTAGACATTCGAATGTCAAACATCTAATGGCTGGACATTCGATTGTCAAATGTGTAATAGCTAGACATTCGAATGTCAAATGTCTAATGGATAGACATTCGGATGTCGAATGTCTAATGGGTAGACATTCGAATGTCGAATGTCTAATGGCTAATCATTCGAAAGTCGAATGTCTAATGGCTAGACATTCGAATGTTGAAATGACTAATGGCTAGACATTCGAATGTCGAATGGTCTAATGTCTAGACGTTCAAATGTCGAATGTCTAATAGCTAAACATTCGAATGTCGAATGTGTTATGGCTAGACATTCGAGTCGAATGTCAAATGTCTATTTGCTAGACATTCGAATATCGAATTGCTAGACATTAGAATGTCGAATGTCGAATGGTTAGACATTCAAATGGCGAATGTCATATGTCTAATGACTAGACATTCGAATGTCGAATAGCTAGACATTCGAATGTCGAATGTTGAATGTCTAGACATTCAAATGGCGAATGTCTATGTCTAATAGCTAGACATTCGAATGTCAAATGTCTAATGGCTAGACATTCGAATGTCGAATGTCGAATATCTAATGGCTGGACATTCGAATGTCGAACGTCTAATACCTAGACATTCGAATGTCGAATGTTGAATGTCGTGCAGCTAGACATTCGAATGTCGAATGTCATGGCTAGACATTCGAGGCGAATGTCGAATGTCTAATGGCTAGACATTCGAATGTCGAATGTCGAATTTCTAATGGTTAGACATTAGAATGTCGAATATCCAATGTCTAATTGCTAGACATTTGAATGTCGAATGTCTTATAGCTGGATATTTGAATTTCTAATGGCTAATGGTTAGACATTCGAATGTCCAACGTCCAGTGTCGAATGTTTAGCCAACTACACGCAGCTTACCCCAAACTCCTTGCGGAAATTACCGAGAAGTCTCACACGACAACGTGGTTATTAAATTTGGTATATTTGCTACCAATCGAGGAGATACATATTTAAATATCTTAAAAAGTTTGTTGAAATCGAAAATGAGGTTCGGAAGAAAATTAACTTTTTGTAGCACATGGTTAATGAAAACCTCTACCGCAAAAAAAACGAGTACCGTACAGATATGAACAACAATGACAATAAATGCTTAACGTGTATAAGGTGTAGTCTCAAAAGTATAAAGTAAGCGTTATGAAAATAAAAAAATGTTGACTCAGTTAAAGTAATAATAATATCAATTATATACTTACTGGACAAGGTTCTGAGATACATGTAGGAATCATTTTCAGCTGTAATGAAACTAAGTAGCCATTACCTGATAATAGCCAATGGTCCACGATAAAACATTCCACCCAATGGTCCATAAGACAAGTACTTTAAGTGGATTAAGTCTTTGACACTTAAAAAATAAAGTAGACCAATGTCACCAGAACCTATTCAGCATTATAGCACGTCCAGATGTTATATCCATGCAAATCTGAATAAAATCCGCCAGCTGGTTCATGAGATATTGTGCACACAAGCACCTGTTGGCTTATATTTGGCGGTTTAATTCTCGCACTGACCTTGAAAAAGAGGTCAAGGTCACTAAATCAAATCAGCCCTTCGTCATGTCCCAATACTTCAGTCGACTCTCGTTATCTCGAATTCTAAGGGACTCTCTGAAATACTTCGAGATATCCGTTGTTCGACATATCAGGTTTGCAGAATTGAGGAAAAAATAATCTGATTAACCACATTTAACAAACTGATAGGTAATTGGATTTTTGAAGTTAGAGTTATATTGAAAATATTGTGGAAAAGAGGAGAAATTGCTCCTTAGGAGCAATTTCTCCTCTTTTCTACAATATTTTCCATCGGTTGTTAGGTTTTCATGTATGGGCAGGGACCAGATTTTCACTTCGAGATAAGCGGTTATTCGAGATAAGGGAGGTCGAGATAACGAGAGTCAACTGTATATTATATTGAAAATTACGTCAAGGTCACCAAAACCTAAACAACGCTTTGTCACTTCCCAACGTTACATCCAGGCAAATTAAGTTAAAATCCACCCAACGGTTCATGAACCGTTGGGTGGATTTTAACTTAATTTGCCTGGATGTAACCGTGTAAACAAGAAAATATCATGCTGATCCCGCTATTTCTCCCGGTTATTTCAGCGGGAAATTAAAACCCCGGCACATCTTTTGCACTGCCGGGACTCGTTAAAGGTTAAATCTCAACATTTAAGCCCCGCTATGCCCCCGCTATCCGCGGCCCTTTAGGGGCCGGGGTTTCAAATGAATGGTGCATTAATTTCACAATGTTTTCGGATGGTGAAAAACTTAGGTGAATGGATGTTTAAACTTCTGCAAAATGACGTGAGTATATTGTATTAGATTTTCTTTTTTATTGTGTTTTACGGTCTGTCAAGATTATTTCACTTGTTTAGAACCGAGCCATTCATTAATTGGAGATAAAACGGGAGATCCCGAGCGAGACGCGGCGAGATGATGAGAGATTGAGGTGAAATGACTCTGATTGGACTGTGCATCCATTTGGTAACATTAACTGTGCGTTGAAGACGACTATTCTGATTATATTCTGCAGACATGAGTCTGATATGAATATTCATTCTCTCCACTTTTCTGTTTCGTAGTTGTTAACTGTGACCCGACTATTTTTCAGTATTACAATTACATGTAGAAAAGTAGCACCAACATGATTTCGTAATAAAATGTAATGATCCAGCTCATATTCTAATCAGGCTGAACTGTCATACAGGCTGATCTGAGCCTTCACTCTCTGCACATGTATTATTTGAGCACGTCGTGAGAAAATCTGTTACCCAGTCAGCATTCTACGTAAATCTATATCGGGCCGTCATCGGCCCGTCAGGGTAGCTGACGGGCCGATGACGGCCCGATGTAGATTTACGTAGAATGCTAGCTGGGTATTGTCATCAGCGAACAACAAAATAGCAGATAAGTCTGTGCATCCGTGCAATCTGATCAGCAATTTTGTGCTCATTGCTTATATAGTATAACACAACTGGTTTCTATATATGAAATGTCATGACTTTAGCTAGTCTGTAACTGAGCATACCAGTTGGCGTCTTACTTTGTCGGAAATAAAGACAGATTTTTCTCATCACGAGGTTCATATTTGCAGTTGGTTTTGTGCATGCTATTTTTTATTCTTTGTGAATGCAGCAAGCGCAGGAAAAATTTTAATATAATCTGATCAGACTGCAGATATGCTCGTTTTGAACAGTATTCTGTTTTCTCAAAATTCGTGTTCAGTTGTAAAAATAAAGAAAGGGGTGGTGGCATGTATAAGCTGTAACATGTATTTTTCACAGTTCCAAAATTGTTTTCTGTTCACTATTTATAACAGACACCATTTTGCACTCGACAATCAAAATAATAAAACCGGGTATACAGAGCGACACCAAAATATTTAAACTGCATGAATATAGTCATTGATAGGATACATGAAAATTCATTCATGACAAAATATTAAGCATTCGCTTTTTCATATACAATTCCGTGTTGAAAATAGTCATGTGCTAATGTCACAATGACAGTTCAATGGCACCGCTATAGATCAATCGAACTCAAAAGTCTGTATTTGTTTGTTTTTCCAATCTGCTATATTTCAATCAAACTCAAAAGTCTGTATTTGTTTTTTTTTTCCAGTCTGCTATGCTATAGATCAATCGAACTCAAAAGTCTGTTTTTGTTTGTTTTTTCCAATCGGGTTCCTCTTTGCGGAATTATTACCATTTTTCGACTTAGGCATTTGACAACAGACGGCGGGTACCTTGTGTGCGCAACTCCTCATTGACCGGCACGCGAATCGCGCCGGTCTCTTAATATAGCTTTGGATCTTTATATATGGTAGACTATTCAATTAGCTCACTAAGGACGTTTTATATTTGCCGGGACGTCGATTTGTGACGATCCCGGCAAATATATAAAAGATCTTAAAACAAATTGTGTTATAAGCAGATTAATGCCTATATTATTTTCATTTCAATCAAGAAACTTCATAACGCTTAATAAAAGCAAATATTAACTCTTTCGGTGCCAAATTTCAGACGACATTTGTCGTCTGCATTTCTTTTTTAACAAACTATCGCTTGAAAAGAAGTTTATACGTAAAGTTGAAAGACTGAATGTCAAACAGCGTAGATCCAGATGAGACGGTTCACATGCTGTTTGCAAAAAAACTATTATTATCGCATGTGGCAGCGAAAGTTAAAGAATCACATTGTTCTTCGATTTTACCTGTTACACTGAAAATTTATTAAATTTTAGTATTCCCTTGTCCCATATCTCTATGTAAACATGAACTAAATTTCCGCCAGTATTTACGTCTAAATATTTTGTCTTGTACAGTTTTATATCGATCAATTTGAAACTTCGCAGGCTCTTTTGTCATGGTCTGTAGACATGCGTGTGCTTTTGGCATTACCGTCAATTTAATTTTGTAACTTTTTCCGACTTTTAAACCTGACCATTTTTGGTGCTTAAATATTGTTAAAGTGCATTACAGTCGCGCAGCCAGATCTGGTTCTTCTCTATCATCTCTGTTCGCAACTGCACCGAAAATACTTTTTCTCACGACGATGTCCAGTTAAATGAAATCCTACAGATGGCGCATATGAAAGTGACACTCTTTTTTGTGCGTGTTTTTTTTTTTTTTTTTTTTTTTTTTTAAATTTTCCTTTCTTTTTTGTCTTAATAATCGCGACGTGAACATTCTTTTGATGTTTTAACACTTACCACGCAATGGGCGGATTCAGCAGTCGACAAATTAAAAATTAATGTGATTTTTTTCCCCCAGAAAATAGGATATATTCAAGGAGATAATTTGCATGAAATGTCGAATTCGTTTTTTTCTGGGGAAATTAAGGAAAATATTCCCAAATTGTGTCTGCTGAAATATTTACCCACCATGCTAAAGGTTAATATAAGAAAAAAAAAGTTTAATGCGTGTAATGATGCGTTATTGCATTCGAATAGCAAAGGTCAAGATCAATCTGTGCATCCGTACAGTCTCATCTGGATCTTTCTTCGGATTGTTCCTGTCGACTTATATATTCTTAAGTATCCATTTATTTTGTAAGCGGACAAAGGTCTTGATCAGACTGAATGATGATAAAGTGTTGAGATAACGACATAAAGACTTGTTGCCTTTTGCCTGAAAAAAAAAAAAAAAAAAAAACAGGAGAGAGAAAGATACCATGTTTACCGTAAATATTCTGACACCTTACCGTTCTTGCCCTCAAAATTAAACAATGCCATTTAACTACCTGTTTATGTATCTAAAATTGCCAGATGAATGACATTCAGTAACGACTCTAATCAGACTCCGCGCTCTTCCCTGGGTCCACACTGTCCACACTAACGACGATGTTCAGTGAAAAAAAGAAAAATGTACTATTCGCACAAAGTGACAAGTGCTGTGAGCTGCGTAAAACCAAATTTCAGCCTATGAGAAGCGACGTTACGTAATGACGTCGGATTTCCAACAGTATATCGCAGAATATACAGTCGCAAATTTTTGACGTTATCCAATCATACGCAAGTGCATTAGAATGATATTTTATCTTTTTTGTTTTAATTGTCCTTTATTTTTTTATCAAAATAATCGCGACGTGAACATTGTTTTGATAGTTTAACACTTACCAATCAATGGGCAGATTCAGCAGTCGAAAAATTAAAATGATTTTTTCCCTAGAAAATAGGATATAATCAAGAGGACAATTTGCATGAAATGTCGAATTCTTTTTTACTGGGAAAATTAAAAAAAAAATATTTCAAAATTTTGTCTGCTGAAATATTTACCCAGCATTCTAAAGGTTAATATAAGAAAAAAAAAACAATGTTTAACGAGTGTACAATGAACCGGTCTTGATTAGAATGAATGTACGAAGGTAAAGTGACGAATCAGATTAACGATAATTGTGCCAAATGCCCTTTGTTTAAACAGTATTTGAAATAAGTGTACTAAAACAAGTTAGAATTAGATTGGCGTGAATAGTCTGGATGTACTATAAATATAACAAGGAAGACAGGACAGAATGGTGGTAAATCTGAGGTAAGCCAAAGCTTGATAAAAACATCTCTTATGATGAATGGCTGTGTGAAACAGAGAGAGAGAGAGAGAGAGAGAGAGAGAGAGAGAGAGAGAGAGAGAGAGAGACAAATGAGTCGTGTTTTGTGAACCTACGGAAAGAGCGTTTCCTAATACATAGTTATTTCCAAAAGATTTAGAGAGGCGGTAGTTTGGTATTAGTCTAAATTGTCCGGAATTAACAATGAATTCTTGCGCTTGACTGAAAAGAGCTTCATTTTCTTCTTGCGTTTTGTTGTCAATGCCGAAAAGAAAATCATGAAATGTGTAAGCGTTTATGTGATTGGGTGAGTATCTTGTTCTTGCGGCCGCATACCTAGGGCAGTTGAAGAAGAAGTGATACTGGCTTTCAAAAGATCTACACTGGCAAGAGGGATCAGCCACGGTATTAACCTAAGAGATGGAAGTTGAGCAAGCTGTACTCCATTCGCATTCTTGAATGTAGGATCTGGCCTTTTCGTGAGCCGGTATTATAGAAAGTTGGCGGTTTTGATATGTTTCTAGTCAAACGAAATTTAAATGACACAAAAAAGGTAGCTTGTTTTGTGTCATCAGACAAATTATTCCATGCTCGAATTGTTGCCGAAAAAAGAGTAATAAAACAAGTTAGAATTAGCGTGAATAGTTTGGATGTGGTTTGAATTTCGAAGGTTGTATCTAGTAGTCTCCTGTATCAGAGGAGGAACAAGATCCACGGAATAATTGGGAGTAAATCCATTCAAAATCTTAAAGAAAATTGTCAGTTTGTGCTTGTTTCTACAGCTTTGAAGAGATTCCCAGCCTATTTTGAGAATAGTTTCTCGACGCTGCAAAGTCTTGTGGTGCCCGTTTTAATTCTCGCTGCTTCTTTGTGGATCGATTGGAGTTGTTGCTTATTTTCAGCTGAGCAGTTATCCCAGACGACATCACAATATTCGAGCTAAGGCCGTATAAAACTTACATATAGTTGTTCTAATGATTTTCAGCTAACTCTAAACTTCAGTGTTCTCATGAGGTTCAATCGTACCCAGGCTTTAGTCCATTTGAAATTTCCAGAACTGGAAGGTTTTTTTTGCTGTTTTGTGATGTACAGGGGTTCTAGAACAAATCTGGCTTGGTTGCCAAAAGGGCAAGTCTTGGCAATTCGTATAATTTGCATAAATCCAAGATGGCTGCCAGACGCCATCTTGAAAAACTAACTTTTTAAATAATTGTCATTGAAATGCGTGTAATATGTCATTTAAGGGGTTTTCTGGTATGCAGAATCCAATGCTGATTTTTTTTTTACATTTTCATGTACTGGAAGAACCAAATCCAAGATGGCTGCCAGACGCCATCTTGAAAAATTAACGTTTTTAAATATTTGTCAGGGAAAGGCGTATAATATGTCATTTTAGGGGTTGTCTGGAATGCAGAATCCAATTCTGATGTTATTTTTTGCATTTTGATATACTGGAAGAACCAAATCCAAGATGTCCGCCAGGCGCCATCTTGAAAAATTAACCTTTTAAATATTTGTCATGGAAAGGCGTGTAATATGTCATTTTAGGGTTTTTCTGGTATTCAGAATCCAATTCTGATGTTATTTTTGCATTTTAATATACCGGACAGACACCATCTTGGAAAATACAACCTTTTGGTTTAAACATATTTTATTTCAATACTTTCATTAGTACATAAAACACATAACACACTTTATAGGATTGGAACGAAAGCAATCTGCTTGTTTGGTTCCTCTCCTTGATAACAATATTCAGTGTACAGTATGGCGGAAAAACAACTGTAAGATCAAGCATTGAAATGTCATAATATATGTTATAGTTGCCAATTGAAATGGTAGTCGAAAGAAAGCAATATACATAATCGAAACAATAAGGAAAGAGAGAGAGAGAGAGAGAGGTGGAGCAATCGTTTCGTTTCTGGATAAAGACTATGTGTAAATAAAAAGTGTATGTCTATGATTTCTCTCCAAATTTGAAAATGCAAGAAGGAAAAGTTGCTAAATATCATAGTAATGACTTAAAATCTCTTTGAGTCCCGAATATATTTATGTACTGCCTCAAATATGGTTGTGTTTGTTTGGTTGGAGAGTGTACTGTCCCCAAATAAGAGAACGCGAAGACTTACGGTGATATGTTGAGAGACATTGTGTATGAGATCTGCACGTTGACGGGCGTACTGTGGACAATTTAAGAAGAAATGAAAGGCATTTTCAATGGCACCACACCGGCAGTATGGAGAGTCACATATGCGTTTCAGAAATAAATCATTGTTCAAAGCACTACAATTTGTTCTCAAACGGGTATGGAGGATCTGGAAACGTCTATTTCCGGAGTTATAATATTTTGGCACAATAACTGAGCTTTCATTAACAGAGCGTTTAAAAGAACTAACAGACTCGCTATTTCTGCATTCTAATGATAAATTATTCCATTCTCTGACAGTTGAGGGTAAAAAAGAATTGTAGTACAGAGTCGTACGCACATGAACTGTTTGAGTATCATTCGAATTCCGTAAACTATATTCAGAGAAAGTATTAACAGAAGGGGGGACTAGTGTTGATAGATAAGGAGGTGTTTGGTTGGTGTACATCTTATAAAATAGTGTGAGTTTGTGCTTTCTGCGTCTCGAGTCCAGAGTATCCCAACCATAAAGAGCGTGTATAGAAACAAGTTTGGTAGTGCCTGTAACAATTCTTGCTGCCTCATTCTGTATTTTCTCTAGTTCTTCTTTTTCATAATGCGTACAGTTGTCCCATGCCACATTTGCATATTCCAAAACCGGTCGAATGAAGGTTAGATAAATTGTTTCTAGAGATTGCCGGTCTAATTCATACTTTAATTTTCGCATTACATTGATCCTGGTCCATGCCTTTTCTTTGATATATTCGATGTGTTTATGCCATGTGCAATCATTTGATAGATAGATCCCAAGATGTTTGTGTGACTCAACATCAGTTATTTGTTGATCGAGCATAGAAAGAGGAGGGTGAATGAGGCGGTTAGTTTTACGTGAGATCAGGAGACTTTCAATTTTGTTAGGGTTAAATTTAACAAGCCATTGTTTTGCCCATTTCGTGATTTTGTCAAGATCTAAGTTCAGAAGTTCAGCGGCTGCGACAGGATCGTCAACTATTATATACACACTAGTATCATCTGCGAAAAGACGAATATTCGAACCGATATCCTTCACAATATCATTTATATATAATAAAAACAAAAGTAGCCCCAGTATTGATCCTTGCGGGACACCAGCCCGAACGTAATTCCATTTTGACTGGACGCCCGGTAGTACTACACATTGTTTTCGATTGGTAAGGTATGAATTAAACCATCTAAGTAGATTACCGAGAACACCAGCCGCCTGAAGTTTATGCAAAAGACCTGCGTGCCATACTCGATCGAACGCCTTGCTAATATCACAGAACACAACTCGAACTTCTTTTCCTGCATCAAGTGCTTGACAAAAGGTGTCATATAAGAAAGTTAACTGATTTGTTGTTGAATCACCCGGTATAAAACCGGATTGCAATGGCGTTATAATATTATTATCATAAAAGTGGTTATATAAATGTTTAAAGACAACTCTTTCCATAACTTTTGCTGGAGTACACAAGAGAGAAACAGGGCGGTAATTTGATGGAAGTGATCGATCTCCGTTTTTGTATATCGGACATACATGAGCTACTTTCCAACATTGTGGAAAGACACCTGTCTCAATAGACTGGTTAAAAAGCGAGCAAAAGGGGACAGCAAGTTCCTTGGAGAGTTCACGAAGAATACGGTTGTTCATTCCATCCGGACCTGTAGCTTTTCCTGTTTTTAGGGATTTAAGAACAGATTCTATTTCAGCTGGACTAAAATGTAGAGAGTACATATTTGAATTAATAGTGTATGGGTCAAGTTGAGGTAGGTCAGCATTAGATTCGTCAATGACAGTTTGATCCCTAAAAAAGTCGTTTAGGATATTTGCTTTGTCAAGGTCATCATGGCTGACAGAGTCATTGTTTTGAAGTGGAGGAATAGAGGTAGAGGTATTAGGAGCAATTACAGTTTTCAATGTTGTCCACCATTCTCTTGAGGAAATAGCATTGGATTTCAATTTGTTTACAATTATTTCATTACAATTTCGCTTTGATTCGCGGATCATGTTTATGACTTTATTACGTAGCATCTTAAAGTTCTTCCAGTCATTCGGAAGATTACTTCGCTTAACCTTTCTGTATGCTCTTTTTCTCTTTCTTATGTAGAGTTTTATGTTTGTAGTCAACCACTAGGGCTCACGTTGCCGAATTCTAGTCATCCTGTTTGGTATGCACTCATTAGCAAGTGACATTATGTGATTTGTTATATTTTGTGCGTGTATATTAACATCAGGGTCTCGTAGAGTGTCCCAGTCAGTAGTTGAAGCTTTTTGTCTCAATACATTGTAATTTCCTTGATCATAAGACCATGTCTGGCGTTGATAGGATTTACTTTTCGGCTTTGAGAAATTTAAAATACCGTATACAGGACAGTGGAATCTTAATTCTTGGTTTAAAAATGGATCGCCGACACCACTAAATATTAAATGTGTGTTATTGCTAGTAAGAATAAGATCAAGTAGGGAAGATGAATTTTCTGTGTAATGTGTTGGCTCATTTATGGTTTGCGTCAAAGAAAACTGAAGGCAAAGGTTTCTTATTTTTACCGACAGGTTCGGACTAAGCATATCAAAATTGAAATCTCCGGTTACTATTATATCTTGGATACCGGTGTCAACAGCGAGGTGGATTGAATCCTCAATGGAAGCTAAATACACAGAGTCAGAGTTTGGAGGTCGGTAGAAGAGCCCAATTAACAAACGTTTTTGTTTTAGGGTAAGTTCTACCCACAAACACTCAACGCCAATGGGTTCAAGGTCATGTCGTCTAATGTGATGCAGTGTATCTTTAACATACAACATTACACCGCCGTGGCTATCACCTGCGCGATCTTTGCGCTCAGGTTCTTTGAAGGACTGCAAGATTAGATCGTCGTTCGATACAGCGGGGTTAAGCCAAGTTTCGGAAAATGCTAAAATATCAAAATCGTGTAACTCAGTATATAGAATGTCTAACTTTGTTATTATACTCTGGACATTGTACTGAACAAAAGATAAATGACGAGATAAATTCATAGAGTCTAATAAAGATGACGATGAACTAAAAGAAGAATCAGCTGAGGGAGAAGATGGCGAAGAAGAAGCTGGACCTGGATTTGGATGAACATTTCCTGATTGTAAGAGTAAATGGGGTAAGAGTAAATACAACCTTTTAACTGATTATCATATAATATTATGATAAACGTTTTTCTATAGGTTTTCTGGTATGCGGAATGCAAATTTTATGTTATTTTTGCAATTTTAAGCCACAAAAGGCCAAATACCATTATGTCTGCAGGGTGCCGTTGAAGTCTCTACCATTCAACCAGGACTGAAAGACCTGCAGTGCTGTAAAATAATACCCTTGAATGGAAGTGCATTTTTAATTCCCATCCGTTCGCACTGCATCACTCTGTCTCACCTCTCTGCGTGCTTAAGGTTCAATGGCTCACACACATTTGCACAAATCAAGCATTGTGTCTCAAATTCAAAGTCTGTGACTTGTGATCTTCTCATTCTTGCAGCTGGAGCTTCATCACTGTCTGCCCAACCTTCCTTCCTTTTCTTAGCCAAAAATCTCTCTTTTAATGTGCTCCTTGTACGTGTATGAGCAATAGCAGTTTTTGTGCAATTCCATCGATGCTTGTTCACCTTGCGAGTCCAAGACTGCCTGCACTGTAGTGCGCATTTCATCATCCTGTCTTTGAAATGCACATTCAATCACTTTGAGGAGTCTTTTTTCTTGTACCTCTGCAGGTCGATAGTAAACACTTTCTATTTGGAGTTGCCATGGTCACGTGTGGCTTGTTCTGAGCGGTAATTGTAACTTGTTTGTTTTTAAAATATAGAGCACGAGGGCAAGCAAGTTACATCGATGAAATATTTATTGATGACTCAGATGGACAACACACAGCAGACACAAACAGATGGTTGATGAATATGACCTTTATATAAGAGTTCTGAAATATACAGAAATAAACTAATAAGTTCATTTACCAAAATAAACTAAATATTTTATACCTTAGGACATGTACCTTTTCAATACATGTACAAAATACTGATACCGTATCCTGGGTAATATTCGTGGACTTCAATATTCTGCCTAATACCCAACACAGAACACCGCCAGACAAATCGGCCGCTCTACAGTGTAGACCTCATAACCATGATGCTACGATGCTCGCCATAAAAGCCTCACAAACAATACCCAAGCTATGGCAAGCACTCTCAACATATTCTACAGAGTAAATCATTGCTTTATTCAACCAAACTAAGTACTCAATGAGTTCTTAAGACATGCAGTTCTTTAAGTATGGTTAAACAGGACGATGTACAAACATACCGGCTAAATAATAAATGGGATAATCTGCAGAAATGCCTGCCTATTATGGTCATCAAAGATTATTAAAATCACTGCATTGTCGTTCAGCTATCTGCAAATGGCTGTCATAAGACAATCAAATGACAATGCAATTAAAACACTATTGATGACCACTATTGACACGCCCTGTTATTATATAAAAACTACTTATTAAAATAAGATATTGGCCGGCTTACCTCGTCACATATAAAATAATTATATTTCAAGAATACCTGTACACAGCTGACCCACTGTGATCCACTGTGATCCTGTGCCTGAAAATATATTTATTTGGGCCCCACAACTATGCTACTTAACTTACCAAACTATGGGCTTGAACTCATTCTTCTCTTTTACAATCACGCCATGGTTAATGTAGAATCATGCTGGGCTGCAATACAAGAACATGTTAAGTGCATCTGGTGATGTGAGTTAATGTTAAAATGACCAAGAAATACAAGAGAATTCTAAATTTCAGAAAAGATTTCAAATTATCTAGAATTACAGGAACACAGCTGATCATTTCCATACTGTAAAATCTACTGCAGCTACATACCTCATATAATATCTTATTCAGTATCACTAAACCAAGATGAACCAAGATGAACAAAAATCTTCATAGTGAAAGAGAGGTGTGTTCTCTTCAAAATCTGATGACCAACTGAGAACATGCAGTTTGTGATGCATTTTACAGGAGTCTGTACCTAACTAGCCAATCAAAAAATAGATTAAAAAAAACTACTCACTACACTTGACATTTACTTGTCTAACCGGTCTAACCGGTTTACCTACAGTTACCAGCCAAATGTGTATCCAAAATACATTTTTCCAATACAGGTATTATAAGTACTGTATTCTTGAAGAGAGATTCTCTTTAAGATAATTTCAGGCATATTTTGTTAAAATATCTAAAATATGAAATCATAGACATTATTAGTTTAGTTAAACTATTAATTTCCTGAAACTATCAAATGTCAGCATAGCTGACTGAATTTTACAGTACTTTAAAAACAATAAAATTCACTCCAGTTACGTAATGAAAACTGGTTTACTTAGAAATGGATGTGAGCTCATTCAGCTCACCTGCCAAAATTTGTATATTAACAAATTATCTATCACATCGCAAGTAAACGACCAGGGTTGATTTGTGGCTCTTAATATGATTGTTCTCAATTTAGACAGAGTTACCTACTCCAAAATATAATTGGTATTAACTAAAATGATCAGCTTGCTCAAATAAATGCTCGTCATGGTAATGTCTCAAATATGCAGTTGTGATTGTGACTGGTAAATGATTGCAATTACATTTATAGAAATAGGTCAGGAGTTACATGTATCAATGAAAGTGTCTTTAAATAAAACCACTGTGGCTCACTTAGCTCACTGACAAAATGGCTCAGTAATAGAACTGCTCATTAAGGCTCGATTCTATAGGAAGAAGTTATCTGAGCTCCATTCTGATACTTATTCACAGGGTATGTAAATATATAATTATTCTACAGAGTAGAAAAGCCAATATTTCAGGCACATCTACGACTCTATAGAATAAATATATACTTTAAAAATAGCTAGTCTGCGATGTGACGTCTATGAAATCTGTTGCAGATCTGATTTAAACTTGTTGTTGTACGGATTTTTAACGCTACCAGGCACCCGAGGCAAATACAGCGGCAATTGTTATGTACATGTATTTGTACATCCTTGTTTTCATGGATCACCTATGTACACTTGGTGCCACTGTCTGTCACCATGCACCGCCCGGTCCACTTTTTACTCAATACAGGGCACGTTGAGTATCAGATAGGCGTACTAACGGTCTGAAAATTATCTCGAGCCGAGCGGGATTCGAACCCAAGATATTCCGCTTGAAAATCTAGTGCGCTAATCACTAGGCCACACAGCACCCCTCCCCACTCCCCCATCCCCCCACCCCGATTTAAAGTTGTTGTTGTGTGGATTTTGAACGCTACTAGGCACCTGAGGCACATAGTCAGCGGAAATTGTTATGTATATGTATTTGTACAGCCTTGCTTTCATGGATCATCCATGCACACTTGGTGACGCTGCCTGTCACCAAGCAGTGCCCTGTCCATTTTAAACTCAACCCAGGGCACGTCAAGTATGAGCTAGGCATACTAGTGGTTTGAAAATTGTCTTGATCTGAGCGAGATTCGAACCCACATCCCACCTGAAAGTCGCGTGCGGTAACCACCAGGCCACCCAACCCTACTGATTTAAAGACTGACTGACTGTTCAGATTTTAATGCTACCAGGCAGCGCCTGATTTAAAGTTGTTGTTGTTGTGCGGATTTTTAAAGCTACAAGGTACCCGAGGCACATAGAGGCAGCGTCGATTGATATGTACATGTATTTGTACAACCTTGCTTCCATGGATCACCCATGCATACTTCGTGCTACTGTCTATCACCAAGCGCTGTCCACTTTATACTCAACCTAGGGCACATCGAGTATGAGCTAGGCGTACTAACGTCTGAAAATTATACCGACTCCAGTGGGATTCGAACGCACGATATTCCGCTTGGAAGCCGAGTGCGCTAACCACTAGGCCACCCAGCCAACCCTGATTTAAAGTGGCTTGCACTGAGCTATGATACCTAGCCTTGCTATTTGACTGGTTAATCAGAACTCATAACGGCTTGGTCAATTGAAAATGAAACATGAGTTTTGATTGGTTGAATTTGTGAATTATTCATTGATCAAAGGAAGAAGCAATTCCAATCGATTTTTGTAATCAAGCTAAAGTACTATAGGTAATTACTATGTGTATACTATATTGGGGCTCTTTTGTCATACGATCTAGAGTTATGAAACAAAAGAAAAATATTGGAGCTTTGTATTTTAAAATTAACATGTTTTATCTTTTCTAAATGACATGAGAATTGGATCATACATACATAAGAAGGCTAAGAAAGACCTTATGGCTTTTACAGCACTCTATAATAATTACTGATGGCTGAAACATTATATTTTTCAAGATTGCGACTGGCTGCGGTAACACTGGGGCACACACACACACACACACACACACACACACACACACACACACACAAATCAGAAATGTATTTTGCATACCAGAATATCCCTAAGAAGACATACTTCATAACATTCTATGGCAACATCAGAATTGTTTTATTGGAAAACCCCAAAAAGACATATTTCATAACATTCTATAAAATTAGTTGACAATCTATGAAAATTAATTAAAAAGTCATTTTTCAAGATGGCGGCTGGTAGCCATCTTAGATTTGGTTACCCCGGGACATCAAAATGAAAAAAAAAAAAACAAAACAAAAACAAAACATCAGCATTGGATTCTGCATACTAGAAAACCCCTAAAAAGACTTATTTTTTACCATTCTGTGGCATTCATTTAAAAAGTTACTTTCTCAAGATGGCATCTGGCGGCCAGCTTGGATTTATGCAAATTAAATGAGTTGCCCAGCCTTGCCATTTCGGCAACCAAGCTATATTTGTTCTAAATCACCAGAACAGTGCAAAGAAACAAAAAAAAAAAAAAAAAAAAAAAAAAATGAAATTCATTGTACTCAACATTTCTAGGTTATTTATGGGGCATATAGTAGTATCAAATGGACTACTTTCGATACGTTTTCCAGGATATGACTGGAGCATGTGCAGGACTTTGACAAGATGAGACCAAGGTGTTTATGGCTATCTGTTTCGGGTAGCATTATGTTATTCATGAATAACGGTGGGTGCTGTGGAGGAAGTAGTTTACTAGATAGAACCATTGAGAAAGTTTTTCGTTCATGAAAGTTAACAAGTTAGCTGTCCAGGTGTTGATGGTATGGAGATCTGTGTTGTTAAGATTTGCAGCTATCTGAGCAGACTCGTATTATGTACAGACTTGTATCGTCTGCGAACATCCGTACAGAACAGCCAATATTTTTCACTATATCATTTATGTATATAAAAAAGTAAGGGTCCCAGGACAGACCCCTGAGGAATCCCGGCTTTAACAGGGGCCCAGTCAGATGATTGTTCATTAAGTACGACGCCCTGCTTGTTTCCAGATAGGTAACTAGAAAATCATTTGTTCACCCTATCCGAGCATCCTATCCCGGATAATTTGTGTAAGAGACCCCTTTGCCAAACCCTATCGAAGGTTTTACTGATGTCGCAGAATACTGCCCTTACTTCTTTATCGTCGTCTACTGCGTTACAGAAGGTGTGGTATGTATGAAGTAGCTGATATGTAGTTGAGTCACCTGGAACAAATCTAGATTGGAATTTTGATGTTCTAACACATAATTATACATATATTTGTGAACACATCTTTCCTATGTCTTTCCGATTTGGCTTAAGAGAGTGATTGGGCGGTAATTTGATGGCAATGACTTATCATCTTTCTTGTGAATTGGTGTTATATTTACAGGTTTCCAGGAAGAAGGAAAGTAGTCCTATTCAAGGGAACGATTGAACACTATTGAAAAAAGGGGAGGCAAGAGTAACTATGCCTTCCTTAAGGAAACGGGGACTGATTAAATCCGGACCACAAGCTTTGTTTACATTGAGGTTCAAAAGGACATCTTATCTTCCTGGCTTGATATAGTAATAGTCTGAAGACTATGTTCTACATGGGGTAGTTGGGGCATTGGCCGATAATTGTCGACAACTTTGACTGAGAAGCAAAGTACGTGTTTAGCAAAGTGGTCTTTTCAATGCCGGGGTCCTTTATAATGGTATGCGGAAAAGCAAATGCAATAACGCCCATTTAGCAGTTTTTTTTATTCGAACTGTTTTATGATAAAAAAAAAAAAAAAAAAAAAAATAGAATGCGCAATCGATGGCGCGTCATCACAAATCCCCACGCTCATTGCTAATGTTGCTAATAGAATGATGGTGTTACGCTATAGGCGACCAAGACGCACCGAGGTAGACTTCAATTCTGATTAAGTTCCGGGCTGGGCGATGCCTAACTGTACCACCACACAGAAGACCCTAACAAAGTTAGAATTTATAATACTTTTTTACATATACTATTTACAACATATATAACACAATACAGACAACAATACTATTCCTCTTCACGTTGGCACGGTTGAGGACTTATACTAGGTACATTACTTAATTAAACCTGGCTTGGTTAAGCAGTTTTATACACTGAGTATAACCCCAACGAAAAGGAGGAGAAATCTGTGTGAATGTGATCAGATCGCCTGCCTTTCCTTTCTTCACCCTATTGCAGTACGTTTTTTTTCCTACTTGCTCTAGAGCACTGTCCAAAGAGTTCATTTTATTTAGAGCGCCTACAATTGACGCATTTTTCCCCGCAATATATTTCTTTCACTTTAGAGCGCTCATATTTGACGCGTTTTACCAGCGATATATTCTTTCACTTAGGGGTTAACTGCATTTATGGTAGGAAATTTCCTTTTACGGCGACGCGTCAGCGGAGCCGTAAAACGTAATTTGAGACCGTAAAACTGCCGATTTGCCTCCCCAATGACAAATTTTAATGCAGTTATCCCCATTCTAATGCACTTATTCATTTTTTTCTGTTGAAAAAAAAATGTACTATTTGCACAAAGCGACAAGTGCTGATAGCTGCGTAAAACCAAATTTTAGCCAATGAGAAACGACGTTACGTGATGACGTCGGATTTCCGACAGTATATCGCAGAATATACAGTCGCAAATTTTTGACGTTATCCAGTCCCAGTCAGACATCGCGTTACATACGCAAGTGCATTAGAATTAAGAATATATTCTATTTTAACACGGCCAAACCGCTGTATATATTCTACTGGTCATTGAGACCTAAGATTTCTTCTGTTGAACTTAAACTTCAGGGAGACAATTTTCCAAGAATTCGTTTGTCGGCCTCTGCTCGACCTTCTGTTCTCTGTTTAGGTATTGAACATCAAAATGTTTCAGGAAAATCATCAAAATATTCCTTGAAGGCCACAACTACTATCCTCGGAGGATAAGTTTATAGTGACGTCATTGGTTGTTTACATTGTTAGACCAAGTCAGGTAAACGCCACCCGAATAGCTACATTTAATAAACACTATAAGCAGCCGTAAATCCGCAGTAGCTCAGTGGCGGTGTTCCAAAACTACAAATCTGGACATTTTGAGTTCGAATCCTAGTGCATCATTATTTTCTTTTATTATTTTATACTTGTAAAGATTAAAATATAAAAGAAAAAATATGTTATATTTTGCTGTTATCAAACATAAACGTTTTCAGTATAGCCTTTTAAAATAAAGACAAAAAGAAAACCGGTAAGTCACCAGCCAAGACCCTGACAAGTATTCAAACGAACAGGCCCGATCAAACAGTGCAGACCCTGATCAATGACATCCTTAAAGAAGCCATCTGATCTGGACCACATTGAATGCCATTTCCATCACAAAACTAGGCACCCAAACTAGTTTACAATATTTATCCCAACATTTGGATACTTCAAATCACCTCATCTCCTTACCATATTTGTCCTAAAATTTGAATTCGTCCAATTTGGGACTTGTTGATGAGTCTACAAAGTGCTGGATGTGGACTGCAAACATATTGGACACTGATCAGACACCATATATTGTGGCGTCTGATCTGGGTCTACACTGCTTGCTCAGGCATGTCAGCCCAAAAGCTAAGGGAAAATAGGATAATGATTTTTGGAATAAATACGGAAAGAACTTACTTGTTCAAATATTAAGGGTAAATCCTGTCATCTAATGAAAAATCAAACAGAATAAGATTTTTTTTTTCATTCCAGTACCTACATGTTATGTTCAAGGTACTTATTAGAATCATCTCTATGATTCTAACTTATAAAACAGTTCAAACAGTATCTTGAGACGATTCAAAATGCATTTGCAGAGTATTTAGAATTCATCTACCCACGTGAACTTGAAATAAAGGAAACAACGGAGACTTCAGCCTCCTCCTCATACTTGGATTGTTATCTCTACATCGACAATGGAAAGCTTACTACTAGGCTTTACGACAAACGGGATGACTTCAATTTTCCCATCGTTAACTTTCCTTTCCTGAGCAGTAATATCCCTTCTGCACCAGCATACGGCGTTTACGTTTCACAGTTAATCTGTTATGCCAGAACTTGTTCAAATTATCAGGACTTCATGGAGCGTGGGAAAGTGCTCACTCAAAAGTTGTTGAGCCAGGGGTATCAAAAAACCAAACTGGTAGCAACACTTAAGAAGTTCTATGGGAGACATCATGATCTAGTCAATCCCTACAATGTGGCAGTTTCCAGAATTGTTTCTGATGTTTTTGCCAGTGACGCGCCATAAGTAGACTTCCCAAATCCCGGACATACGCTTTTACCGATATTTCCTTCGTTCAGGCCCATGGGCATGGTGGGCGAAGCTTGCTTACCAAGTAATGCTTACTATCCGCGGACGCCTGATTACACCCTTTGTTCTGGGGTCCATGTCTGTTGGTCTGAACATTCTGATTCGTCATTCGTTTATGGATTTATGATTTTGGATTACGGCTTTGGTACCATGACCGCAACTACTTGTGACACTTATTAATATACCCCTCTTTATTAGTACATCAATGCAAGGGAAGTAATTCCTTCTAAAACACAAATTGCTTTGGCTGAATGTGGACCCCTGCTTAGGTCAATGGCCAATTTCTCGATCCATGTTGCAAGAAAAAAATCAAACTTAAGTCGTACTTTAGATCTGACATGTAGCAAGAAATCTACCAAATATGGACGGAATCTGTCGTCTAGTTGTCCAACAAAAAGCCATTTTCTTCCTCTACGTGTTTGAATTAAAGGATAAAATCTGAAGTTAAATGCAAAATTTGGTACAGATTCATCCATCCCTGTCAAAGGAAAGACAAATCTTGTTACATGGGGATTTTCAATAAATTTGCCTATTTCCTTGGTATCTGCAGTTGCCAATGGTTTTGGCATGAAATCTTGAAATCGATAAAAAAATAAGTTGTTTTTTACAAACCAAACAATAACAACATCAAAACAACATAAACATAAACAACAACAACATAAAAATAAACAACAACAACAACAACAACATATACAACAAAAATGAATATCAACAGCAAGAGCACGCGAGCTACACGACATCGTAATAGGAATCCTACTTATACATAAAAATGAGAAAAATATACAAAGTGGCGTGCAACAAGCCAGACCCAGATAGGTATTCAAACGAACAGGCCTGATCAAATGATATCCTTAAAGAAACCATTTGATCTGGACCCACACTGATTGCCATTTCCATCACAAAACTAGTGATGTACCTACCTGTTATGTTCAAGGTACTCATTAGAATTATATTGCTAAGATGATTCTAACTTTTAAAACAGTCCAAACATTCTCTTGAGACGATTCAAAATGCATGTTTGCATTTGTGACACTTATTAATAAATATGTACATTGTACCTCTCTATATCAGTACATCAATGCAAGGGAAGTAATTCCTTTTAAAAAAACACAAATTGCTTTGGCTGAACGTGGACACCTACTGAGATCAATGGCCAATTTCTCGAGCCATGATGCAAGAAAAAAATCAAACTTACCTTGTACTTTAGATCTGACATGTAGCAAGAAATCTACCAAATATGGAAGGAATCTGTCGTCTAGTTGTCCAACAAAAATCTATTTTCTGCCAGCTATGAGGCTTCTATATACGTTAAACACCCCTATTAATTTCTCCATAGGCTACAATGCTAAAAAATCAAAATTGTCTCAACTGCTATAGTTCCATGGGCCTTAATCAGATCCAGATTTCGGTGGGATGTGACAGCCACTTGAGTCAGAAACAGATCCTGGGATTCCATGTCCTCTTCATCACTTCGAAAACACATGACATTGGCCACCATATGACATCCCAAGAATTCCTCCTGTTCAGGGTCAAAAACTGGAATGACCGACCGACTCGTTGTAGCAAACCACCCAGCCAAGTATTTCCCTAGAGAATCTTTTACTATCTGGAATTTGTCTCCTCCAGGAACCGCCTGTGGCCTGAAATAAATAGAACAATGCAGTCTTTTTTACCTAACACTGTATACAGCATCTACTCCGTACACTCTATTTTTAGATAGGACTTTTTTTCAGGGTACCAAAACAGTGTGACGTCAACAGTAGTCTGGTTCCTATATAAACAGCTTTTGTTAGTAATCCAATTAAACTCTATCTGTATGAATAAAAGAATAAAATCTAAAGTTAAATGCAAAATTTGGTAGAGAGCCATCCATCCCTGTCAAAGGAAAGACAACTCTTGTAACATGGGGATTTTCAATAAATTTGCCAATTTCCTCGGTATCTGCAATTGCCACTGGTTTTGGCATGGAATCTGGAAATCGATAAAAACTAAATTGTTTTATACAAACCAAACAACAACAACAACAACAGCAGCAAGATAAACAACAACATAAACATAAACAACGACATAAAAATAAACAACAACAACACAGACAAAATATACAACAACAACAATGAATATCAAGAGCACGCACGCGAGCTACACGACATCTTATTAGAAGTCTTACTTATATATAAAAAATGAAAAAAAAATATACAAAGTGGCGTGCAACCAGCCAAGACCCAAACAAGTATTCAAACGAACAGGCCTGATCAAACAACGCAGACCCTGATCAAATGACATCCTTAAAGAAGCCGTTTGATCTGGACCCACATTGATTGCCTTTTCCATCACAAAACTAGGCACCCAAACTAATTTACAGTATTTATCCCAAGCATTCGGATACTTCAAATCACCTCATCTCCTTACCATATTTGTCCTAAAATTTGAATTCGTCCAATTAGGGACTTGCTGATGAGTCTACAAAGTGCTGGATGAGGATGGCAAACATGGTGGACACTGATCAGACACCATATTTTGTAGCATCTGATCTGGGTCTACAGTGTTTGCTCAGGCATGTCAGCCCAAGATCTAAGGAAAAACAGGATATTAATTTTTGGAATAAATACGGTAAGAACTTACTTGTTCAAATATTAAGGGTAAACACGGTAATTCTAATGGAAAATCAAACAGAATATTTTTTATTTTTATTTTTTCATCCCAGTACCTACCTGTTATGTTCAAGGTATCTGGTTGAGATAATTCTAACTGTTAAAACAGTTCAAACAGTCACTTGAGACGATTCAAAATGCATCAGTTTTCATTTGTGACATTAATAAATAAGTACCTCTCTTTATCAGTACATCAATGCAAGGGAAGTAATTCCTTCTAAAAAACACAAATTGCTTTGGTTGAACGTGGACCCCTGCAATGGAAGGAATCTGTCGTCTAGTTGTCCAACATAAAGCCATTTTCTGCCAGCTAGGAGGCTTCTATATACCGTCTGTCGTGTTACATGTTTGTTGTACCCAATCTTAAAGAATGCTTTTACGAAATTGAGTGCTAAAATCATTGCAAGCATATACTTTTCTGAATTTATACACTAAGACACCATAAAATTCAGATTCCGATAGGCCTTGTTGCAAAGGATATTTAAGTCCAACATTGAATTTTGAAACTAAATCGAAACAAATTTAGAAAATTCTATTTTCAGAAATAATATAATAATAAATGAAATAAAAAAAAAAAAAAAAAAACAAAACAAAAAAAAAACAAACAAACAAAAAACATCATAAATTTGTCGCCTGCGGAATTAGCCTTGGAAGGGTAAAGGTAAAGACAATCAGTTACGCGAGAGGGAAAGCATTTTTTTACAAGGCATATGAAACGTCAAACATATAACAGAAAAAAGATATAGTTTCTGGACATATTTCAGAATGTCGTTTTTTTTTCACCTGTCGGTTAACTCAAAAGACAAAGCAACGTTTTGTTGTGGTTCACTGCAATATCGTTTTGCTCTACATCTGCCTTTGCTTAAACAGCTGAGCTGTAACATGCAAAAACAGGCTGATCAGAGTGTTCGTGTCCTCATGAAGAAAACTTGCATCCTTGCATCCTTGGGTATGTAGGTTTTCCGTGACAAAAAAAAGTCTAATCACTAATGCCTTGGTGGTGGATCGAACCCGAACCGCCTGCGTGTGAGGTCAGTACTCTACCGCGTCGCTATAAAAGCCGGCTTATACCGCAAGGCAGTTCAAATTTTATCATATACCTGTCTTTACTACACACATGTCCAAAGGTACGTTTTATGAAATTGCAGCTTGGTTTTATTGTATTCTTTAGTTTTACATTTCGAATATTCCAATACTTTTCCATAATAATAACGACTTCGTTTACCCGCCGTCTTATTTACTTTTGCATATTATGCAACAGTGAATAAGGAATGCAAGTTAAAGCCACATTTTCAACAAACTTCACCTGGTCAGAGTGATATTATGATATGCTGAGATATCAATAAGTTAACATCAGAAAAGAAAAAAAAAAAAACTCTTTCTTCTACAAAATTTTCTAAAATGTTTCAGACTAAAACTGGGCCCAGTTGTTCAAAGCGTCGTTAGCTTAACGAGCTCGTTAAGGGTCATTTCGTTAACTGTTTTAGCGGATTCAATACATAATATTCTTATATTTTTTGCTGAAACATTGTAGGTAGCTTTTGCACTGCAAAAGCTACTCACATTTTTTCAGCAAAAAATTTCAGCATATTTGCGTATCACACTATGTAAATTTTAATGAATCGTTAACACACGATGTCGTTAGCTTTGAACAACTGGGTCCTGATTTTCTTCACACATTTTATACATTTTTACAAATGTTCTACAGCTTACGAGGCTTTTGTTGAAAAATTGCAAACCAAGAAACAGAATAGAGGTTATATGTCATGTAATTAGCTTCTTCCTCTTCGAACACACTGTGTCATTGCCTGAAGTACACATTTTGACTAATTCTGGCATCCAAGCAGGCAAAACACTTTAGAAACAGATAGTTAAAATGGAACATGTTTGTATGGAACCAAACCGGTGTTCTGTAAATTTTGGCAGTCCGTGGCCTAAAACCTCACTCTACTAGAATAATTGCATTAGCCAAATTAATTTTTGCTGTAAAGAACAAAGCGTACAAATCGACAAAGATATAAAATATGGATGAGAGCAAACATTTTTCATTAGCAAGAAAACATCTACCCTGATGCATTCTACATAAATCTATAGCGGGCCCCTTATCGGCCCGTCAGGGTATCACGGCCCGCTATAGATTTATGTAGAATGATTACTAGGTATAAAATTGGCAGTTTTCAAGTAGCTTTGGGTCGTGTTTGAAAGAAGCCGCATTCCCCACCACGAAAACATACCTGTATAATTTTGATCCCCTTAAACCCCACTTTTATATAGTAAAACTGGGATTTACAGGGGTATACATTATTTTTCTTATTTCTGCTAAAAAACATAGAGTGTAAGTATTCTTTAGAACCGCCTTGGCTAACGGTTCTAACGAGTACCCACAATCTATGTTTTCAGCAGAGGTATGAAAAATATCAGAATTTTTATCTGAAAACTTTCAGTTTTTGGTGATGAAACTTTCAATATATTTGAAGAGGCGTGTTTTCGTAATGTCTTCTGAGGAGGATTGGCTATATTGATAAATTTGCTTTCTTTTCCTTTTTTTTCTTTTTTTTTTAAAGGAGACAATTATTATCACTTCCCTTTTGGGTTTTCTTGTACACAAATTCCCTTCCGAAAAAGGGGTCTGAAAAGAATATCTATTCCCCTTAACAGAAGTCATAATAACAAGTCCCTATTATTGATTTGGTTTTGTATGCAGTCCATTAAAACGTACTTGAATTATGAACCACAACGTCAGAAAACGTACCTTCGGACATGTTCGCCCAGCAAAGATTCAGACCAGCCTGCGCATTTGCACCATCTACTCAGAATCTTGGTTATCCAATGATGCAAAGTTTCTTTATGCGGATAACGAAGACTCTGACCAGACTGCGCGCATGCACAGGCTGATTTGAGTCATCGTTGGACGCACATGTCAAAAGGTACATTTCACACGTTACGGCTCGTATCTGGATTTGTCATTATCAAACTACGGAACCCCGAAGGGGACATTTCGTTTCCAATATTTAGCAGAAAAGAAATCAAAATGATAAAAGCAGAATGGCCGGAAATGAAAACAAAAATTATGTCGTTAAAACGATATGAACGATATAATATGTATGTATGTATGTATGTATGTATGTATGTATGTATGTATGTATGTATGTATGCAGGTTCATGCATGCATGTACACAGGAATATAATTTTAAGCCATTAACAAATTGTTAATCTCGTGCATGCATTTCAAACTGCTATTTCTCTGTATACCTCTTATGCCATATCCCGTATGGATTGAGTGAACTAAAGTTTTCTAATTTGAACAGAACGGCCTCTGATCAGTGTCTGCATCCTTTGAATTTAATTTGGGAATATGGTAATAATGATAACCAGACACCCCTTTTAGTTGAAGTGAACTGGTCCGAAGAATTGGGGTGGAGAAGTCCACTCGGCATCAATAGATTACACGATGCAAAGTCTGAAAAACTGCACCGCTCCCGAATACTTTGGTATTGACTTTCATGTAAATTTGCTGTGTATAATGTATGTTGGCTATTCTGCATATCATGCATGTTGAAATTTGTATATGTGCTCATGGGCCATATGGCTTAATGCATGAATAAATTACTTACTTATAATATATCGTTTAAACGATATAAAATATAGTTTAAATACGGAACCCCTGAAGGGAGATTTCCACTCCAATATTTAGCAGAAAAGAAATTAGACAGTATGTTGTTTAAACGAGATCCTTATGTTGATATTATGGAACCCCGGAGGAGACATTTTCAATATTTAGCAGAAAAGAAATCAAAACAATAACAGTAGAATGGAAATGAAAACAAAAATTATGTCGTTTAAACGACATAATATATCGTATTTTAGCTCACCTGAGCTATGCTCAGGATAATCTATAATAATCACTTTTTGTCCGTCGTATGTCCGTCCGCGCAACAAATTGTGTACTTCACATAGAGTTTGCTTTAGTCCGTTAATGATACATTTTTTTGTCTATGGAAATTTAACATTGAGTACCTAATAAGTGTCTATCTGTAGTAAACGTCCGTCCGGTCGGCCGTCTGGTCGTCCGTCCGTATACACTTTCAAACGACAACTCCTCTAAAGCCATTGAAGCCGTTTGTCTCTTATTTGGTAGGAATCTTTCTTGGACAGGGTGTTTAAAATAACTGAAATTATGGTGATCTGCCTCTTAGTTTGGTCGCTACGGCAACAAAAAGCTCCCATAGACTTATAATTGGAAAATGTTTAATTTGCATTTTCTCTGTAACCAGTGAAGTGATATGAACCATCTTTGGCAGTTATGATATTCTGTTGTCAACTCAGTTTATTTTTATGACCAGCCATAATTTTATTTGGTTGCTACGGCAACATTAAATTTTAAAAAAAAGATTTTTTTTTAATGACAACTCCTTCAAAAGCACATAAATAGTATGACTCTAATTGAGTTTCTCAATCGAAGTGGGGAGACTTACTGGTTTTGTTCTGTTCCTTCTTCTTCTTTCCTCTTCTTCTACTTCTTTTTCTTTTTCTTTCTGTCCAAATTTTGTTCGAACAAGTTCTCAGTAACCACTGGAAGGATTGGGCTGAAATTTGGGGCTATGGCAGATATGATTATGAAGTTGTACAAGAGAGTTACAAAGGGTTCAGACTTCAAAATGGTGGACTCAAAGGCTCCTCTGGGGCATGCCAAAATCTGCTCAAATTTTGTCCGGATGAGTTCTTAGTAACCACTGGATGGATTGTTTTGAAATTTGAGGTATGATAGATATGGATATGAAGTTTTGCAACTGGGTTTCAAAGGATCCTCAGGGGGTAGTCTCCCCAACCCCGTCTCAAGGCTTAATGACACAGAAAGCATTCAGATTCCCACTCAAATGATGATCCTTTTATTACTTGCAATGACAGGATTGAAAAAATGTTGTATAACACCTGCATATATCAGCAGTGGCTGAGTGAGTCGTGGTCCATGCGCCTCTTGTTTGTTGTTGAATTTCCATTCTGATTCTTCAGAGTGGAAAAATAAAGAAATCGTTTAAACCGCATATTTTTTTTGTTTCAATTTCCATTCCACTGTTTTGGAATGGAAAGATAAAGATATCGTTTAAACGATACATTATAATGTTTAAACGACATATTATACCTTTTAAACGACATAATGTTTGCTTTCATTTCCTTTCTACTTTTATTGTTTTGATTTCTTTTCTGCTAAATATTTTTAGAAGAGAAATGTCCCCTTAGGAGTTTCGGATTTACAAGATATCTTTATCTTTCCATTCTAAAAAGTAGAATGGAAATTGATACAAAAAAAAAAAAAAAAAAAAAATGTCTTTAAAATGATATCTTTATTTTTCCATTCCGAAATATTAGAATGGAAATTAAAACAAAACCAAGAGGCCTTGGGCCACGGCTCGCTCACCTGAGTGAAATAGCCACTGCTGATATGCAGATGGTATGCAACATTTTTTCAATCCTGAAATTGCAAGTGATATAAAAGGATCATTATCTGAGTGGGAATCTGAATGTTTTTACGTGTTATTAAACCTTATGCAAACGAGGGTGCAGGGACTATCCCTGGGGACCCTTGGTTGGTGTCATTAAATGCATCTTATCATTATGACCAACAATATATATTTCGTTTAGGGGTGGGGATCTTAACTGTTCCTGAGATATTAAGCCTTATATGAACTGAAGGCGTCGGGCATACCCCAAGAGGACCACAGGTCAGTGTCATTGAATGTGCCTTATCATTAGGAACAACAAATATATATATGGTTGAGGGATGGAGTTCTGAATGGTTCCTGAGATCTTAAGCCTTATATGAACTGGAGGGGGTAGAGGGGGTGGGGTATACCACCTGGGGACCCGAGGCTGGTGACATTGGATGCATCTTATCATAAGAAAGAAACAATATGTATGATTTAGTGGTGGGGATCTGAACAGTTTCTGATATTTTCTGCTTTCATGAACTGGAGGGGGTGGGGCATTATCCCTGGTGGACCCCCGGTATATGTCATTGGATGCTCTTATAATAAGGAACAACAATATATACTCGCATGGTTTAGTGGTGGGAATGTGAATTGTTTCTGAGATATTTGGCCTTTAATGAATAGGAGGGGCGGGGCCTATACCCAGGGGACCATAAGTCCCATCAGGACCTACACTGTTTACAAGTCTGTTATTGAGTTATGACTGAAACCCCTATTTACAACAAATGACGTGTCCAAATTCAGAGATGGAATAGTCCACTTCAGAAAGTCAAGGATGAAAGAGTTAAATCAGCACTACTATTTTCTTCCACAGAGCTCATTCGTACCGGAAAGAGTCGGTGTCAGTGAAATTCACCATCGTCTTTGTGGCAGTCCCTGCAGTTGAAGTCGTTGATCGTGAGGAGGTAGATGTTGAACTTTTTTTCTTATTTTTCCCAGAGAACTGGATTTGACATTTCATGCAAATTGTCTCTATTGGTACAAAGTTAGCCTGCAATACGGGCAGTAAGTAAATTGGTAACAACGCATTTAAACGAAATCCATGAAACAACTGATATATACGTGAAACTATTGCATGAATAATGGACACAGAGGTTGCCAGCTTTACGGACAGATGGACACAAAGACATCTAATGTAATAACAATACTCTACCACAACTGTACGACAGAATATAAAAAAAGCTAATGTTATGAAAAACATGCTAGTTTTGCGAAGGACCAGGCTAAAGAACACTGAAGTTGCAGTAGTTGCGGGTGAACCAGTCGATAAGGCCGCATTTGTGTCTTAATGTTTTGTTTATCTGGATAATTAAGAGAGGTAAGTCATTGCCATTATTTGTTTAAATGGTACATTTCTACGAGGGTCCTGCAAAAAATTTTGTCACTGGGTTCGGATTACTTCAGTGCTACGTTTTATCAAACATATTTTTATTACAAACCTTCAAAGTATTCCCCCTTTACTGAAACACATTTTTGTAACCTTTTTACCCAGTCGCGAAAAGCAGATAAATAGTCTTCTTTTGGTATCTGTTGGAGAAACTGATAAAAAGCGCTGCGAAGAGAACTTCTAGACGTATACTTATTTCCAGAAAGCATTTTCTAAAGCCTTGGAAATAAAAAGACGTCACAGGGACTCAGGTCAGGTGAATAAGATGGATGGTTTAAAACTTTCACCTTTTCAGAAGCCAAAAAAGACTTAACAACCTCACACTTATGAGAGGAGGCGTTGTCATGTAAAAGGTGGACTCCTGACCATCCTTTGCTTAGTCGTTTCTTATTGTAAAACTCTTCCACTTTCTTCAGTACAGAATTCTTGTAGAATCGGCCAGTGACTGTATAACTAGATGGACAAGACACTTGAACGACTGGCCCACTTGAATTAAAGAAAATTGCGTACAACATCATTTTCGAACTTATAGTTCTCTTGGCAATACATGGGCGTTTTTGATGTTTTCGCTTCCATTGCTTATTATCAGCCCTTCTTTGTGGCTCAAACATGTGCACCCAGGTTTCATCACCTGTTAGCAAGTTAGAAATAACCCGACTATTACAGCCTTAAACTTTATTACACGGTTTATTGCACATTCAAGCTCTTGTACCACCACTGAACTTTCTCAGTTATTAACTTCATGTCTTACTGCCATCAAAAAACATGTGATTAAATATTGTGACAAAGTTTTCGAAAGATCAGGGAGAAATCTGTTTTGATCTATAAAAAAATCGAATGAGGTTTTAAATAATTGAAATCCAGACAATTCCGTGCGTTTAGTCTGTCTACTTATGATTTCTCCACGCTTTACACTACACTCCCTCATAATCTTATAAAAGAAAAACTAAATGATTTAATTGAATGGACATTTCATAGAGAAGATTCCCTCTGCCTTGCATGTAATGTAAGAAATGCTTTTTTTCACTTCTGAAGTGCATAAAAATTACACATTATGGACATGTCAGAAAGTGTGTGAAGCTCTCACCTTTCTACTTGACAATATTTATATAAGCTTTGGTTATTTAGACAAATTGTGGGTATTCCGATGGGTACGAATTGCGCACCCTTGTGGCTGATTTGTTCTTGTTTTGTTATGAAAGAGACTTCATGATGTTCCTTTCCGTTGAAAATCAATCTGAAATCATTGAAGCTTTTAGCTCGACTTCAAGATATTTGGATGATTTATTGAATATTGACTATAACTACTTCGATGGTTTAATCAGTCAAATTTACACCCCCCCCCCCCACACACACAAAACTTCAGTTAAATAAAGATAATTCTTCTGATGCCGAAGCCGCGTTTTTGGATTTACATTTATCTATTGTAGATGGGTTTGTTTCCTGCAAAATTTATAGATTGTAAATTTTCCTTTCTTGGATGGTGATGTTCCTCGTGCGGCATCCTACGGTGTTTATATTTCACAATTAAGTCGATTTGCCAGGGTGTCTAGTCATGTAATTGACTTCAACACTCGTAATAAATTGCTAACTGCTAAACTTCTTAATCAGGGTTATCGGTATCACAAACTACGTAAAGCATTTTCTAAGTTTTATAGACGTCATTTCGATTTAGTTTCAAAATTCAATATTGGACTAAAATATCTTCTGCAACAAGGCTTATTGGAACCCGAATTTTATGGTGAATTAGTGTATAAATTCAGAAAAATATATGCTTGCAATGACTTCAGTACCCAATTTCGTAAAATCATTCTTTGATATAAAAAGATTGGGTACAACATAAATGTTATACGACAGATTGCATGCATGGTTGTTAACCCAATCACGCTTAATAACTTTGCTTCCCTCTTTAATTGCACGCCGGCGGGTTAGGCTTCAGATTCTATGATGGTTCCAGCATAAAGGCTTACTTACTTGAAATTTAATTTTGGGTAATGTTGGTTGGTACTTGATGCTCTATCTTTGGTCGGGCCCACCGGAGTCTAACTGTTGATTTTCTTTTGCTCCAGCGTTTCAGTTGTCTCGTGCTGTCGAGTCCTCATCCTTGTTTCATCTCTGTAATTAGCTGATTTTTTTGTGTTCTCGGAGATGTAGCACTGATGAGTTAGGAAGCCTTTATACGGACTGAACAAATTATGTGTCTAAACCGCGGCAGAAATAAGGGCGAGGATTGTGGCCACGTAAAATCGATTTAAGTCCCCCACCCCCCCTCAGTGAAATACATTTCACTGACCGTTCCAAGGCGATTCTTCTGTCATGGTTTATTTTTATTAAAGTTCGTCTTTGAATGTGTGTGTCGCTTACATTTTTTTGTTTTGGATAGCCATTTGGCCACTTTGTGGGGAAGTAACTGTCCGTTTGGCTCTCTGCTAGTGATGTTTCCATTCGGGTCTAGTTATTTCGTGTTTGTGTTTCTTTCCCTTTGATGTCTCTGATGGGAGGTGTGGGATAATTTTATCAATTCCTGATCATTGCCTTCCCTTCTGTTTTGTATGTTTTTAAAAGTTCCCGGGCACATTTAAGGCGTTGTGTCTTTTTCTCCGCAGTTAGCAAATGAGGTACCCACCTAGCGCAAACCTTTCTCAGGTCCAAACGCTTTTTCAGAATTGTTTGCACACTGCCTTCTGATATGCCAATACAACTAGCTATAGCTTTGACAGACAATCGCGCATCCTGTTCGACCACAATCTTTACAGCAGCGATGTTAGCCTTGGTAATAGAGGTTTTAGGCCTTCCAGGATGGGTATCATCTTCAACAGAAAATTTTACAGCTTTAAAAGCTTTAACCCTCCTAAAAACTGTGCGCATTGAAATGGTCTGAGGTCCATATATATCACACAATTCATTAAATATCTGCTTTGACTCTATATTAAGACTAATGCGGCATTTATAGCTACGGATTTCAGTCGTCTGGTCCATGTTCCAATGTAACAAGTAAATTGGTCAGTGTATATGACTGCATCTATTTCAATTTGAAATAACTCGGTCAGTTGGAAAGCAATTTGCACGAAATAAACGGATATCGTTAGCTATTCAACACACCATTCAAGTGCAGTGAAACATTTTAAAATATACCTGGGATAAAACTTAGGAAGCCTATTAGTGACAGAACTTTTTCCACGACCTCGTACTGAATATTGTCATTGAAATACTCTTAATCATGCACGCTCAAGAGAGTTCAAATTCTTGAACTTGCTGAATTCCCAGTCATTTTAAGTTTGTTATTTAAATTTTGCATGTAGGAAGTGTGTTGACACATAGTAAATGGTCTATTTAACGCCCATGTGTGCTGTTTTTATGACTATACGCCTTGAAGAGTATAAAGAAGACTAAACCTTCAAATAATGACATATTTCTGTTGAGCAACAGCGATTTTATTTGCAATTTCATTGTTATACGTCGACTTTCATATGCGGGGACAATGTCCAAGATATCGAGTGACTTAAAATGGGCTGTGTACCCAGTAATCGGGAAACGGCTGTACGAAGTCGTTGTGAGCCAAAAGAATATTGTTGCGTTAATGACACTAAAATTGCCAATATTGTTTAGTTTCATGTTCTTAGTGCACAAAGGTTACAAAAAACAAAACGTAAAACAACAACAACAACATAAAAAACAAAACAAAAAAAAAAAAAAAAACAAACAAACAAAAAACAAAAAAAAAAGCAAAAACAAAAAACAAACAAACAAAAAACATGTGAAACTATCAAACCTATATAAGAAAGTCAAAATCGGTGCTATGCATTACGAAAACACGCCTATTTAAGTATATTGAAAATTTTACCTCCAGAAACTGGAAGTTTTCAGGAAAAAATTCTGATATTTTTCCTATTTCTGCTCAAAACATAGATTGTGGGTACTCGTTAGAACCGCCCCGCCTTTTTGAGCGGAAATAAAAAAAAAATAATGTATACCCCTGTAAACCCCAGTTTTACTATATAAAAGAGGGGTTTAAGAGGGTCAAAATTATACAGGTATGTTTTCAATGTTTATTCCAGTAGCCACATAAATAGAAAGAAAGGCAATGATTAGAAAACCTTTCGTCCAAGACACCAAAGGGAAAGAAGTACGCACTTAAAGCACGACACTACAATCAAGGCACGTTTACCAAAACCATGCCAAGCGGCTATCCAAAATAAAAAAAAAAAAAAAAAAAAAAAGAAAACAAAAAAACAAACAAAAAAAACAACAACAACAAAAAAAACACTAGGACAAACATGCAAAGACATACAATAAAAGAAACAGTAATCTACAGCAGAAGCACCGCCTTGGAATGGTCAAACGGTCAGAAAAAAAAGTGCGTAGGGGTGGGAGGGGGATAAGGTGGTGGTTGGGGGAGGGTCTTAAATCGATTTTACGTGGCCACAACCCTCGCCCTTAGTTCTGCAGTGGCGGCGGTAGAACATCTCTCCGTACTTAATTATAGTGCTGATTATATTTTATTTCCTTTTGGATCATTGGACCAATTGTGGTAATTTGAAAATTGGGTTCTGCTCATGTATACGCTACAGGGCGTAAGCAGTGTTGCACACTTCATTACTGCTTATGAAGGGTCTCAATAAAACCGAGACTCCCATATTCTAATCTGTAGTGTGTCCTTTGTTTCCAAAGGCAATCGTTTTGTTCAGACCGCGTGAAGGGGTATCTAAAAAAAAAAAAAAAAAAAAAAAAAAGGGTAAGAGAAAAGTCCACGGAGTGCCACAATCACAAACCGCAGCCCTTCCCAGACCCCAAGAGGAAGAGGAAACCGACAAATCTTAACAAGCACAAACCGAACAAACGTACGAAAAGCACTAAGATTAGCTCTCTCCTCCCCAAGTGAGGTAATCGCAATTAACTTATCGATGCAACATCTCCGAGTACATAAAAATCAAACGAATACAGAAGAAACAACGACGAGGACTCGACAGCAAGAAATAACTGAAATGTTGAAGCAAAAGAAAACCAACAGATGGACTTCGGTGGGCCCGTCTAGAGACAGAACATCAGGCACCAACCGACTTACCTAAAAGTCTTTAGGCCGGAACCGTCATAGAGTCTGAGGTCTGATCCGTCCAGTTGTAACCAGATGAGGTAAGCAAAGTTATTAGCTGTAATTTGGATAACTACCATGCATGCAATCTGTCGCACTACAATAATGTTGTACCCAATTTGATTTTACGAAATGGAGTACTAAAATCATTGCAAGCATATATTTTCTGAGTTTATATACTAAATCAACATAAAAATCGAGTTCGGACAGGCCTTGTTGCAGAAGAGATTTAAGTCCAACACAGAATTTTGAAATTAAATCGAAATGACGTCTGTAAAATTTAGAAAAGGCTTTGCGGAGTTTACGGGAACGATAACCCTAGTTTAGAAGTTTAGTAGTTAATAAGTTATTTCGAGTGTTGAAGTCAATAACATGACTAGACAGTCTGGCGAACCGAATTAGTTGCGATATATAAACACCTAGGATACTCGACGAGGAACATCCCCATCCATGTTAGGAAAGTTACAAATTCAAAATCAAAATCACCGCGTTTACCATACATCTTGCATGAAATAAACTCATCTAAAATATAACTAGACAAATGCAAATCCAAAAACGGGGGTTCATTTTCAGAAGAATTTGCTTTATTTATCCTTCCTTTATTTACTGAAGGAAAAAAATTGACTGATATAACCATCGAAGTGGTTATTGTCTATATTTAATAAATCGTCCAAATATCTGAACGTCGAGTTGAAAGCTTCAATAACTTCTGATTACTTTTCTGCAAAAAGAGACATCATGAAGTCTGTTTCATAGCAGAACAAGAACAAATTAGTTACAAGCGGTGAACAATTCGTATCTATCTGAATACCCACACATTGTCTAAAAAGCTTAGTACCCAATCTTGTATATTAAATATTGTCAGGTAGAAAGGTGAGAGATTAACACACTGTCTGACATCATCATAAAGTATATTTTCTATGCTTCCGGAAGTGAAAAAGTCATTTCTTCCATTTCAGGCAAGATAAAAAGAAATCCTAGAGTTTGACACCGATCATTTTGAAACTATGCACACTTGTTCCACATTTCTGAAAATGATTTTGAAGTTATCCTACAATAATTTGTTATTAACTTTTTCTACATTTTCAACTTACTTTTTATCAGGTCCGATTAGTATTAGAATAGATATTTTGTGTGCCCAACTCCATCTAGACTTTTCCACCGATCACTGGAAACTATGCATGCTTGTTGAACATGGTCTAAAGATTTGCGGGTGGTTTAGGGGTTATCCTGCCGTTTTTTTTTTTTTTTTTTTTTTTTTCAGTTTTTTAACACTGTTTTCGAGTTATCTTTTCCAGGTCTGATATACTTGTTTTACATGGTCTGCAGAGGTGCATGCGGTTTGGGGGTTATCCTCCCATTATTTTTTATCATCTTTTCCGACTTTTCGACTTGGTTTTTCCACGTCCGATTACTATAAGAAATGATACCTTGTGGGCGCAACTTCTAGAATTTCCCACCGGTCACTTTGAAACTATACATATTTCTTCTACATGGTCTGAAAATGTGCTAATAGTTTTGAGGTTATCCTACTATTATTTGTTATTAACTTTTTCTACTTTTTCAACTTACCTTTTCCAGGTCTGATAGGTATTAGAAAAGATACCTTGTGGGCGCATCTCCTCCTACAGTTATCCACCAATCATTTTGATTCCCTGGTGGTTTATTCTACTAACCGTTCTTAGGCGGTAGTCCCGTGTTAATATTATTCTTTATTGCTTTGTGGTTTATTCTAAGAGGCGATTGGTTTTAAGTCTGGTCTTGTGTTATATTGTTCTTGTATTTTTCAGTCCTTTTAGCATTGTGACTCCTCGCTTGGGGAAGAGAAAGCTAATCTTAGTGCTTTTTGTATGTTTCTTCGGTTTGAAAACAAATTTGAAAAAGCAGAAAAATAACAAAAATAACATGAGGATTATATCCTAACGACATGCACACCTTGAGACCATGATGAAAACACTTGAAAGTTGGCTATCTGTAAAAATGCTTTAACCTCCCACCCCCACCCCCCGGTGGTTTACTCTACTGACCGTTCTAAGGCGGTGGGTCTCGGTATTGGTCTTACTCTTGCTTTGTGGTTTATTCTACGAGGCGATTTGTTTCATGTCTTACCTTGTGTTATTTTGTTCTTGTGTTTTTCAGTCCTGTTAGCATTGCTTTTACCTTACTTTTGGAAAAGAGAGCTAATCATAGTGCTTTTCGTAGTTGTTTTTTCGATTTGTGCTTGTTTGATTTTGTTGGTTTTCTCTTCCTTTTGGTGTTTGGGAAGGGCTGCGGTTTGTGATTGCGGCACTCCATGGACCTTTCTCTTATCTTTTGAGCTTGTTTGGGTCTGTCTGTTTCCTCTTCCTCTTGGTGTCTGGGAAGGGCTCTGGCTTGCAATTGTGGCATTCCTTGGACTTTTCTCTTTTCTTTTTTTGAACTATGCTTACTTGTTCTGTATGGTCTGAAAATGTAAATGTGTTTTTAGAGTTATCCTCCCATTATTTGTTTTCAACTTTGTTTTCCCTTTTTGCGACTTAGTTTTTCTTTAACGTGACATGATGTTGTGGGAAGCTTGTGAGCGCAACTCCTCTTACAGTTTAATACCAAGCTTTTTTTTGAAACTTTCAAGTGCGATTACCACGCTTGGCGAAGAGAGCGCTTTTCGTACGTTTGTTCGATTTGTGCTTGTTTGGATTTGTCGGTTTCCTCTTCCTCTTGGTGTCTGGGAAGGGCTGCGGTTTGTGATTGTGGCACTCCCTGGACTTTTCTCTTTCCTTTTTTTTCACCATGGTCTCAAGGTGTACATGTCGTTAGGATATAATCCTCACGTTAATTTTTGTTATTTTTTTCTGCTTTTTCCACTTAGTTTTTTCTTCAGGCCTCATTACGATCAGAATATAGACCTTTCGCAACTTCTACAGTTTTCCACCGATTATCATTAAATTTTGCAGGCTTCTCTACATGCCCTGAAGATGCGTATTTGTTTTTTGGGATTATCCTCCCTTTATTGTGCACCAACTTTTCCACTTTTTTTTTCTTTCTAATTTTATTATCGCTGACGTTCTTGAAGGGGCTTTTAAAATGTTTAAAACTTACAAATCTATACTAACAAAGCCATGACGTCGGAAGACGCTTGCCCACAGTGGATTTTTATCGTGTCAAATATGTGTTCGTGCAGAACAACGATCTGGTTATCCCATGCAGTGGTCGCGAATCTGCATCGAAACTGAATGACTCCATAGGCCGCTGGCCAGCTATGGTTTACCTCCCCCGTACCATATTTTTCTTAAAGCCTATCATCTTGCAAGTATTTTGCAGCATATAAGCCATCTGGCGATAGGGGCGTTACCGAGTTACCCGTACAAAACGTATAGTACCATAGGAAATTATTAAACCTATGAGTAATTATATGTTCCAACTAAATATATGAAGCTAGAGAACAGTCCACTAACTTCTTTTTGGCCTCACATCGCATTATGCATGTTAACTTTTCTAATGTACCCTTCAGAAATGAGTATTTTAACTCATATAGTTCATTTTCATAGTAATTTGCCTCTATGACCTTAAAATTGTAATTTCTGATAAAGTATGTAAATATCCTTTCCAAAACTGCAAAAAAATATTTCTTTAGCATTTATACTTTGTAAGTTATTGCCTGTTAAGCAAAGGCCCCCTAATGTGAAATGTAACATTGAAAAAAAAACAAAAAAAAAAAAACATTCACACATAATATCACATCAAATGCAGCCTAGTTGTACAAATAAAGTGAATTCTTATTTAAGCATTATATCTTAGTAATATGAGATACAAAGGCGCATTAAAACATGTCTCTGTCATATCATTCTGCCTATAGTAACGTAGGTAACATCTAAAATATCTCCATACTGCGGGCTTTGGTGGTTTTCTATATGGTTATCTTCATCAGCGTTTAGTGCATCTGTTTAGTATTATTTAGAATGTTTTGTAAGCATTCCCAAACCTGCAAATTTAATGCCGAAATTTTCTGTAAGTTAAAACATACATTTTATACTGTCAACAGCAAAGTTGTTAACTGTTTCTAGGCCACTTATACATACAATACTGAATACTGTCCTGAACTTTTCAATTTATGGCAATGTTCATAGTTTCTTTATGTCAAAAGTAAATATCTAGAGATAAAATTATATGTCAGACCCTTACATGACTTTGCTTAATAATTTATCAATGGTAACATATTTAACACCTCAATGTCTTAATTTTAAGGGATCTTTTTCTCTGTAAATGTCTTTACCTATACTTTTAGCTCTTGAATAACTACTCGGTTTTAAAACAAGATTTTCAGAATAAAAGGAAAAACCTGACACTTTCACCTTATTTATTTTATCATCAAGTGTGCTACCTAAATGATTCATTTATCTGCAGGCTAGCAAACCAATGCATATCGATTCTAGAATTTTATTGGTATTTTAAGAATATCCAAATTAGAGCTTGCTTTGCTAATTTTTGTTTATGATTTTTATATATTTTCAAATCTATTTAAAAACATGGCACATTATGCAGTTGACCACAAAGTCTTTCTGTTAAATGTTTTGATCTATGTAACATAATATATTATTTCTGATTAAACAATATTGGTACAAGCATTGTCTCATGCCAAGAAGTGCACGTATTTAATAGCAGAGTAGCGTTTACATGTAGGCCTGATCAAAACAAAATGATTATAACTATCATAAGCTGCCGCAGGACCCGTGAATACAACGATGACTGGTCAATGTCTTCCCTGTGTGCTCAATGACTAGCAAAGGACCTCAGCTTTCTTCATGCAGACTGCAAAGACATCAGACTGAGCGGACAACCAGGCTGATCTGAGTCTTCGCCAGGTGCACAAGTAAATTGTTAGTTTAGTCGTACTGCGGCTTAAATACAGTAAGATAAGAAAGTTAATCATATAGCACTTTGCCTTACGGTAACATTATTTCTCCCAAACAAACAGTGTTGCTTTATTTCTTAAATATACAGAATACAAGATAAGTGCGTAACATTAGGCAAATTTAGAAACATACATATCACAATGAAATACCTTTAAGAGATTGACTCCACTCTTGTGTTGAAAACAAAAATGTATGTTACTTGATTTTCATCTGTTTCATGCATATATTTGTGCACTTTCCTATTATAACATAAACTAAACGGGGCCTAGCTAAAACACATGAACAAAAAAATCAGATCAATATTGTTGGATATAATTAGTTATAGTTAGCATTACATATGACTTTGAATTTAACTCTGTGAAAGGACCTAGAAAAGGTATTCTTAGTGCCAGAATATGCGTTCTGAATACTAGAAGTTGTACTCTAAGCACTAGAGTATGTCTCAAATATGTAAATTTGAAAAGACTGATCAGTCTCTGGGCAGAAGGAATACGGCCTTTTAGAACATGGGACTTTAATAATCGTTATGAAAAATTGTTTTGTTTTATTTTGGTAGAGTCTGTCATTATAAGCACAATAAAAGTTGTAAAAGTCTTAATCAAGATATGCAAGGAGTCTGAATAAGAACAGCAAAAACATTGGTGTTACATACATTACCAGATATCTTAAGTAAATGGTAATGTCTGTTAATGGCTTTTTATATTGGTAGCAAACTATTCACCTTAACAGAATCATTGACAATCACCAGGCACTAGGTCATTGTCATTTCTGAAATTGCAGTGGAAATAAAAGGTGACAATAAAATATCGCCAAGGCGGCTCTAACGAGTACCCACAATCTATGTTTTGAGCAGAAATATGAAAAATATCAGAGCTTTTTTAATTGAAAATTTTTAGTTTTTGGAGGTGAACTTTTCTTTATCTATTTGATTGGGCGTGTTTTCGTGATGATCATTTTTCAGAAGTGTATCCATTCCCTTAAGAGCATAAAAGTAATCCTTTCATCTGTCATAACAGCGATCTCCGTTTGGCAGTCTGCAGACATTTACAAACTTTTAACCCTAACACCCCTGACATTCTGAAATGGGTTCTTCCAGCTTTGAATTTAGACAATCCAGCTGTTGTAAATTTGGATCTACACAACCATGCTCCAGATAAGGCTTTTTTTTTTTAGCTCACCTGAGCACGAAATGCTCATGGTGAACTATTGTAATCGGTCAATGTTCATCGTGCGCCACGCGTCAACAATTTGCTTTAAATGACAACTCCCCCTACACCGCCTGGTCAATTTCAATCAGACTGCTAATAATGTTGTTGTTGTGTGACGACTTTTTTATATCAATACTCTAAAACAAGAACTTGGTAGTACCAAAACAAATGAACGGATTTCTACTGACGAGAGATCTATTGTCAATACCCATTCTATCGATATTACTGCTAAGTTTGCAGTGAGTATTAAAGAAAAGCAAGACAGACTTCCTACGTTATATTGGTTACCGAAACTTCATAAGTAGTTGCGGTCATGGTACCAAAGCCGTAATTCAAAATCATAAATCCATAAACGAATGACGAATCAGAATGTTCAGACCAACAGACATGGACCCCAGAACAAAGGGTGTAATCAGGCGTCCGCGGATAGTAAGCATTACTTGGTAAGCAAGCTTCGCCCACCATGCCCATGGGCCTGAACGAAGGAAATATCGGTAGAAGCGTATGTCCGGGATTTGGGAAGTCTACTTATAAACGACCTTATAAAGCGCGTTTCATTGCTAATTCTAGTTCTTGTACGACTACTGTTTTGTCCAAACTGCTAACTTCATGCCTTACTGCTGTTAAAAAACATTGGATTAGATACTATGATACTGTTTACGAAAGGGACGAAATTAATTATTTTTGGTCAATTAAAAATTCTAATGATGTTCTGAATAAATTTAAATCTAAAAACTTTCAGGCTTCTAAATTGTCAACGTATGATTTTTCTACACTGTATACTACGTTACCGCATCATCTTATAAAAGATAAACTTATTGATTTAATTAACCGAACGTTTATTCGGGAGAATACCCAATATTTGGCTTGCAACGAAGAATGTGCTTTTTTCACTTCTGATGTATATAATAATCACAATCTATGGTCGTGTCAAAAAGTCTGTGATGCCCTTGTTTATCTTTTGGATAATATTTTTATTAGATTTGGAACTAAACTTTATAGACAAACTATTGGTATTCCGATGGGAACTAATTGTGCTCCTCTTGTTGCAGGTTTGTTTCTTTTTTGTTATGAGAGAGATTTCATGAAGTCTCTCTCACGTGAAAATCAGGCTGACATTATTGAGGCTTTCAATGCAACTTCTAGATACCTTGGCGATTTATTAAATATTGACAATATTTACTTTGACCAAATGGTGGACCGTATATATCCTACAGAACTCCAATTAAATAGAGCAAATTCTTCCGATACCGAGGCACCTTTTTTTGGATTTGAATCTATGTATATCTAATGGTACAGTTTCCACCAAAATTTATGATAAACGGGACGATTTTGATTTTGATATAGTCAATTTCCCTTTTCTGGATGCCGATGTCCCCCGGCGTACCTCATATGGTGTATACATATCTCAACTTATAAGATTCGCCAGAGCTTCTTCAAGTCTTAATGAATTTAACTACTGTAATAAAGCCTTACTGCCAAACGCCTTAGGCAGGGCTATTGTTATTTTAAACTTCGTAAGGCGTTTTCGAAATTTTATCGCAGACACAGTGCCTTATTAGAAAAATATAGCGTCAGTCTGAAAACACTTCTGCAACAAGGTATATCGGAACCCGAATTTTACGATGACATAGTGTACAGATTTAAAAAAAATTGTAGGTAAATCTAACTTTTCGGAGCAACTCAGAAAACTTATTAACCGTTATAAAAGAATTGGCTATAGCCTGGATATTATGCGGCAGACTGCATGCCTAGTTGTCAACCCAATCATTGTTGATGGCTATGCTTCACTCTTTAATTGCACGACGGCGGTTCGGGCCTCAGACTCAATGACGGCCTCTTCGTAAAACTTTAACCAGTGGGTTGGGGCTTGACGATATGTCTTTGGCTTGGCCCGCCGTGGTTCAACTATTGGTTTTCATTTACTCTGGCATACAGTAGAATTAGCCATGAGTACTCGTCTTTCTTTATTATAGTGATTAATTTGATTTTAATGTTTTCGCTTTGATGCATTGACTGAGTTGGGAGCCTTTATGCGAACCGAATTTTAGGTATTTCTGTATTAAGAGTAGCATCGGGACCCAGGGTGAAGTTAGCTAGCTGTAAAAGTGCTTTAAATCCCCCGGTGGTTTGCTCTACCGACCGTTCTAAGGCGGTGGTCGCGATGTTAGTCTTACTCTTTGTTGCTTTGTGGTTTATTCTACGAGGCGATTTGTTGTATGTCTTTCCGTGTGTCATTTTGTTCTTGTGTTTTTCAGTCCTTTTAGTATTGCGATTACCTCGCTTGGGGAAGAGAGAGCTAATCTTAGTGTTTTTCGTACGTTTGTTCGGTTTGTGCTTGTTTAGATTTGTCGGTTTCCTCTTCCTCTTGGGGTCTGGGAAGGGCTGCGGTTTGTGATTGTGGCACTCCCTGGACTTTTCTCTTACCTTTTTTTCACAGGAATCTTGTGTAGGTAACTCTTTCTGTTTGTGTTGAGGTTTTATGGCCATGTCTACCCAATGGGGTCATGTCGAGCGCGGTAGGTTTACCTAACCACTTTATTACTGAGCAGGCTTACGTTAACCAGTGTTGTGCACATTCTTTCGCCAGAAACTGACAATTGCCCTTCTTGAATCAGCGGAAGGGAGCAAGAGACCGTAGAAGGTTTTTTATGATCATTCTTCAAGAAAGAATGTTGCCGACCCGGCGGGGTCAAACCCGCAATTTGCTGATCACCAGTAGGACGCGCATGCAACTGAGCCCGGCAGGTGACTCTTTATCAAAATGGCTAAAAACGGTTCTGCTCCAATAAATATGATGGCTGCCAGAGCTAAAACTAGAAAAAAAACCCAACAACAACAAAAAAACAAAAAACAGAAAAAAAAAAACCCTTTAATGCATGAAACAACATCTGTTTCCAGACCCTTAGGCCAATTATTCAAGTCAGATCCACAAGCTATGACAGATCTTGAGCTCAGGTATGCGATCAAGGGCCATGTATGACCCTCTTGTTTGTATTAAAGCATAAAAGACATACTGCGGAGAAAGAATAAAGTTTATTCACACACCAGAACTCTGCACTTACAGTGAGGTAAATAAGACAGACCAAATTTTGTGGTTTGATTAACTTTGTGGGAAGGAACCAAGATCTGCTAATACACTGTACATTGACAACTTATAAGCATGTTATTAGCTCACCTGATCACCAAATGCTCATGGTGAACTTATGTCTTCTCTGAATAACGCAATGGGTTTCGTCTTGTTTTAGCCATTATTCAAATAGAATATAGATATACCCGACTCATAGGTACAAAATACCCGACATATGGGAACAGCGTTTTCTTGATAAAACTCCACGTATGGGTACAGTGGCATCCTGACCACTTGGCCAGTGCCCCCGAAAAGGATTAGCATGAGTGTAGTATAGAGATCTTAAACAATATTAGAAATCTGGTCTGAAGTTTTATGCTGTACTATTCCAACCTACATGAGTGACCTTGGGGTCAAGGTCACGAACTTCGAAAAGAAATTATGTTGGTTTAAGAGGCAAAGCGCGATTCAGGCGAGCTATGCTTTCTTGCGATAGCTCCTATTGTTTTGCTTCAGCCAATTGATTTGAGCGTAAATTGCAGAGAAATGATTGAATTGTAATGCTAGACCCCCTTCTGCTGATATCCTTGCCTTGAAAAAGCCACCTTCTTGTGACCCGTTCTTTAATGTTAATGATGAACCAATATTAACAATGATATTGAATGGAAGTTGTTATCACCAACTTTTAGTTTCATCCACAATTAACAATAAGGTTAAGTTTTTGCGATTGTGACAAACCTTGTTATATACTGTATACAATATTTTGACAAGTTTTCAGATACAGTTAACGAGAGGGCCAAATGACTGTCACTGTCCTAATTTAAATTCAAATTCAAGTTCAAATTGTATGTTTGATGGTAATTGAGCTACAAGGCAGTAACTGACAACTGCCTTTCTTGATTCAGCGAAGAGAAAAGAATGACCAGAAAATATTTCTTGATCAATATCCATGAAAGTATGTGGACTTGCCGTGTTTAAGACTTGACCAGAATTTTACGGTGACTTAGTGTACAGATTTAGAAAAATTGTAGGTAAATCTAACTTTTCGGAGCAATTCAGAAAACTTATTAACCGTTATAAAAGAATTGGCTATAGCCTGGATATTATGCGGCAGACTGCATGCCTAGTTGTCAACCCAATCATTGTTGATGGCTATGCTTCACTCTTTAATTGCACGACGGCGGTTCGGGCCTCAGACTCAATGACGGCCTCTTCGTAAAACTTTAACTAGTGGGTTGAGGCTTGACGATATGTCCTTGGCTTGGCCCGCCGTGGTTCAACTATTGGTTTTCATTTACTCTGGTATACAGTAGAATGAGCCATGAGTACTCGTCTTTGTTTATTATAGTGATTAATTTGATTTTTATGTTTTTGCTTTGATGCATTGACTGAGTTGGGAGCCTTTATGCGAACCGAATGTTTATGTACTTCTATATAAAGAGTAGCATCGGGACCCAGGGTGAAGTTAGTTAGCTGTAAATGTGCTTTAACCCCCCCCTCCCCCACCCCCCGGTGGTTTGCTCTACCGACCGTTCTAAGGCGGTGGTCCCGATGTTAGTCTTACTCTTTGTTGCTTTGTGGTTTATTCTACGAGGCGATTTGTTGTATGTCTTTCCGTGTGTCATTTTGTTCTTGTGTTTTTCAGTCCTTTTAGTATTGCGATTACCTCGCTTGGGGAAGAGAGAGCTACTCTTAGTGCTTTTCGTACGTTTGTTCGGTTTGTACTGTTTAGATTTGTCGGTTTCCTCTTCCTCTTGGGGTCTGGGAAGGGCTGCGGTTTGTGATTGTGGCACTCCCTGGACTTTTCTCTTACCTTTTTTGCTAGGTGTCACCAAAGGAATGTTTCTGCCAAATTATATTTCTTGATTCTAGAGGGGACTTTTAAGGCAGTCATCTTGGTCAACACAGCTAGACCATTAGAAGAAGCTCTCAATTCCCGTTTCAACAGAAAGCTCCACAAAAAAAATTTGAAATTTGCTAAGCAGTTCCAGAGGTAACTTAACAATACCTATATATGGAATTACATGTAATTATGCCATGAAAACCTCAACGTCAACCTAGGATTATCAAAGCTAGAAGATTTCCCATTCGCAAAGCTCTATACAAAGACCCAGTTTAACTGTTTTCTTGATTTTGAAGATGATTTTTCAATCGTTTTCATCATCTATTGGTATAGCAGCCATCTTGGTCATTGACGTATGACCAATAATACAAATGTTCAATATCCCTTTGACAGAAGGCTCCACAAATTTGGTGAAAATGGTGACAGTGATTTCAGTGGAAACTGCATTTAAATACTTCTTGATTTTATACATGTCAACTGTCCAGGAGCAAGTATCCTCCCACCACCCCTGTGGATAAACCTTTTTTTTTATTATATCTATAAGGGTTTGCTAAGCAGTTTCTTAAGAGTAGCATCGGGACCCAGGGTAAAGTTGGCTAGCTGTAAAAGTGCTTTAAACCTCCCGGTGGTTTACTCTACTGATTGTTCTAAGGCGGTGGTCCCGGTGTTAGTCTTACTCTTTGTTGCCTTGTGATTTATTCTACAAGGCGATTTGTTTTATATCTTACCTTGTGTCATTTTGTTCTTGTGTTTTTCAGTCCTTTTAGCATTGCGATTACCTCGCTTGGGGAAGAGAGAGCTAATCTTAGTGCTTTTCGCACGTTTGTTCGATTTGTGCTTGTTTGGATTTGTCGGTTTCCTATTCCTCTTGGTCTCTGGAAAGGGCTGCGGTTTGTGATTGTAGCACTCCCTGGGCTTTTCTCTTACCATTTTTTTGCTATTCTCATAATATATTGTAAGGTTAAATCATTTTTCTTACTATACGTTTTGAGAAAATACTTTTTCAACATTTCCCCAATGCAAATGTATCAGAAAGCAAATTTAATCTTGCCATTAAAAGGTACATAGTCACACTGGATCAAAGTTTGAACAAATTTAGCGGCTCATATTCCAAATGCTCTATAGCAAGATGTGGTCTCAAAGTTTTCTTGGTTCTGAAAAAGAAGTGTTTTAAACCGAACTCTCATTTTCTATCTGTAATGTGTTCTTTGTTACCAAACGTAATCTTTTAGATTTCTGCTTTACGTGCATGGGCAAGACATATATCTTGGTTAACAAAGCGTGACAATTTGAACAAAAATGCCAATCTTCCATTGACAAAAAGCGCCGTATATTTGGTGAAAACAGGCCACGTGGTGTCAGAGGTAATGTTGTTTAGAGTCCATGATCTTATACAGGCATATACCCGAGGTGAAGATAGAAGGAGTGGGGTAGGGGCAGGGGCAGATAACCTCAAAGGGATACAATTTTGACTGCAAATGAACAGGTTTGCTACTTTCATCATTGATTGTTAGTTTCAACCATTTCTCTTCAAAATCTCTTGAGATCAAAGCACTGAGAGTGCTGATGGGGGCGGTTGTCCGAATAAAAAATAAATAGGTGGATCGGTGAAAAAAGTATTTTTCAGTGTTTAGTACACGGTTTACCAAACGCTGTAAATCTTGCATGTTTTGAGTATTCGTCCTCGTCCCCCGATATGGTACTCAATATGATGAAAAATATCTTGGTTAACAAAGCGTGACAATTTGAACAAAAATGCCAATCTTCCATTGACAAAAAGCGCCGTATATTTGGTGAAAACAGGCCACGTGGTGTCAGAGGTAATGTTGTTTAGAGTCCATGATCTTATACAGGCATATACGCGAGGTGAAGATAGAAGGAGTGGGGTAGGGGCAGGGGCAGATAACCTCAAAGGGATACAATTTTGACTGCAAATGAACAGGTTTGCTACTTTCATCATTGATTGTTAGTTTCAACCATTTCTCTTCAAAATCTTTTGAGATCAAAGCACTGAGAGTGCTGATGGGGGCGGTTGTCCGAATAAAAAATAAATAGGTGGATCGGTGAAAAAAGTATTTTTCAGTGTTTAGTACACGGTTTACCAAACGCTGTAAATCTTGCATGTTTTGAGTATTCGTCCTCGTCCCCCGATATGGTACTCAATATGATGAAAAACTTATTTCTTCATAAGTTTGAAGTTTTCTTTGATTTTGTTTATTTACTGTTGTTTATAAGCTTTCATGTGAATTGCTAATATGTTGAAAGTAGAACTTAGCGTTGGCAGGGAATTATTACTTAGGTAGTTATTAGGCTAGCAATAACAGGAAAACGGATTGTCGAAATATGGTATGTTACATATGGTTGCGATTTGACAACAGCACCTAAAATGATTTTTCTATATTTTCCTTATTCAAATGTATAGGGGAGCCATTTTTTGTTGTTGTAAAAAAGCCAGAGGTCAAACTGAAACAATCCTTTGAATCAACTATGTAGACCTTAAGTCCTCGATGCTTTACACCAAATCAGCCTCAAAATGTTTTTTTTTCTTTTGTTGTTTTTTTTGCTTCTGGAGAGAAGAACATTTTCTCTATGGTGCAATGATGCGGCACCATTTGAATAAATTTTAAACATCCCTTCGACGGACCGCCCAATGCGAAATTTGGCGAAAATTAGTCAAGCGATTTCAGAAGACGTCATTTAAAGTTCACACAATTTTAAACATGTATAGAGCCCAGAGGCATGAACAGATAACCCTCGGAGGATATAACGTTGATTGAAACTAAAAAGTTTTATTACTCTGATCAAACATTGTAAATAGAAAGGTAGGCAATTCAGGAATCGATAGATTCATTTATAAGTCTTAAATACAATTTTAGAAAATGATTTTTAACATTTCCGCCATATAACTGTGTAAGAACGCAAATTTGACCGAGCCCTTAAACAGGTCAAATGTCGAGCAAGGATTATTATTTCAACAAACCTCGTAGACCTTGAGCCCCAATGTTATGTACCAAGATTCAGCGTCAAAGCTTTGTTTGATTCAGGAGAAGAGGAATTTAAAATATGTTTTACCATATATGGGCGTGGCGGCCATGTTGATCAATGATGCAGAACCTTTTGAATAGATTGTAAAAACCACTTCGGAAGAAAGCCCCGTATGTAATTTAATGACAATTGGTCAAGCGGTTTTAGAGGAGAAGTCATTTTAATATTACACAGTTTTAGACATGTATATAGCCCTGGGGCAAGGACAGGTTTTGTTATTTCAATCATACACTGTAAGTTTCAAATGAAAGTCTTTAAAACATTAAGAGAAAATGAGTTTCTGCATTTCCTCCATACAAATGTATAGACCCGTAAAATGTCAAAGGTTAACCTAGGATTATCATTTGAACAAATATGGTAGACATAGAGTCCCTGATGCTGTATAAAAAGATTCAGCCACAAAGCTTTCTTAGTTTTGGAGAAGATATTACGCATTTTGTTAAACATATAGGAGCATGGCGTTAGCTTAATAAACGGACTGTAGCCATTTATAAAAAAAAAAAAAAAAAAAAAAAAAATCAATCCCTTTTCAACAGAAGGCATCACGAAGGTTGAAGAAAATTGGCCATACGTTTCAGAGGAGGAGTATTTCAAAAATAGGTAAGAGAAAAGTCCATGGAGTACCACAATCACAAACCTCAGCCCTTCCCATATCCCTAGAGGAATGGGAAACCGACAAATCCAAACAAGCACAAATCGAACAAACGTACGAAAAGCACTAAGAGTAGCTCTCTTCCCCAAGCGAGGTAATCGCAATACTAAAAGGACTGAAAAACACAAGAACAAAATGACACACGGAAAGACATACAACAAAACGCCTCGTAGAATAAACCACAAAGCAACAAAGAGTAAGACTAACACTGGGACCACCGCCTTAGAACGGTCAGTAGAGTAAACCACCGGGGGGTTGGGGGGTTTAAAACACTTTTACAGCTTGCTAACTTCACCCTGGGTCCCGATGCTACATTTAATACAGAAACACATAAAATTTCGGTTCGCATAAAGGCTCCCAAGTCAGTCAATGCATCAAAGCGAAAACATAAAAAATCAAATTAATCACTATAATAAACAAAGACGAGTACTCATGGCTAATTCTACTGTATGCCAGAGTAAATGAAAACCAATAGTTGAACCACGGCGGGCCAAGCCAAAGACATATCGTCAAGCCCCAACCCACTTGTTAAAGTTTTACGAAGATGCCGTCATTGAGTCTGAGGCCCGAACCGCCATCGTGCAATTAAAGAGTGAAGCATAGCCATTATCTAGCAATTACGCCTGTATTCCATCACAAAACACATAAAACAAGGTCCAAGGACGTATTGTCAATCAAGAAATTGAATGACACGAAAACTGTTAAATTTCCCCCTGAAAATCATCTGTTTTATTTTGCGGATAAGTAGAATTCTATTTGCGAAAATTACAAAAGATTTATATCATAGTAATGCATACAAGATGCTGCAGGGAAAATGTAGTTTAAACATTCAAGATGTTTAATAATGAGCCCGATAGAGGTACAAGTGTGAGAAAAATCGAAATAACTTAAGAATTCACCTCAGAAAACGCCTGTTCTATTTTGCGAATTACTCCATTTCTATTTATGCAAGCCATACGTTCTTTTCATGAACGTAAACTGTAAACTCTTTTTTAGAAAAAAAAACAAAAAGTTTTCTCAAAACACATGAAAAAAAGGGTAAGAGAAAAGTCCAGGGAGTGCCACAATCACAAACCGCAACCATTCCCAGACCCCAAGAGGAAGAGGAAACCGACAAATCCAAACAAGCACCAACCGAACAAACGTACGAAAAGCACTAAGATTAGCTCTCTCTTCCCCAAGCGAGGTAATCGCAATACTAAAATGACTGAAAAACACATAGTCTAGTCATTTTAGCCCAAAAAATCGCATAACCTAAAACAAATTCCTTCACAAAAGATATTTATATTTTTTATACCACGGAGGTATCCTAAGTTACAGAAAAAAAGTCCTCAAAAAAATTCGCAGGCGAAAAGTGATTTTTGAGGCAAAATATTGAAAAAATCAACAAAAATCAACGAAAACAGGAATAAATTCATAAAAATTACATTTGAATTCAAAACAATACTCCAAATAGCTAAAAATATTCAAAATAGTGCTAAACATCTATGAAAAAAATTTGAACAAAGTCTATGTATACAAAATAGTCATTTTTGGGGTAGAAAAACGAAAATTTTGACAAAATCCGAGGAAAACAGGAATAATTTTTTAAAAATTTACTGGTCATAATTCCTTGAAATGTTTTGATGTAAATTATTAAATATGATTCTCAGGTAGCTGCAAGAAAAAAAGAAAATTTTTATTTCAATAAAAAAATAGTCTTTTGAGGGGGAGAAAAACTCGTTATTTGACCTAAAAATAAGCTGAAACTAATTGAAATAGGCTTCTTCAGCAAAATACTGGCCCTATTTGGCAAGGTCCTGTTACTGTTGCCAATGGAACCCTATTCAAAAGTAACTTAACATCTTTCCAATTGACAGCAGGTCATTTGAGACTTGTTTATAGCATCTGATCTCATAAAATCTTGTATTAGGTAAGAAGGGGTCATTAAAAATGGGTTAAAATAGCCTTCTTCGTTACATTACTGGGTATATTTGGTAAAGTCGTGTTACTTTTTGGCAATGGGACCCTATTGAAAACAATTTTATATCTTCCTAGTTAGAAAAGAACACCACTGGAGACTTGTTGGTTTTGTCTGGTCTCATAAAATCTTGTTCAAGAGAGAAAGGGGTCATTCTAAAAGGGTTGAGATATGCATCTTCAGCTAGATACTGAGCATTTGTAGTATAAATGTGTTACACCTGACGATGGCATTTTGTTTTAAAAGTCATTTTACATCTTTCCGGTTAAAGGACAGGTTATTTGAGACTTGTTGGTAGTGTCTGGTCTCATAACAATCTTGTTTAAGATGAAAAGGGGTCGTTCAGAATGTGTTGAAATAGGCATTTTCAGCCAAATACTGGGCATATTTGGTATTAATAAAATACAAAACGGCAACAGAACCCAAATGAAATATGATACCATATCTTACTGGTTAATGGGCAGATTTTTGAGACTTGTTGGTAGTATTTTGTCTCATGAAAAAAAAAATTATTATTGAGGAAAAGGGGTTGTTCAAAATTGGTTGAAATAGTCATCTCCAGCCAAATACTGGGCGTATTTGGAACACTGAAATTCAACTGGCAAAAGTACCTTATTTTTAAGTGATTTTGTTATCTCTGTGGATAAAGAACAGGTCATTTGTGACTTATTTGCAGTGTCTGGTCTCATAAAAGTCTGGTTTAAGGGAGGAGGGGCTGTTCAGAATGGGTTGTATTAGGCTTCATTATCCCCAAACCGGGATTTTATGTAGAAGATGTCATAAAAGTGACAACGAAACCCTATCAAAAATGAATTTTATCCATATCTTGTTGTAAGGAATGTCATTTTTTTTTGTTGGTAGTGTCTGGTTGTATGAAACACTGGTTTAAGGGCAAAGGGGGTCATTCAAAATGTATTAGAATCAGCATCTGCAATCGAATGCTGGGCATATATGGAATAAATGTCATACAAGTGTCAATGAAACCCTAGTGAAACGTGGTTTTGATACCTATATTGTTGAAGGCCAGGTCCTTTGTGACGTTTTGGTTGTGTGTTGCATAAAGAAACTCTTGTTAAAGGCGAAAGGGGTTATTCAAAATGTGTAAAAATAGGCATCCCCATCGAAATATTAGGTGCATTTCATTTAGATGAATTAAAGTTGGCAATGGAATCCTACTGAAAATAATAGAGATAACTATTTCGTTCAAGGGCAGTTTGTCTGAGATTTGTAGGTTGTGTCTGGTGTCATAAGAGTCTTGTTTAAGAGAAAATGGGGTGATCAGGTTTGAACTGAAATAGGCTTCTTCATCCAACAAGAGCTGTCAGCAGACAGCATAGCTCGCCTGGATCTAAGGACTAAATGCCCCTTTGGCCTATCGGGGGAGGAAGGGGGCATTAAGGTCATAATTGTCAGAGGGGAGGGGGTGCTGCTGAATAAAACTTTGGACCCATATCTATCATCAAACCCAACATGAACCAAATCCATCATATGGTTTTGAAATTAAAGCTTTTAAAAAGCTTTAACATAAAACTCTAGCACAAAATTTGTCTGTGACCTTGAACTTTTGGCCATAGTCATAGGTGGGGGTATCTTTCTGTGAAGTTATATTAAAATCCATTGATAAATGTAGGCGCTAGAGCAATGATAAATTTTTTCTCAAAATAGCCACAATGACCTTGACCTTGAGCCCAACACCCTGAAAGTCGAACTTATTCTAGATATTGTCATACACAACATCTGTATAAAGTTATATTAAAATCCATTGATAAATGTAGGAACTAGAGCGATGACAAAAGGTGAACATATGCACGTACCTACATACGTACTTACGTAGAAAAAAAACCCTATATTCCCTCGCCACTTCGTGGTGCGAGGGGATAATAAACTCTGGCCCTCTATCTGTCATCATGCAAAATATGAAACAAATCCATGATTTGGTTTGGAAAATACGAGCTCTTTAAAAACTTTAACGTAATACTTTATCTGTAAAATTTCAAAGTCTGTGAACTTGACCTTAAGATCATGGGCATGGGTTGGGGTATGGCTAAAGAAACTTTGGATCTATATCTATCATCATACCAAATATGAACCAAATCCATCATATGGTTTGGAAAATATGAGCTCTTAAAAAACTTTAACGTAAATGTGGGCGCCGACGCCGACACCGGGGGTAGTGCAATAGCTCTTCCTGGACTTCGTCCAGGCGAGCTAAAAACTGATCATATTTGGCATAGATGTCATACAACTGGCAATTGAACCCTAATGAAAATTGATATTGATAGATATCTGGTTCAAGGAAAAGTCATTTGAGACTTAATGGGTGTGTTCCAATGCTAGTTGTTAGACCCTTGTTAAATATGACCAGTATTTGGCCTAAGGTATCTGTTTCAACCCATTTTGAATGACCTCTTTTGTGCTAAATAAAAGTTTTCTGAGACCATTCACTATCAACAAGTTTCAAATGACCTGTGATTCAAAAAGACGGATATAAAAGTTTTTTGATAGGGTTAAATTGCCAGTTGTATTACATCCATACCAAATTATGTCCAGTATCTGGCTGAAGAGACCTATTTCAACACATTTGAATAACCTTTTTCTCCCCTTAAACAAATTTTTTTATGAGCTCAAACACCACCTACAAGTCTCAAATAACCTGCCCTTCAACAAAATAGGTATCAATATCACTTTAATTATGGTTTCATTGCCAGTTCTAAGATATCTATACTAAATACGCCCAACAGTTGCCTGAAAATGCTTATTTTTATAATTAGCAGATTTTGAATGACACTTTACCCCTTTAAACAGGAGTTCCTTACGACCATATAATACCAACTAGTCTCAAATAACATTCAGCATAGGTTTCAAACTTACTAATAAAGTTCCATTGGAAATAGTTTGATATCTACACCAACTATGCCAAGTATTTGGATGGAGAAGACTATTTTAACCCTGTTTTAACGACCCCTTTTCCCATTCAGCGAGACCTTTTTATGGCATCATACCATGCCGGTAAGTCTCAAACGACTTACTCTTTAACCAGATAGGTTTCCTCTTTAACCAGATAGGTTTCAATATCACTTTCAACTGGGTTCATTGCCAACTGTAATTCATCATCACAAAATATGTCCAGTATTTGGCTGCAGATGCATATGTCAACAAATTTGAACGGCCCCTTTTCCTCTAAATTACGCCTATTATGGGATCAGACATTACCAGAAAGTCTCAAATAACCTGCCCATTAACCAGTTAGATATGGTATCATTTTTCTATTGGGTTCTGTTGCCATCTTGTATTTTATCAATACCAAATATGCCCAGTATTGGGCTGAAAATGCCTATTTCAACCCATTCTGAACGACCCTTTTTCATCTTAGACAAGACTGTTATGAGACCAGACACTAGCAGCAGGTCTCCAATGACCTGTTTTTAACCAGAAAGATGCAGAATGACTTTTAAAAAAAGATTCTATTGTCAGGTGTAATACATTTATACAACAAACGCTCAGTATCTAGCTGAAGATGCATATCTCAACCCTTTTAGAATGGCCCCTTTCTCACTTAAACAAGGTTTCATGAGACCAGACAAAACCAACTAGTCGTTAGTGGTGTCCTTTTCTAACTAGGAAGATATAAAATTGTTTTTATAGGGTCCCATTGCCAAAAGTAACATTTTACCAAATATACCCAGCAATGCAACGAAGAAGGCTATTTTAACCCATTTTTAACGACCCCTTCTTCTTTAATACTAGATTTTATGAAATCAGATGCTATAAACAAGTCTCAAATGACCTGCTGTCAATTGAAAAGATGTTAAATTACTTTTCAATAGGGTTCCATTGGCAACAGTAACAGGACCTTGCCAAACGGGGCCAGTATTTTGCTGAAGAAGCCTATTTCAATTAGTTTCAGCTTATTTTTAGGTCAAATAACGAGTTTTTCTCCCCCTCAAAAGACTATTTTTTATTGAAATAAAAATTTTCTTTTTTTCTTGCAGCTACCTTAGAATCATATGTAACAATTTACATCAAAACATTTCAAGGAATCATGACCAGTAAATTTTTAAAAAAATATTCCCGTTTTCCCCGGATTTTGTCAAAATTTTCACTTTTCTACCCCAAAAATGTGTATTTTGTATACACAGACTTTGTTCAAAATTTTTTCATAGGTATTTAACACTATTATGAATATTTTTAGCTCTTTAGATTATTGTTTTGATTTCAAATGTAATTTTTATGAATTTATTCCTGTTTTTATTGATTTTTGTTCATTTTTTCAATATTTTGGCTCAAAAATCACATTTCGCCTGCGAATTTTTTTGAGGACTTTTTTTCTGTACTTAAGTACATTGCACACTTTTTAAAAATGTCCATAACTTTTGTGAAGGAATTTGTTTTACCTCTAACCCTATTTAGCCTAGACTAACAAGAACAAAATGACACACGAAAAGACATACAACAAATCGCCTCGTAGAATAAACCACAAAGCAACAAAGAGTAAGACTAACACCGGGACCACCGCCTTAGAACGGTCAGTAGAGCAAACCGCCGGGGGTTTAAAGCACTTTTACATCGATATCTTTCATTCCAAAAACACCTTGTAAAAGTTTATATGTCAATATTAATTTTCTACATGTACAAAATACGTGTTTGATACAATTGTGAAGGAGTGCAATCTTTGTTCAAAAGTGTTCCTATTTGACATTCATGTTCCCTTTAATAATTGCGATCGTTTGCCCATAACACATACAACTACTGACGTACGTAGCATTATTCACCCAAATAAGGAGACCTCTAGCAATATATATATATATATATATATATATATATATATATATATATATATATATATATATATATATATATATATGTCAGTATATCATTCACTTATTAAGAAAAGTTCCCAAACTAACGTTGAAATGTATGACAAAGACATTTTATTTTGTTTCCGCCTGTCATACGTGTCACCAAATGCACTTAGTAAACAACAACTTGGGGCGGATCTAGCATGCATATTTATTGAGTGTTGTCCGTTAATGAACGGGGTCATCAAATTTCATGAAAGCTTTCCAAGTCGCACGGAATAATGCTTTTGATCTCAAAGCTTTATTTACATTCAAAGAATGACCAATAACTTTGCTAACTAACGGAACAGCACATGCTTCTGACACTTGAAACTTAACCATTGGCTTTTTTTCGATAGATCCATGATTGTCAGTTTCGTACTGATAATCATAAACTTACCAGTGTAAATGTGGCCAGATCCCCCTTAAGTTTGGACAACAGAGATGTCACCTTTGTGGGAAAGACTTACTAATTCCGCTTGCCATCTGTTCATTTTGCGACTGCTTAAATGACTTGTCTGTCTTTCCTTTTGATTTTGCGGGCTTGATGTGAATCAAATTGTATCATAGTTCGCTTACTTACAAAGATGTTCATGCAAATCGACTCCTAAGGAGACATTTTTTTTTGCATGAGATTTCCGGAGAAATTACGGAAAATGTCAATTTGAGTCTACCAAATTTTCCAAAAGGGTGGTAAAGGTTATATCAGGTACAATTTTTGTATATTCATTGTCACAATTTTGTTGCAACAAAATCTTAACCTGTGACCATCAAGGTTAAGAGACTGAACTGAATTGAATTATACCATAAATAACAAGTTTAAGAGCAAAAAAAAACAACAAAAAAAACAAAACCCATGTACCTGTTTGACTAGACATTTGCTTTAACCCTAAGCACATGCTGGACAATTTCAACTGACCATATTTATGACATTTTTATGCCCCCGCATCGGATGATGCCGGGATCATATAGTTTTCCGGTTTTCCGTACGTGCGTACGTGGGTACGTGCGTACGAATGTACGTCCGTCTGTACGAATGTGTATATGTACGTACGTACGTGATCCTGTTAGACTCAGGTTAAGGTATTTGTACCAGGTAGCTCGAGCATTTAACAGCTCATATTTTCCAAACCATCTGATACATTTGGTTCATATCTAGTTTGATGATAGATATAGGTCCAAAGTTTTATTAAGCAATACGCCCACCCATGTCTATGACCTAAAGATCAAGGTCATGGACTTAGAAATTTCAAATGTTGAAGACTCCGGTTTAGGTATTTGTACCAGGTAGAGCCTGAACTTTTATGATTTATTTGGTTCATATGTGTTATGATGATAGATACAGGCTCCAAAGTGATATTCAGCAATACACTCGTCCATGCCTATGACCTCAAGGTCAAGGTCACAGACTTGAAAATTTTTAAATATTAAAGTTTTTAAAGAGCTCATATTTTCCAAACCGTATGATGGATTTGCTTTAGATTTGCAATGATGATAGATACAGGTCCAAAGGTTTATTCGACAATACCCCCACCCATGCTTATGACTTCAAGGTCAAGGTCACTGACTTAGAAATTCTTAACGCTAATGTTTTTTAAGAGTTCATATTTTCGAAACCATACGATGGATTAGGTTTATATTTGATACTACGATAGATACAGGTTTAAAGTGATATCAGTAATACTCCCAACCATGCCTCAAGGTCAAGGTCACACATATAGAAATTTTAAATTTAAAGTATATTTAGAGCTCATATTTTCCAAACAATATAATGGATTTGCTTCATATTTGGTAGGATGATAGTTACAGGTCCAAAGTTTTATTCAGGCATACCCACGACCCTGACCTCAAGGTCAAGGTCACAGACTTAGATGTTAAAGTTTTCAAGAGCTCCATACAATGGATTTGCTTCATACTTTGTTTGATGATAGATACAGGTCAAAAGTTTTATTCAGCAATACCCGCGTCCATGCCTATGACCTCAAGGTCAAGGTCATAGACTTACACATTTTGATTGTAATCATTTTAAAAGTTCATATTTCCGGAACCATATGATGGATTTGGTTCATATTTAGTATGATGATAGAAGCAGATTTAGTGTTTTATTAATTGATACCCTGGCCCATGCCCATGACCTAAGGGTCAAGGTCACAGGCTTATTCTAAAAAAATGGTGTATTGGATTCATATTTCGTACACAGGTATATAATCATAAAATATAGGTCAAGTTCGACTTGGGATAAAATCTGCCAATCATTGAGACTTATGGCCCTTTTTTCAACTTAATTGTTTGCAAAATGCCTGCAGGTGGATAAGGATGGCCCTGGGCGGGGCCATCCGTGTCGTTTTGACTCATTTCTAGTTTGTATTTTTTTTAAATTATTTCCCAGAAATCAACATGTTACAATCCATGACAATTTGCTTGAAATTTGAAAGATCTATTCAGGAAATAAAAATATTTTAAATTGTCATCTGCTGAAATGTTCACATAACACGCTTAGAATTAACAAAAAAGGTAAGAGAAAAGTCCAGGGAGTGCCACAATCACAAACCGCAGCCCTTCCCAGACCCCAAGAGGAAGGGGAAACCGGCAAATCTAAACAAGCACAAACCGAACAAACGTACGAAAAGCACTAAGATACGCTCTCTCTTCCCCAAGCGAGGTAATCGCAATACTAAAAGGATTGAAAAACACAAGAACTAAATGACACACGGAAATACAACAAATCGCCTCGTAGAATAAACACAAAGCAACAAAGAGTAAGACTAATACCGGGACCACCGCCTTAGAACGGTCGGTAGAGCAAACCACCGGGGGGTTTTAAGCACTTTTACAGCTAGCTAACTTCACCCTGGGTCCCGATGCTACTCTTAAAACAGAAATACATAAAAAATTCGGTTCGCATAAAGGCTCCCAACTCAGTCAATGCATCAAAGCGAAAACATAATAATCAAATTAATCACTATAATAAACAAAGACGAGTACTCATGGCTAATTCTACTGTATGCCAGAGTAAACGAAAACCAATAGTTGAACCACGGCGGGCCAAGCCAAAGACATATCGTCAAGCCCCAACCCACTTGTTAAAGTTTTACGAAGAGGCCGTTATTGAGTCTGAGGCCCGAACCGCCGGCATGCAATTAAAGAGTGAAGCATAGCCATCAACAATGATTGGGTAGACAACTAGGCATGCAGTCTGCCGCATAATATCCAGGCTATAGCCAATTCTTTTATAGCGGTTAATAAGTTTTCTGAATTGCTCCGAAAAGTTAGTTTTACCTACAATGTTTCTAAATCTGTAAACTAAGTCACCGTAAAATTCGTTTTTAAGACACGTTTCTTCAAGACTATATTCAAAATTTAAATGTAGACAAGCAATTTCTTCATCAAATTTGCTACCAGCTGATGTGTCTACAAACTGCTGGATGAGTCACAGACAATGCAGACCTTGATACCTTACCACATTCTGTCATACTCAACAATGTAACAAATGGGCTAACAAATGCCTTCAAAAGTAGTCAAAAGAAATTGTAAGCAATGTAAATAAAAATACAATTTATGTCAACCCACCAGAATGTTTACAGCTGACTGCGAGATTTTGTGTGCTTAAATCTTTGAATAATAAGAAAACATAACAAGGAGTTTGAAAAATACGAAAAATAAATAAATGAATCAACAAATAATAATAATAATGATAATAATTTTAATAATGATAATAACAAAAACCTTTGCTCTAGTAGCCAGCAACAAAATCTTAGAGTGTATTATTACGAGCCAGGCGTAACGAGAAAGAAATGAAAGTGAAACCAGCAACAAGCTTTAAATTATTAACAATATTTATTCACAAAAAAGTAAGACAAGATTCAAAACAAAAGATGTAAGTAAACAGTACCTTTCGAGTTTATGTCGCAAAGTCCCTCTGAAATAATCCACGAGAATTTATAAAATAAATCCTTTGAATAACAGTTTGTGATTCCACAATTTAAAGTTCCTGAATTCAGAATTTAAGTCCAGAATGAATAAAATATTAAAGTAATCCAGTATAGAATAATTTCCGATGAAAGTATACAAAGATGCCCATATGAACATCTTTTCTCCTTATATAATATCAAAGAACGTTCTAGAAAAAGAATTTACTACAAGCATCTCTTATTTTCCAGAGTCAGTCAAGAAACTTCTAAATATTCTATGACATGCCAAAAATAACTCAGTCCAGAACCAAGGACATAAACAACATGTTATTGTAAACATGCTGTTCCAGAAAGTTATTTATGGAAACATAGTAAATAAAGTTTTTAATGGAACATAGTAAACATCTTGCTTAAAATAATTAAACACCCTATACATAACAGTATTTACTAAGTCTGAAAATTTGTACCTATTCAAAAAATTTAGTGATTGCCTCATGTGTCTTTAACATGCTGAAGGTCAATTAATTCTGCAAGTGAACCGTGTAAAATGGTTCCAATACTAGCTGTGTGTGCACGCTGATCTTGACCTCAATTGACACATCTCAAGTCACACATCACTCTATTTGGATGAGAAGAGTTACCATTCTTCCTCCATCCGGAGCGACTTCAAAACAGTGTGCAATATCTGTCTCGGAAACAGTCCAGCATCCTCCGCTAGGTCTCGGAATGGCCGGATTACGGATGAATTTTTCTACATGATTATAATTGCACCAGTCTACAAATGTGCACCTTGCACCCCTGCACGAATGGATATCGATGAAAGGTTCCTCTAATTTCAAGGACAAGACGAGGTATGTTTTTCTTGAACGCACACTAATAAATTTGTCTACCTCGGCTATTGTCAGACCGACGTTTGATTTTATAGTTTCATGAGAATCTATTGATACTTTCACCACCGCCGCCATTATAAGTGTTGTCAATCTATGTCTCTCTCTGGAAATAGAAAAAAAAAAGTGAAATGATAATACCTTGCCAATATTGTGTGGCGGGCAGACAACTCTGTCAACAAATTTAAGATATTTGCCTATGAGTAATTCCAAACCACATCACTATAGTATCAATGCATAGACCCAGTTTGGTTAAAATCGACTGCTATGTACTCAAGTTATCGTCTGGAAACGAAAATATGATAAAATTACCAATCCAAAACCACACCTCCGCAATGTAAATGCAAATGCCAAGTTTGATAAAAATACATTGACGCTTACTCAAGTTATCATCCGGAAACAAAATATGGACGTGTGACGGACAGATAATTCGGTCAAAAAATTAATAATAAAAAAAAAAAAAAAAAAAAAAAAAATGCCTATTAACAATCCAAAACCACACATCCCTGATATACATGTAATAGCAAAATCTGAATGAAATCCATAACATACTTTTCAAGTTTTAGAGCAGACTCCAAGCACTGGTAGACGGACGGACGGACGGATATTCGAACAGTAATCCATAACACCCCACCGAGCCGTGTGGCTGGGTATAAAATAGAGTTCTAATACTACTGAGAATAAGTTGTTGTGAGTTACTACATTTGAGCTCACAACTTTCCATATGCAGAAGTATAGAGAAGATAATTTGATCTAGCTGTGCCAATCTACTACTATATTGATAATTGAAAGATGCATCTGTGACTTCTCATGTACTAGCTGTTGAAGATGCTCCTGCATTTCCGGTTCATGGCTGAAATTACCACTTTTGAGCATCTTGATTCACCTCGCTGTATTTCCTCTAATTTTATGCATCTTCTGCCATGCTTTCCTTTTTAGCAGTCCATATTTGTCTGGGACACACAACCGGATCTGACACTGCTTCCCTCAGTAATCTAGGTATGAGAATCTTCGCATCCTCTAGTTTAGCATCTCTCCCTGCATGTGGCACTTCACACGCACAACTGTTTGGGTGATCTTCTCTGCTTTTTCTGGTGTGCCATCACTGTCCTCCATATTAAGTGTAAGAATCTGGCCATCAAACAAAAGAGTATTGTTATGCATTGGCTTACCTGCACCCGGAGAGAGAGAACTTTCTCTGTTGATGTTAACCGTCTGGGAGCTGCAAACCGAATGCCCGCATCAAAGTGGTCAGCTAAGCAGGATTCACGTGGTTACACCTATGAGTTGATTTGTCATCTCATCCGGAACGACCTCCGGAAATCGCCGATGATTATCGAAGGCTACCAGTCTGGAGGTCCAACACTCTCCCTCTTTCACAAAAAAGAGCATGACATGCTCTCGAAAATAATTCGGCACAGCAAATTGGTGGCTTTGAAGAAAATGTATTCTGAGAACTAATCTCATATAAGAAACATAAGTGCAATGTTTAAATTTGGAGGTCCTGAGATAGTTGAATGTTAATTACATACAGGTATACTGTAAACAAATATTGTACATAGATCTACACAGTAGATGAGCTTATTTAGAGCCATATGGATCCTTTTAACCATATGATGAAACAGCCTTAATCAGGCTAGAAATAGCCACTCCATATGATGTGCCATATGCAATGCTTGAACATATAAACACAAGACAAAAATATACAGACAACAAAATATAAAGCTAAACTGAATATAACAAAAGTGAGGTCTGGAGACTCGATACCTATTTAGGTGGGAGCTCTAGCTGCAACTAAATAGAATGAACTTAAAGGAAACTAAGGAAATTAAATATAAAAGAAATTAACTCGGAACTGAACTGACATTTTAGGAATCACAAAAATGCATACATTTTACAAAATATTTTAAATTCTGTTAACATTTTACAAGTGTCAGTATAACATACCCATTTTATAGTGAATCCTAAAATGTTAAAACATAAGGTAAGCAGCTACAGAAGCGTTAAATAAGGATAAGCAGCTACAAATGCATCTAATAAATTTTATGCACTTACGGTCAAGTGAACTTCAGAGGCTGCAATAACAAAATGAGTAATATTAGTGCTAAGCAAACATATATATGTGTTATTTGTAATTCTGTTTAGATATGGCAGTTTCAAAGAGCTAGCCAATCTTAACATGTTAACAAAAACTGTATTTTTCTTTTTCTTTAATATCTTCTTTCTCAAATAAGATGCACTTCAATGCCAAACATATTAAACATATTCAAGTATTTTAATTATCAAATTAAATATATTAGTTCAACACGAGCTAGGATTGGATGTCACAGGAGATTCTTTCAATGAGAACTGGGAGATTACCAGGGCAAGTTGTACAACCTAGCTGCATTTCTGTTGCACATTCCCACCAACTCGGTCAATGTCATATCTAAGGACCGAGCTGCCTCCTCAGCAACTTCACAAACATCCCAGGGGTAGTCTGCCAAATATGAGGAGTCTGTTTCGAGCAACAATCGCTTACGATTATCCAAAGAGCTCAGTGCATACATAGTTCTTGGGTCTTTGACAGTAACAGGGGAAATGCTAAAATAGCAGTTGGGTAGAGAAGTACTCCACTGCCTATACTCTACTTCTCCCCCAACGAAACAATGGCGATGGATTGGGTGATTTAACATGTCCATACTGCGAAGGAGTTCGAAAACCTCCGCAGCCGCTTCTCCAGTATCCTCATCCCGCACATGCAAAACCAAGACTTTGTTATTTTGCATGGCAAGCTGGAAGGCAAGCTGAAGAAATCGGCGCTGTCCCCTGATTTTCCGATCACGACAGAGTCTTCTGTTGTGATAATTATGCCGACACTCTGTAGTGAGGTCCAGACCAACTTCTCCAATCCCAATGGACTCTGGATGCTTAGCAATCAGACCCTCCAGCCTACCAAAAAGCGATGTTACTTGAGAGTCCGTGATCATATGGGGGTGGATTCCGAGGGTTACTCGTAACCTTGGGTCAGCCCACACATGATCACGGAGAAGATGCCACCTTGAAGGAAAAACATAGTTTGCTATAGCAAATGGGACACGTATGGGAAGCGATTTCGAGTTCTCCAAATCCGACAATGAATGGTTTTGACGACCTGAGAACTTATCCAAATGAAAGTGGGAATCGATTATTCCCCTTTTCACAGTTGGATACCCTACTGGGGGAATGGAGCCATCAATCAACGTATACTGTATATGATATTTGAGCTGCGACATTGCCCGATGGTTGAGGTGGAAAATCAGTTGAGATATAAATTTTGGATGAATCAGAGCAATGAGTCTTTTAGGAGGAATCACCAGATATTCTCCAAGTGAAAGTGGCTCCAAACCGGCTCTTCTGTCGTACTCTCTGAGGAAGAAATTTTCTGCCTCAGAGATCCGGAGGGGAGATGGAGCGAGCTCCCTTATGGCAGCGCAACCCAGCAATTCAATGGGAGATCCCAGTCCAAGTTCCTGGCTAATGAAGAGAAAAAAATCATTCAATAACAGAAACCAGGCTTGCAAAAGGTATTCACCACAGAACAACTGATGCCGCCCATGAATATTCTGGAGCTCCCTTTCTTTCCCCGCCGACATATGGCAATCTACGCATGAAGTGGCAGGGTTCATGTACCATGGTAGATGAACCCTTAACATGTGTCTATATACATGTGGAGAATTGGCCCCACAGACTTGGCAGCTGTCATAGAAGGTTAGACGAGCCCTCTTTGCTTTTGGAGGCATCCTACAACGATAATAACACTAATTTTTAGTTATCAATGCCTCATAATGAATCATGGGGTCCATTCCTCCAAAGTAGCACATGCTCATGTTTGATAATATTTAATTGTGAATTGCGCCATAACATGGAGAATTTCCATATCATGGATCAAACCACAATTGATCACACATACACACACATATAATTAGTCAATTATTACACATCGAGTTATACAAAGATAACACTCACTATGTAATAGATCATATATCAGCATCTTTCATATATACAGTTACAAAGAGCTAGTAGCATATATGAAAAATGCCCTGAAATTCCTGTAATGACCAGACAATTTCTATAAAAAAAATCATGTAATTCATATGAATTAAATAACAGCACTCTCCCTGCACAGGAGTGCTACAAATATAAATGAGACAGACAATACTGATCAATATAAACAACACGCACAATTTCCCTTTATGCAATTGTAATGCCTGCTAATTCATTCAGCATATTAATTTACATATTAATACCTATATTCAACAAAACATAAGGATGCATGTCAATGTTCAATACTCCAGACAACTGAAATGCAATACTGAGAATTTGATTTTATATAAAAAAATTGATAGCAGATGATGTATATAATATAGCTATATGTGATATATTTGACACCTGACTCGGTAAATATCATACAGTTTCAAAGAGCTACTATGAACAATCACCAAAACAGATGTCAAATTATGCGAAAGAATGGAACCCCGAGACAAGACCTAGTGGTCGTCCTGCAGCTACAAGGCACTAGCACGGAAAATCACCAGAAAATGCCTCAGAATGTTATGAGACTTTGTTTCAAAACGTGAAGATTCAGCAGTAAGCATATAAGTACTGATTACCACTAAATCAAGTATGATTTTAATTTACAAAATGAAAATATGATACCAGAGTTGATAAAAGCCATGCAAGTTACAAGGAGCTATCATCAGCCATCATCAAAACAGGTACCGGTGTAGACAGCCAGAGTAGAGTGTTGTGTATGTTGTGCCGTCACCCAGAGAAAGGGAGAAAAAAATGGTAGAAGTGATAGTACAGCAAATGAAAGAGCAGAATAGGAGTAAAGTAGAAAATGAGAGTGAACAAACAGTGAAAACGATAACATCACCCACTACACATACCTGCAGAAAGAACAGCAGGTCTTGTCCAACTGTAGGCCAACATCAGTCGGACGCCCCAGTGACGTAAGATACACGACACTTTTGCCTCACCCAACCACCACATACCAGTTCTGACTGACGGCACAAACATAATAAAATGTTGGCAATAGCCAATAAGGTATTATGGCGTCAGACCCGACAACATTAATGCAGTTGCAAAGAGCTAGCACACCCTGTCATCGAGACTGACGCTGCAACTGAGATAATTCCGACAATTCTCACTTTTGAGACTAAGGTAGTCACAATCATGACACCAGACTCAGCAACAATCTAGCAGTTACAAAGAGCTAACATAGAAAATCACAAAGACTGATGCCATCAATGACTAGAAAGAATAGGACAAATATGGTGATGAAAATATTCACCATCACAATTAGCAATCGTCATGCAGTTACAAAAAGAACTAGCACGAGGGTCACCAAGACTGATGTCAGCAAAATGCAAATTTCTCAATCTTGGTATCTGGCAGGCAACTGAATCCTTCTGCCTGCCGTAGTAATCTTGGGCTCTGACGGTATAGTGATACAAGGTGATCCAAAACACAGAACACACGCCTGCCATAGAGGGAATCCAAACAGTCCTCAATTAAAGGAAGACTATAGTTATCTTTATATGTTTTTGCATTTAGTGCACGATAATCAATACAATACCTGAGCTCGCCAGTCTTTTTTCTGACAAGCACTGGAGCCGCAGACCATTCAGACAAGGAAGGTTCAATGACGCGTTGGTTCTGTAGTTTTTCGATATATTCCTGTTCTTGTTTTTGGAACTGGAGAGGAGTCCGTCTAAATTTTTCATTGATTGGTATTTCGTCAAAGGTTTGAATTTTGTGCTCTACCCCAGAATTTAGACAACCCAGATCAAAATCATCTTTCGAAAAAACATCTGAAAATTCTGTAATTAGGTCTTTAAATTTTGATTTCTGGTTATCATTAAGTTCAGAAATATTGTCCAGAAACATTTGTTGTAAATGTGGAGGCAAATTTTGAACCCTCTTGTCCGTCTGCTCTTGTGACTTCTGTGACTTTTCTTGGCTGTTATTATTTGTACACTGAAAAACATAGGCTCGCTCAGGTGAAATCTGTACAGCAGATTCAGCATGACCCAATTTCTTTTCCTTTTTAAAGGTCACAAAGAAATTGGAGTCATTAATAACTTTAACAGTGATTTGCTTACCTTGCCCATAAACATGAGATAATAGGGTATGTTTGCTTGGACAGCCCTCAAAAATGTAAGGTCCATCAATGAGCTTGTCTAATTCAGCTGTTACAAATCCTACTGAATTAGGTTCAATAACAACGCGCCGTATCACACTAACTCTACTAAATTGATAATCAGGAGCCCTGCTGACACCGACGGGAACGACATCCTCCCCTATTGTTAAGGTTTCATTTCCCAGATCAAGAACACTCGCAGTTGCAGTCATAAAATCTAGACCCAGGAGACAAGCCTCCTTGACTGGGGCCACACAAACCGTATGCAAGAAAGTTTGCGTCCCAACAGTTATAGGTACGTTATGCACAAGGCGACCACTGACAGGGTCTGCACCAATTCCTGTTAAAACACAAACTGGACCTAATTGGCTGGAACTATATAAAGGGGCCAAATGATCATCCCCTACCAATGTCACCATGGCTGCGGTATGTATGACGGCATTTGTTGTTATCCCATTAATTAAAACATTAATGGAAGCAGTTAAATTTCTTTGACTTGGTAGAGAAACCTCAAGTACCTCACAATGGCGACTCGATTCTGTTCGGACTAGGCGTTCGTCGCCGCTGGACCCAGTCCGTCCAAGTTTAAACCTTTAACAGACTCGCGCTCCAACGAAGACGACCGAACTCGAGTTTCTGGACTTTGAGATCTACCCTGATATGGCAACTTAGTGCCTATGTTTCCAGAAAAAACAGGAAAATCCCTATCTCTGTGGGGAGAACTATTTTTTTCCCTGTTAGGCCAAGGTGAAGGTGCTGGACGACTGGACTGTTCTTTATATGGCCAAGGTGGTGGTGATGAATTACGGGATGGAGTAGATGAATATCTGGGAGGATATCCCTGTTTAGAAGGAGAGTAAGCAGTTAGAGAGGTATCCTGGGCTGTAGCCATACTGGTTAGGTGGGTATCTAGAATTGGGAGGGTGTTGTGCAGGGTGATATCTATCATCTATAGCTGCACTGTCCCGACCATCTCTAGAAGACTCCCACGAGGATAATTACTGGGTGAGTAACCACCCCCGTAGGGATACTTACCTTGGTTTGGTGTTGGATATATATTGTAGGAATATGGTCTACTAGGTAAACCACCCCGAAAATAATCATAGCTTTGTGTTGGCCAATTTTGGCTTTGGAATCCTGATGAGTACCGGGGTGGTGATCGTGAAGGAGACCGGAAAGAAGTGGACGACCTTTGAAAATGTTTCGTCAGTTCGTCCACTTTCTTCTCTATGTTTGAAACTCTGCTTTCTTCCTCCACGGTGAAAATTCTTTCTTGGAATGAAACTTTCCCCCCACCAACTGCTTTTTTATTTGCTAATATGGTCTTTGCCCTCTTACATGCCTCATGGATAGTAGAGGGCGACTCATTCATCACTGTCGTGGCTGCATCTTTATGTCTGCAGCCACGCAAGAATGACTCAGTTGCTATTTGCTGCAGTAGCTTGGCATTGGCATCTTTGTAGCCATCCATGGTTATTTCCAGAATGCGCTGCAAATATGCTTCAAGTGAGTCATCCTCACCCTGTCTAGCAAGGTAGAGATGCTGTCTTGCAGCAACTGGTTCTTCCCGTAAATCAAACCTAAAAGCTAACTCTTTCTTTAGTTCACTAAAATTGTCCTTATTATCTGATCTACTTGCATATTCAAGGGCCTTGTCAGTCAAACAGTCATATAGTCTGTCTATTTTTTTTTCATCTGACCATCCACGTCTCAGGGCTAATCTATCAGATGTCATTATAAAATATGACCAGGATATGCCTGTAGGATTGCCGGAGAATAATTGAAGTTTTTGGGGTTTGGGTGACTGACTTGTGTCGTCACGACCTGATGATGACTTTCTTGTTTTTGACCTGCCTCTACTGTCTATATCTGCCTGTTCAGTTTTGCCTGCATTTGATTTCTGATTAGTACTTTGTGGTGGTTGATTTCCTTGTACTTTAGTGCTTGATTGTTGTTGGGTTATAGTGTTTGCATACTCTGAATGGGCCATGCTAGTTCTATTACTAGCTGTATATATTCCTGTTTTTGGAATGGCTGATGCAATACTGTTAATCAACATTTGTTGCGGGTGCTTAAATTTGACATCAGTCATAACTGATGTGCCTATTGTGTTTGATGTATTGGTAATGGAAAGGTTTGAGCCATAGGAAATTGTGAAGCAGCTGGTTGTGATGTAATTATCTGTTGCGTTACTGATGGGGAAGTGGCAATATTTGTTTCTGGCAACATATTTGTTTGATGTTCCACTAATATGGGGTTTGTTGGTTGCTGTGGAAATAATTGTTGGCTTGTCTATTGGTCTGTTCGGAATGTATAGTGTTGTTTTGGGCTATGTATTGGTGGTTGAACTAGGGGATGTAGATGGGTTTGAACTGGGGGATGTACTGGGGCAGCTGTTTGTACTGATGGTTGTATTGGGGCTGTTGTCTGTACTGGAGGTTGTATTGGGTTAACTCTTCCTGTAAATATAGGTAAGGTTCCCGAAATTGGTGTTGGTGGAGGCAATATTGTATTTATGTCTTTTAAAAATACATCATGGCACTGTAATTTAGTTTTTATTTCTACATTTTGCATTTCCAGATGTTGTAGGTTAGTCTGCATTCCTGTATTTTGTAATTGCAAATCTGGAATGTTTTCTGTTAATTGTCCTATTTTATTTGTTAGGGCATTCCCTAAGTCAAATATTTTTTTTCCTAGGCCATCCATTTCATGTGCCAACATTGTAATGGATTCCTGCATAAGTTGTTCTGTTGTTTTAATCTGTGTTTGTTTTGCCTTTACATCTGCTTGTTTTGTTTGTGTAGTTTGTCCTGGTTGATTTGGCTCTGTTGTTTGCCCTGTTTGTTGTGTTTGTCCTATAATATTGGTCTGTGCAGTTTGACCATGATGTGTTCTGTTTGTTCTGGTTGAGGTGTTGTTACTGGGCCTGGTTGATTTGTTTGGTCTGGTCTAACATTTTGTTTAAATTGATATGTCTCATACTGAGAATGAAATGTGATGGAAAATAGTCCATCATTTATAAATTGTTGCCAGTTTTCTGGCTGTAAACGTATCATTGATAGATCAGAAATTGTTAATGGTTCACGTTGCCCAAGCAACACTTCATTTCTCAGGGCAATAATTTCCCCGGCAGATTTGGGACCAATGCCTGTTAATGTTTCTAGATCCGCTTGAGATCCTGTATACAAATTAATTGACATGTTTGGCAATAAATACACAATATACTATAGCAATATATAAACGATATTTCATACAAATGAACCAAAATGGAAAATGAATGAAAGTCCAACAATTACAGCATACATTTTAATGCAAGCATTTATTATAAATTCTACTTGGTCACTGGGTAAAAAAAAAGGGGTATTCTGAGAACTAATCTCATATAAGAAACATAAGTGCAATGTTTAAATTTGGAGGTCCTGAGATAGGTGAATGTTAATTACATACAGGTATACTGTAAACAAATATTGTACATAGATCTACACAGTAGATGAGCTTATTTAGAGCCATATGGATCCTTTTAACCATATGATGAAACAGCCTTAATCAGGCTAGAAATAGCCACTCCATATGATGTGCCATATGCAATGCTTGAACATATAAACACAAGACAAAAATATACAGACAACAAAATATAAAGCTAAACTGAATATAACAAAAGTGAGGTCTGGAGACTCGATACCTATTTAGGTGGGAGCTCTAGCTGCAACTAAATAGAATGAACTTAAAGGAAACTAAGGAAATTAAATATAAAAGAAATTAACTTGGAACTGAACTGACATTTTAGGAATCACACAAATGCATACATTTTACAAAATATTTTAAATTCTGTTAACATTTTACAAGTGTCAGTATAACATACCCATTTTATAGTGAATCCTAAAATGTTAAAACATAAGGTAAGCAGCTACAGAAGCGTTAAATAAGGATAAGCAGCTACAAATGCATCTAATAAATTTTATGCACTTACGGTCAAGTGAACTTCAGAGGCTGCAATAACAAAATGAGTAATATTAGTGCTAAGCAAACATATATATGTGTTATTTGTAATTCTGTTTAGATATGGCAGTTTCAAAGAGCTAGCCAATCTTAACATGTTAACAAAAACTGTATTTTTCTTTTTCTTTAATATCTTCTTTCTCAAATAAGATGCACTTCAATGCCAAACATATTAAACATATTCAAGTATTTTAATTATCAAATTAAATATATTAGTTCAACACGAGCTAGGATTGGATGTCACAGGAGATTCTTTCAATGAGAACTGGGAGATTACCAGGGCAAGTTGTACAACCTAGCTGCATTTCTGTTGCACATTCCCACCAACTCGGTCAATGTCATATCTAAGGACCGAGCTGCCTCCTCAGCAACTTCACAAACATCCCAGGGGTAGTCTGCCAAATATGAGGAGTCTGTTTCGAGCAACAATCGCTTACGATTATCCAAAGAGCTCAGTGCATACATAGTTCTTGGGTCTTTGACAGTAACAGGGGAAATGCTAAAATAGCAGTTGGGTAGAGAAGTTCTCCACTGCCTATACTCTACTTCTCCCCCAACGAAACAATGGCGATGGATTGGGTGATTTAACATGTCCATACTGCGAAGGAGTTCGAAAACCTCCGCAGCCGCTTCTCCAGTATCCTCATCCCGCACATGCAAAACCAAGACTTTGTTATTTTGCATGGCAAGCTGGAAGGCAAGCTGAAGAAATCGGCGCTGTCCCCTGATTTTCCGATCACGACAGAGTCTTCTGTTGTGATAATTATGCCGACACTCTGTAGTGAGGTCCAGACCAACTTCTCCAATCCCAATGGACTCTGGATGCTTAGCAATCAGACCCTCCAGCCTACCAAAAAGCGATGTTACTTGAGAGTCCGTGATCATATGGGGGTGGATTCCGAGGGTTACTCGTAACCTTGGGTCAGCCCACACATGATCACGGAGAAGATGCCACCTTGAAGGAAAAACATAGTTTGCTATAGCAAATGGGACACGTATGGGAAGCGATTTCGAGTTCTCCAAATCCGACAATGAATGGTTTTGACGACCTGAGAACTTATCCAAATGAAAGTGGGAATCGATTATTCCCCTTTTCACAGTTGGATACCCTACTGGGGGAATGGAGCCATCAATCAACGTATACTGTATATGATATTTGAGCCGCGACATTGCCCGATGGTTGAGGTGGAAAATCAGTTGAGATATAAATTTTGGATGAATCAGAGCAATGAGTCTTTTAGGAGGAATCACCAGATATTCTCCAAGTGAAAGTGGCTCCAAACCGGCTCTTCTGTCGTACTCTCTGAGGAAGAAATTTTCTGCCTCAGAGATCCGGAGGGGAGATGGAGCGAGCTCCCTTATGGCAGCGCAACCCAGCAATTCAATGGGAGATCCCAGTCCAAGTTCCTGGCTAATGAAGAGAAAAAAATCATTCAATAACAGAAACCAGGCTTGCAAAAGGTATTCACCACAGAACAACTGATGCCGCCCATGAATATTCTGGAGCTCCCTTTCTTTCCCCGCCGACATATGGCAATCTACGCATGAAGTGGCAGGGTTCATGTACCATGGTAGATGAACCCTTAACATGTGTCTATATACATGTGGAGAATTGGCCCCACAGACTTGGCAGCTGTCATAGAAGGTTAGACGAGCCCTCTTTGCTTTTGGAGGCATCCTACAACGATAATAACACTAATTTTTAGTTATCAATGCCTCATAATGAATCATGGGGTCCATTCCTCCAAAGTAGCACATGCTCATGTTTGATAATATTTAATTGTGAATTGCGCCATAACATGGAGAATTTCCATATCATGGATCAAACCACAATTGATCACACATACACACACATATAATTAGTCAATTATTACACATCGAGTTATACAAAGATAACACTCACTATGTAATAGATCATATATCAGCATCTTTCATATATACAGTTACAAAGAGCTAGTAGCATATATGAAAAATGCCCTGAAATTCCTGTAATGACCAGACAATTTCTATAAAAAAAATCATGTAATTCATATGAATTAAATAACAGCACTCTCCCTGCACAGGAGTGCTACAAATATAAATGAGACAGACAATACTGATCAATATAAACAACACGCACAATTTCCCTTTATGCAATTGTAATGACTGCTAATTCATTCAGCATATTAATTTACATATTAATACCTATATTCAACAAAACATAAGGATGCATGTCAATGTTCAATACTCCAGACAACTGAAATGCAATACTGAGAATTTGATTTTATATAAAAAAATTGATAGCAGATGATGTATATAATATAGCTATATGTGATATATTTGACACCTGACTCGGTAAATATCATACAGTTTCAAAGAGCTACTATGAACAATCACCAAAACAGATGTCAAATTATGCGAAAGAATGGAACCCCGAGACAAGACCTAGTGGTCGTCCTGCAGCTACAAGGCACTAGCACGGAAAATCACCAGAAAATGCCTCAGAATGTTATGAGACTTTGTTTCAAAACGTGAAGATTCAGCAGTAAGCATATAAGTACTGATTACCACTAAATCAAGTATGATTTTAATTTACAAAATGAAAATATGATACCAGAGTTGATAAAAGCCATGCAAGTTACAAGGAGCTATCATCAGCCATCATCAAAACAGGTACCGGTGTAGACAGCCAGAGTAGAGTGTTGTGTATGTTGTGCCGTCACCCAGAGAAAGGGAGAAAAAAATGGTAGAAGTGATAGTACAGCAAATGAAAGAGCAGAATAGGAGTAAAGTAGAAAATGAGAGTGAACAAACAGTGAAAACGATAACATCACCCACTACACATACCTGCAGAAAGAACAGCAGGTCTTGTCCAACTGTAGGCCAACATCAGTCGGACGCCCCAGTGACGTAAGATACACGACACTTTTGCCTCACCCAACCACCACATACCAGTTCTGACTGACGGCACAAACATAATAAAATGTTGGCAATAGCCAATAAGGTATTATGGCGTCAGACCCGACAACATTAATGCAGTTGCAAAGAGCTAGCACACCCTGTCATCGAGACTGACGCTGCAACTGAGATAATTCCGACAATTCTCACTTTTGAGACTAAGGTAGTCACAATCATGACACCAGACTCAGCAACAATCTAGCAGTTACAAAGAGCTAACATAGAAAATCACAAAGACTGATGCCATCAATGACTAGAAAGAATAGGACAAATATGGTGATGAAAATATTCACCATCACAATTAGCAATCGTCATGCAGTTACAAAAAGAACTAGCACGGGGGTCACCAAGACTGATGTCAGCAAAATGCAAATTTCTCAATCTTGGTATCTGGCAGGCAACTGAATCCTTCTGCCTGCCGTAGTAATCTTGGGCTCTGACGGTATAGTGATACAAGGTGATCCAAAACACAGAACACACGCCTGCCATAGAGGGAATCCAAACAGTCCTCAATTAAAGGAAGACTATAGTTATCTTTATATGTTTTTGCATTTAGTGCACGATAATCAATACAATACCTGAGCTCGCCAGTCTTTTTTCTGACAAGCACTGGAGCCGCAGACCATTCAGACAAGGAAGGTTCAATGACGCGTTGGTTCTGTAGTTTTTCGATATATTCCTGTTCTTGTTTTTGGAACTGGAGAGGAGTCCGTCTAAATTTTTCATTGATTGGTATTTCGTCAAAGGTTTGAATTTTGTGCTCTACCCCAGAATTTAGACAACCCAGATCAAAATCATCTTTCGAAAAAACATCTGAAAATTCTGTAATTAGGTCTTTAAATTTTGATTTCTGGTTATCATTAAGTTCAGAAATATTGTCCAGAAACATTTGTTGTAAATGTGGAGGCAAATTTTGAACCCTCTTGTCCGTCTGCTCTTGTGACTTCTGTGACTTTTCTTGGCTGTTATTATTTGTACACTGAAAAACATAGGCTCGCTCAGGTGAAATCTGTACAGCAGATTCAGCATGACCCAATTTCTTTTCCTTTTTAAAGGTCACAAAGAAATTGGAGTCATTAATAACTTTAACAGTGATTTGCTTACCTTGCCCATAAACATGAGATAATAGGGTATGTTTGCTTGGACAGCCCTCAAAAATGTAAGGTCCATCAATGAGCTTGTCTAATTCAGCTGTTACAAATCCTACTGAATTAGGTTCAATAACAACGCGCCGTATCACACTAACTCTACTAAATTGATAATCAGGAGCCCTGCTGACACCGACGGGAACGACATCCTCCCCTATTGTTCAGGTTTCATTTCCCAGATCAAGAACACTCGCAGTTGCAGTCATAAAATCTAGACCCAGGAGACAAGCCTCCTTGACTGGGGCCACACAAACCGTATGCAAGAAAGTTTGCGTCCCAACAGTTATAGGTACGTTATGCACAAGGCGACCACTGACAGGGTCTGCACCAATTCCTGTTAAAACACAAACTGGACCTAATTGGCTGGAACTATATAAAGGGGCCAAATGATCATCCCCTACCAATGTCACCATGGCTGCGGTATGTATGACGGCATTTGTTGTTATCCCATTAATTAAAACATTAATGGAAGCAGTTAAATTTCTTTGACTTGGTAGAGAAACCTCAAGTACCTCACAATGGCGACTCGATTCTGTTCGGACTAGGCGTTCGTCGCCGCTGGACCCAGTCCGTCCAAGTTTAAACCTTTAACAGACTCGCGCTCCAACGAAGACGACCGAACTCGAGTTTCTGGACTTTGAGATCTACCCTGATATGGCAACTTAGTGCCTATGTTTCCAGAAAAAACAGGAAAATCCCTATCTCTGTGGGGAGAACTATTTTTTTCCCTGTTAGGCCAAGGTGAAGGTGCTGGACGACTGGACTGTTCTTTATATGGCCAAGGTGGTGGTGATGAATTACGGGATGGAGTAGATGAATATCTGGGAGGATATCCCTGTTTAGAAGGAGAGTAAGCAGTTAGAGAGGTATCCTGGGCTGTAGCCATACTGGTTAGGTGGGTATCTAGAATTGGGAGGGTGTTGTGCAGGGTGATATCTATCATCTATAGCTGCACTGTCCCGACCATCTCTAGAAGACTCCCACGAGGATAATTACTGGGTGAGTAACCACCCCCGTAGGGATACTTACCTTGGTTTGGTGTTGGATATATATTGTAGGAATATGGTCTACTAGGTGAACCACCCCGAAAATAATCATAGCTTTGTGTTGGCCAATTTTGGCTTTGGAATCCTGATGGGTACCGGGGTGGTGATCGTGAAGGGGACCGGAAAGAAGTGGACGACCTTTGAAAATTTTTCGTCAGTTCGTCCACTTTCTTCTCTATGTTTGAAACTCTGCTTTCTTCCTCCACGGTGAAAATTCTTTCTTGGAATGAAACTTTCCCCCCACCAACTGCTTTTTTATTTGCTAATATGGTCTTTGCCCTCTTACATGCCTCATGGATAGTAGAGGGCGACTCATTCATCACTGTCGTGGCTGCATCTTTATGTCTGCAGCCACGCAAGAATGACTCAGTTGCCATTTGCTGCAGTAGCTTGGCATTGGCATCTTTGTAGCCATCCATGGTTATTTCCAGAATGCGCTGCAAATATGCTTCAAGTGAGTCATCCTCACCCTGTCTAGCAAGGTAGAGATGCTGTCTTGCAGCAACTGGTTCTTCCCGTAAATCAAACCTAAAAGCTAACTCTTTCTTTAGTTCACTAAAATTGTCCTTATTATCTGATCTACTTGCATATTCAAGGGCCTTGTCAGTCAAACAGTCATATAGTCTGTCTATTTTTTTTTCATCTGACCATCCACGTCTCAGGGCTAATCTATCAGATGTCATTATAAAAGATGACCAGGATATGCCTGTAGGATTGCCGGAGAATAATTGAAGTTTTTGGGGTTTGGGTGACTGACTTGTCGTCACGACCTGATGATGACTTTCTTGTTTTTGACCTGCCTCTACTGTCTATATCTGCCTGTTCAGTTTTGCCTGCATTTGATTTCTGATTAGTACTTTGTGGTGGTTGATTTCCTTGTACTTTAGTGCTTGATTGTTGTTGGGTTATAGTGTTTGCATACTCTGAATGGGCCATGCTAGTTCTATTACTAGCTGTATATATTCCTGTTTTTGGAATGGCTGATGCAATACTGTTAATCAACATTTGTTGCGGGTGCTTAAATTTGACATCAGTCATAACTGATGTGCCTATTGTGTTTGATGTATTGGTAATGGAAAGGTTTGAGCTATAGGAAATTGTGAAGCAGCTTGTTGTGATGTAATAATCTGTTGCGTTACTGATGGGGAAGTGGCAATATTTGTTTCTGGCAACATATTTGTTTGATGTTCCACTAATATGGGGTTTGTTGGTTGCTGTGGAAATAATTGTTGGCTTGTATATTGGTCTGTTTGGAATGTATAGTGTTGTTTTGGGCTATGTATTGGTGGTTGAACTAGGGGATGTAGATGGGTTTGAACTGGGGGATGTACTGGGGCAGCTGTTTGTACTGATGGTTGTATTGGGGCTGTTGTCTGTACTGGAGGTTGTATTGGGTTAACTCTTCCTGTAAATATAGGTAAGGTTCCCGAAATTGGTGTTGGTGGAGGCAATATTGTATTTATGTCTTTTAAAAATACATCATGGCACTGTAATTTAGTTTTTATTTCTACATTTTGCATTTCCAGATGTTGTAGGTTAGTCTGCATTCCTGTATTTTGTAATTGCAAATCTGGAATGTTTTCTGTTAATTGTCCTATTTTATTTGTTAGGGCATTCCCTAAGTCAAATATTTTTTTTCCTAGGCCATCCATTTCATGTGCCAACATTGTAATGGATTCCTGCATAAGTTGTTCTGTTGTTTTAATCTGTGTTTGTTTTGCCTTTACATCTGCTTGTTTTGTTTGTGTAGTTTGTCCTGGTTGATTTGGCTCTGTTGTTTGCCCTGTTTGTTGTGTTTGTCCTATAATATTGGTCTGTGCAGTTTGACCATGATGTGTTTCTGTTTGTTCTGGTTGAGGTGTTGTTACTGGGCCTGGTTGATTTGTTTGGTCTGGTCTAACATTTTGTGTAAATTGATATGTCTCATACTGAGAATGAAATGTGATGGAAAATAGTCCATCATTTATAAATTGTTGCCAGTTTTTTGGCTGTAAACGTATCATTGATAGATCAGAAATTGTTAATGGTTCACGTTGCCCAAGCAACACTTCATTTCTCAGGGCAATAATTTCCCCGGCAGATTTGGGACCAATGCCTGTTAATGTTTCTAGATCCGCTTGAGATCCTGTATACAAATTAACTGACATGTTTGGCAATAAATACACAATATACTATAGCAATATATAAACGATATTTCATACAAATGAACCAAAATGGAAAATGAATGAAAGTCCAACAATTACAGCATACATTTTAATGCAAGCATTTATTATAAATTCTACTTGGTCACTGGGTAAAAAAGGGGTATTCTGAGAACTAATCTCATATAAGAAACATAAGTGCAATGTTTAAATTTGGAGGTCCTGAGATAGGTGAATGTTAATTACATACAGGTATACTGTAAACAAATATTGTACATAGATCTACACAGTAGATGAGCTTATTTAGAGCCATATGGATCCTTTTAACCATATGATGAAACAGCCTTAATCAGGTTAGAAATAGCCACTCCATATGATGTGCCATATGCAATGCTTGAACATGTAAACACAAGACAAAAATATACAGACAACAAAAAACCTAGCTGCATTTCTGTTGCACATTCCCACCAACTCGGTCAATGTCATATCTAAGGACCGAGCTGCCTCCTCAGCAACTTCACAAACATCCCAGGGCTAGTCTGCCAAATATGAGGAGTCTGTTTCGAGCAACAATCGCTTACGATTATCCAAAGAGCTCAGTGCATACATAGTTCTTGGGTCTTTGACAGTAACAGGGGAAATGCTAAAATAGCAGTTGGGTAGAGAAGTACTCCACTGCCTATACTCTACTTCTCCCCCAACGAAACAATGGCGATGGATTGGGTGATTTAACATGTCCATATTGCGAAGGAGTTCGAAAACCTCCGCAGCCGCTTCTCCAGTATCCTCATCCCGCACATGCAAAACCAAGACTTTGTTATTTTGCATGGCAAGCTGGAAGGCAAGCTGAAGAAATCGGCGCTGTCCCCTGATTTTCCGATCACGACAGAGTCTTCTGTTGTGATAATTATGCCGACACTCTGTAGTGAGGTCCAGACCAACTTCTCCAATCCCAATGGACTCTGGATGCTTAGCAATCAGACCCTCCAGCCTACCAAAAAGCGATGTTACTTGAGAGTCCGTGATCATATGGGGGTGGATTCCGAGGGTTACTCGTAACCTTGGGTCAGCCCACACATGATCACGGAGAAGATGCCACCTTGAAGGAAAAACATAGTTTGCTATAGCAAATGGGACACGTATGGGAAGCGATTTCGAGTTCTCCAAATCCGACAATGAATGGTTTTGACGACCTGAGAACTTATCCAAATGAAAGTGGGAATCGATTATTCCCCTTTTCACAGTTGGATACCCTACTGGGGGAATGGAGCCATCAATCAACGTATACTGTATATGATATTTGAGCCGCGACATTGCCCGATGGTTGAGGTGGAAAATCAGTTGAGATATAAATTTTGGATGAATCAGAGCAATGAGTCTTTTAGGAGGAATCACCAGATATTCTCCAAGTGAAAGTGGCTCCAAACCGGCTCTTCTGTCGTACTCTCTGAGGAAGAAATTTTCTGCCTCAGAGATCCGGAGGGGAGATGGAGCGAGCTCCCTTATGGCAGCGCAACCCAGCAATTCAATGGGAGATCCCAGTCCAAGTTCCTGGCTAATGAAGAGAAAAAAAAAACATTCAATAACAGAAACCAGGCTTGCAAAAGGTATTCACCACAGAACAACTGATGCCGCCCATGAATATTCTGGAGCTCCCTTTCTTTCCCCGCCGACATATGGCAATCTACGCATGAAGTGGCAGGGTTCATGTACCATGGTAGATGAACCCTTAACATGTGTCTATATACATGTGGAGAATTGGCCCCACAGACTTGGCAGCTGTCATAGAAGGTTAGACGAGCCCTCTTTGCTTTTGGAGGCATCCTACAACGATAATAACACTAATTTTTAGTTATCAATGCCTCATAATGAATCATGGGGTCCATTCCTCCAAAGTAGCACATGCTCATGTTTGATAATATTTAATTGTGAATTGCGCCATAACATGGAGAATTTCCATATCATGGATCAAACCACAATTGATCACACATACACACACATATAATTAGTCAATTATTACACACCGAGTTATACAAAGATAACACTCACTATGTAATAGATCATATATCAGCATCTTTCATATATACAGTTACAAAGAGCTAGTAGCATATATGAAAAATGCCCTGAAATTCCTGTAATGACCAGACAATTTCTATAAAAAAAATCATGTAATTCATATGAATTAAATAACAGCACTCTCCCTGCACAGGAGTGCTACAAATATAAATGAGACAGACAATACTGATCAATATAAACAACACGCACAATTTCCCTTTATGCAATTGTAATGACTGCTAATTCATTCAGCATATTAATTTACATATTAATACCTATATTCAACAAAACATAAGGATGCATGTCAATGTTCAATACTCCAGACAACTGAAATGCAATACTGAGAATTTGATTTTATATAAAAAAATTGATAGCAGATGATGTATATAATATAGCTATATGTGATATATTTGACACCTGACTCGGTAAATATCATACAGTTTCAAAGAGCTACTATGAACAATCACCAAAACAGATGTCAAATTATGCGAAAGAATGGAACCCCGAGACAAGACCTAGTGGTCGTCCTGCAGCTACAAGGCACTAGCACGGAAAATCACCAGAAAATGCCTCAGAATGTTATGAGACTTTGTTTCAAAACGTGAAGATTCAGCAGTAAGCATATAAGTACTGATTACCACTAAATCAAGTATGATTTTAATTTACAAAATGAAAATATGATACCAGAGTTGATAAAAGCCATGCAAGTTACAAGGAGCTATCATCAGCCATCATCAAAACAGGTACCGGTGTAGACAGCCAGAGTAGAGTGTTGTGTATGTTGTGCCGTCACCCAGAGAAAGGGAGAAAAAAATGGTAGAAGTGATAGTACAGCAAATGAAAGAGCAGAATAGGAGTAAAGTAGAAAATGAGAGTGAACAAACAGTGAAAACGATAACATCACCCACTACACATACCTGCAGAAAGAACAGCAGGTCTTGTCCAACTGTAGGCCAACATCAGTCGGACGCCCCAGTGACGTAAGATACACGACACTTTTGCCTCACCCAACCACCACATACCAGTTCTGACTGACGGCACAAACATAATAAAATGTTGGCAATAGCCAATAAGGTATTATGGCGTCAGACCCGACAACATTAATGCAGTTGCAAAGAGCTAGCACACCCTGTCATCGAGACTGACGCTGCAACTGAGATAATTCCGACAATTCTCACTTTTGAGACTAAGGTAGTCACAATCATGACACCAGACTCAGCAACAATCTAGCAGTTACAAAGAGCTAACATAGAAAATCACAAAGACTGATGCCATCAATGACTAGAAAGAATAGGACAAATATGGTGATGAAAATATTCAACATCACAATTAGCAATCGTCATGCAGTTACAAAAAGAACTAGCACGGGGGTCACCAAGACTGATGTCAGCAAAATGCAAATTTCTCAATCTTGGTATCTGGCAGGCAACTGAATCCTTCTGCCTGCCGTAGTAATCTTGGGCTCTGACGGTATAGTGATACAAGGTGATCCAAAACACAGAACACACGCCTGCCATAGAGGGAATCCAAACAGTCCTCAATTAAAGGAAGACTATAGTTATCTTTATATGTTTTTGCATTTAGTGCACGATAATCAATACAATACCTGAGCTCGCCAGTCTTTTTTCTGACAAGCACTGGAGCCGCAGACCATTCAGACAAGGAAGGTTCAATGACGCGTTGGTTCTGTAGTTTTTCGATATATTCCTGTTCTTGTTTTTGGAACTGGAGAGGAGTCCGTCTAAATTTTTCATTGATTGGTATTTCGTCAAAGGTTTGAATTTTGTGCTCTACCCCAGAATTTAGACAACCCAGATCAAAATCATCTTTCGAAAAAACATCTGAAAATTCTGTAATTAGGTCTTTAAATTTTGATTTCTGGTTATCATTAAGTTCAGAAATATTGTCCAGAAACATTTGTTGTAAATGTGGAGGCAAATTTTGAACCCTCTTGTCCGTCTGCTCTTGTGACTTCTGTGACTTTTCTTGGCTGTTATTATTTGTACACTGAAAAACATAGGCTCGCTCAGGTGAAATCTGTACAGCAGATTCAGCATGACCCAATTTCTTTTCCTTTTTAAAGGTCACAAAGAAATTGGAGTCATTAATAACTTTAACAGTGATTTGCTTACCTTGCCCATAAACATGAGATAATAGGGTATGTTTGCTTGGACAGCCCTAAAAAATGTAAGGTCCATCAATGAGCTTGTCTAATTCAGCTGTTACAAATCCTACTGAATTAGGTTCAATAACAACGCGCCGTATCACACTAACTCTACTAAATTGATAATCAGGAGCCCTGCTGACACCGACGGGAACGACATCCTCCCCTATTGTTAAGGTTTCATTTCCCAGATCAAGAACACTCGCAGTTGCAGTCATAAAATCTAGACCCAGGAGACAAGCCTCCTTGACTGGGGCCACACAAACCGTATGCAAGAAAGTTTGCGTCCCAACAGTTATAGGTACGTTATGCACAAGGCGACCACTGACAGGGTCTGCACCAATTCCTGTTAAAACACAAACTGGACCTAATTGGCTGGAACTATATAAAGGGGCCAAATGATCATCCCCTACCAATGTCACCATGTCTGCGGTATGTATGACGGCATTTGTTGTTATCCCATTAATTAAAACATTAATGGAAGCAGTTAAATTTCTTTGACTTGGTAGAGAAACCTCAAGTACCTCACAATGGCGACTCGATTCTGTTCGGACTAGGCGTTCGTCGCCGCTGGACCCAGTCCGTCCAAGTTTAAACCTTTAACAGACTCGCGCTCCAACGAAGACGACCGAACTCGAGTTTCTGGACTTTGAGATCTACCCTGATATGGCAACTTAGTGCCTATGTTTCCAGAAAAAACAGGAAAATCCCTATCTCTGTGGGGAGAACTATTTTTTTCCCTGTTAGGCCAAGGTGAAGGTGCTGGACGACTGGACTGTTCTTTATATGGCCAAGGTGGTAGTGATGAATTACGGGATGGAGTAGATGAATATCTGGGAGGATATCCCTGTTTAGAAGGAGAGTAAGCAGTTAGAGAGGTATCCTGGGCTGTAGCCATACTGGTTAGGTGGGTATCTAGAATTGGGAGGGTGTTGTGCAGGGTGATATCTATCATCTATAGCTGCACTGTCCCGACCATCTCTAGAAGACTCCCACGAGGATAATTACTGGGTGAGTAACCACCCCCGTAGGGATACTTACCTTGGTTTGGTGTTGGATATATATTGTAGGAATATGGTCTACTAGGTGAACCACCCCGAAAATAATCATAGCTTTGTGTTGGCCAATTTTGGCTTTGGAATCCTGATGAGTACCGGGGTGGTGATCGTGAAGGAGACCGGAAAGAAGTGGACGACCTTTGAAAATGTTTCGTCAGTTCGTCCACTTTCTTCTCTATGTTTGAAACTCTGCTTTCTTCCTCCACGGTGAAAATTCTTTCTTGGAATGAAACTTTCCCCCCACCAACTGCTTTTTTATTTGCTAATATGGTCTTTGCCCTCTTACATGCCTCATGGATAGTAGAGGGCGACTCATTCATCACTGTCGTGGCTGCATCTTTATGTCTGCAGCCACGCAAGAATGACTCAGTTGCCATTTTCTGCAGTAGCTTGGCATTGGCATCTTTGTAGCCATCCATGGTTATTTCCAGAATGCGCTGCAAATATGCTTCAAGTGAGTCATCCTCACCCTGTCTAGCAAGGTAGAGATGCTGTCTTGCAGCAACTGGTTCTTCCCGTAAATCAAACCTAAAAGCTAACTCTTTCTTTAGTTCACTAAAATTGTCCTTATTATCTGATCTACTTGCATATTCAAGGGCCTTGTCAGTCAAACAGTCATATAGTCTGTCTATTTTTTTTTCATCTGACCATCCACGTCTCAGGGCTAATCTATCAGATTTCATTATAAAAGATGACCAGGATATGCCTGTAGGATTGCCGGAGAATAATTGAAGTTTTTGGGGTTTGGGTGACTGACTTGTGTCGTCACGACCTGATGATGACTTTCTTGTTTTTGACCTGCCTCTACTGTCTATATCTGCCTGTTCAGTTTTGCCTGCATTTGATTTCTGATTAGTACTTTGTGGTGGTTGATTTCCTTGTACTTTAGTGCTTGATTGTTGTTGGGTTATAGTGTTTGCATACTCTGAATGGGCCATGCTAGTTCTATTACTAGCTGTATATATTCCTGTTTTTGGAATGGCTGATGCAATACTGTTAATCAACATTTGTTGCGGGTGCTTAAATTTGACATCAGTCATAACTGATGTGCCTATTGTGTTTGATGTATTGGTAATGGAAAGGTTTGAGCTATAGGAAATTGTGAAGCAGCTGGTTGTGATGTAATAATCTGTTGCGTTACTGATGGGGAAGTGGCAATATTTGTTTCTGGCAACATATTTGTTTGATGTTCCACTAATATGGGGTTTGTTGGTTGCTGTGGAAATAATTGTTGGCTTGTCTATTGGTCTGTTTGGAATGTATAGTGTTGTTTTGGGCTATGTATTGGTGGTTGAACTAGGGGATGTAGATGGGTTTGAACTGGGGGATGTACTGGGGCAGCTGTTTGTACTGATGTTTGTATTGGGGCTGTTGTCTGTACTGGAGGTTGTATTGGGTTAACTCTTCCTGTAAATATAGGTAAGGTTCCCGAAATTGGTGTTGGTGGAGGCAATATTGTATTTATGTCTTTTAAAAATACATCATGGCACTGTAATTTAGTTTTTATTTCTACATTTTGCATTTCCAGATGTTGTAGGTTAGTCTGCATTCCTGTATTTTGTAATTGCAAATCTGTAATGTTTTCTGTTAATTGTCCTATTTTATTTGTTAGGGCATTCCCTAAGTCAAATATTTTTTTTCCTAGGCCATCCATTTCATGTGCCAACATTGTAATGGATTCCTGCATAAGTTGTTCTGTTGTTTTAATCTGTGTTTGTTTTGCCTTTACATCTGCTTGTTTTGTTTGTGTAGTTTGTCCTGGTTGATTTGGCTCTGTTGTTTGCCCTGTTTGTTGTGTTTGTCCTATAATATTGGTCTGTGCAGTTTGACCATGATGTGTTTCTGTTTGTTCTGGTTGAGGTGTTGTTACTGGGCCTGGTTGATTTGTTTGGTCTGGTCTAACATTTTGTGTAAATTGATATGTCTCATACTGAGAATGAAATGTGATGGAAAATAGTCCATCATTTATAAATTGTTGCCAGTTTTCTGGCTGTAAACGTATCATTGATAGATCAGAAATTGTTAATGGTCCACGTTGCCCAAGCAACACTTCATTTCTCAGGGCAATAATTTCCCCGGCAGATTTGGGACCAATGCCTGTTAATGTTTCTAGATCCGCTTGAGATCCTGTATACAAATTAATTGACATGTTTGGCAATAAATACACAATATACTATAGCAATATATAAACGATATTTCATACAAATGAACCAAAATGGAAAATGAATGAAAGTCCAACAATTACAGCATACATTTTAATGCAAGCATTTATTATAAATTCTACTTGGTCACTGGGTAAAATAAATCACACAAGAATACATTTCTGACATTTATTTTAAAATATCATACTGGTCAAAGGTACAATGTACCAATATTTTCAACAGTGTTGACGAGGTTCAAAATAACGAAAAAACTGCCGCTACATTGAAATTTTAGCGATGCTTATTAGACATAATACAAACATTAAAAAAAATATATCTGTTCTGCAGGTCAAAATGTCAAAAATTACCTTTCAAAATGTTTTTTTTTTCTTTAATTTTATAGTTTGAAAATACCTCCTTTGGTCAAACCTGAAGTACAGTAATGTGTGTTGAGAAACTAATGTACCGAAAGTTTCTAAATGGACCCAAACGTATAATGCTCAAAATTGATGTTACAAACTATTAAATAAATGCTAAATGTGATGTAATTTTGTGGTGTAATTTATAGAACCACATTGAAAATTGAATTTAGATGATTTTAGAATTTTTAAACCAAATAATTTTATAAAGACCTAAATTCACCATTTTTTTCTAATTGTTTCTCCCTGCAATGACACTGCAGCTAAAAATAGACACAAACTCATCAATAAAAGAGTGTAAAAGTTATAAAAATACCGTTTTTATCCTCGTCGCCATTTTGTTATGCATTGGCTTACCTGCACCCGGAGAGAGAGAACTTTCTCTGTTGATGTTAACCGTCTGGGAGCTGCAAACCGAATGCCCGCATCAAAGTGGTCAGCTCAGCAGGATTCACGTGGTCACACCTATGAGTTGATTTGTCATCTCATCCGGAACGACCTCCGGAAATCGCCGATGATTATCGAAGGCTACCAGTCTGGGGGTCCAACAGTATATTGTCAATAATTGATTTTCCTTGATGAACAAGAATGTTAGACCTTTGCGATCTCGTTGAATAGATGCCACGTGGAATTCTTCTGTGTACAACTTGTTGCCTATCTTGATCTTGACTGGCCCGATAATTGTCACCTGGACTCCTGAATCTTCCATGCCATTCATCTTTCCTTCTACCTAGACTTGTAGGCTGAATTGGGACACAGACTGCAGTTGGCATATTGTAACACATTCTTATTCCGTATTGCCCTTTTCTGGCAAAAAAAGGTAAGAGAAGAGTCCAGGGAGTGCCACAATCACAAACCGCAGCCCTACCCAGACCCAGACCCTACCATAGACACAGTATTCAGGTTTGAAAAAAAGGTAAGAGTAAAGTCCAGGGAGTGCCACAATCACAAACCGCAGCCCCTCCCAGACCCCAAGAGGAAGAGGAAACCGACAAATCTAAACAAGCACAAACCGAACAAACATACGAAAAGCACCAAGATAAGCTCTCTCTTCCCCAAGCGAGGTAATCGCAATACTAAAAGGACTGAAAAACACAAGAACAAAATGACACACGAAAAGACATACAACAAATCGCCTCGTAGAATAAAACACAAAGCAACAAAGAGTAAGACTAACACCGGGACCTCCGCCTTAGAACGGTCGGTAGAGCAAACCACCGGGGGGTTTAAAGCACTTTTACAGCTAGCTAACACCACCCTGGGTCCCGATGCTACTCTTAATACAGAAATATATAAAAATTCGGTTCGCATAAAGGCTCCCAACTCAGTCAATGCCTCAAAGCGAAAACATAAAATCAAATGAATCACTATAATAAACAAAGACGAGTACTCATGGCTTTTTCTACTGTATGCCAGAGTAAATGAAAACCAGTAGTTGAACCACGGCGGGCCAAGCCAAAGACATATCGTCAAGCCCCAACCCACTGGTTAAAGTTTTACGAAGAGGCCGTCATTGAGTCTGAGGCCCGAATCGCCGTCGTGCAATTAAAGAGTGAAGCATAGCCATCAACAATGATTGGGTTGACAACTAGGCATACAGTCTGCCGCATAATATCCAGGCTATAGCCAATTATTTTATAACGGTTAATAAGTTTTCTGAATTGCTCCGAAAAGTTAGATTTACCTACAATTTTTCTAAATGTGTACACTAAGTCACCGTAAAATTCGGGTTCCGATATACCTTGTTGCAGAAGTGTTTTCAGACTGACGCTATAGTTTTCTAACAAGGCACTGTGTCTGCGATAAAATTTCGAAAACGCCTTACGAAGTTTAAAATAACGATAGCCCTGCCTAAGACGTTTGGCAGTAAGGGCTTTATTACGGTAGTTAAAGTCATTAAGATTTGAAGAAGCTCTGGCGAATCTGAGCCTGCCTTTGCAGACACAGATGGAATACCTTTAATCTTAGACTCGACACCTGGTTTCTGTGAAACAATTTCTTGTATTGGAGAGGTTCTTTTGATTATATTGGTATCTATCTTAAATTTTCAGTACTCTTCATCTGGGGAGTTGTTTTTTCTTTGCCAGATTATTGTGTGGATTTCAAATATGGACAGTCATTTCTAAAATCACCCTCGACCCCACAGTTAAGGCAAGATCCCTTTTTTGGATATGTTGCACAAAACTGAGGGCCTAGGAAATTTTCATATTTAGTTCCTCTTTAGTTCCTGCTTTGCCAAATATTGAACTGTTTCTGTCAAAGACTTCACAACAGTATTTGCAGTCTCCCCTCTCTGATATTTTACATCAGAGCCTGGCGCCGGCCTTTCCTGTACTGCTTTGACAGAATACTACTCTTCCTCTATTATGGCAGTCTTTTATCATGCTTTGCGGGTTTGCCATAGATGGAAGAGTGCACATGTAGGTACCATCGCACTTCATAGCCACTGAGCATAGCATATCTACACAAACAGACAGCCCAGTGTCTTTATTCTATAAACCCTCACAAAACCTTAGAACAGCTTGTATTCTTGCATCAGGACTGTCAGACCATCCATTCCTCCAAGGACTCTCCGTTGTTTTGGGTTGCATGTTGGATTTAATGCGTTGCAGTTTCATCCAACACTTTTATCCCAAAACGTTAAAAAAAGGTAAGAGAAAAGTCCAGGGAGTGCCACAATCACAAACCGCAGCCCTTCCCAGACCCCAAGAGGAAGAGGAAAGTCTCCTTAGACGATGGGAATAGGTCCAGTGCTCACTTCAGGGCTCATATATTTAGGACCGACCAAAACTCTCTGACGATTCCCTAACACAAAATCAAATTTCCCTGACAGTATTGGAGCCAAACAACTTTATGAATTTAGTAAGAAAGATACATCGGGACCAGGGAAATGTAACATTCCCTGATATTTCCCTGATATTTTTGTAAAATTTCATTCCTTCCTGACACATCACATAATTCCCAGACAATTCCCTGACCTTGAAAAAATCCAAATTTCCTTAACATTTCCCTGACATGTATGAAAAAAAGGTAAGAGAAAAGTCCAGGGAGTGCCACAATCGCAAACCGCAGCCCTTCCCAGACCCCAAGAGGAAGAGGAAACCGACAAATCTAAACAAGCACAAACCGAACAAACGTACGAAAAGCACTAAGATTAGCTCTCTCTTCCCCAATCGAAGTAATCGCAATACTAAAAGGACTGAAAAACACAAGAACAAAATGACACACGGAAAGACATACAACAAATCGCCTCGTAGAATAAACCACAAAGCAACAAAGAGTAAGACTAACACCGGGACCACCGCCTTTGAACGGTCGGTAGAGCAAACCACTGGGGGGTTTAAAGCACTTTTACAGCTAGCCACCTCACCCTGGGTCCCGATGCTACTCTTAATCATAACATTTAAAACAGAAAGCAAAATGGGCAGCTGTTGATGGTGACCAAAATGCTAGCATTACAAAACAACTAGTAAAACAGAAAGCAAAGTGGGCAGCTATTGAAGACGGTGACCACAATGCTAGCATCACAACACATACAGAAAAACAAACAAACAAAAAGAGCTACAACGAGTAAGAGCAACACCAGGACCACCGCCTTAGAGCGGTCAGTAGAAAAAAAACTACCAGTGGGTTTAAAGCACTTTTACAGCTAGCTAACTTCACCCTGGGTCCCGATGCTACTCTTAATACTGAAATACATAAACCACATAAAGGCTCCCAACTCAGTCAATGCATCAAAGCGAAAACATAAAAATCAAATTAATCACTATAATAAACAAAGACGAGTACTCATGGCTAATTCTACTGTATGCCAGAGTAAATGAAAACCAATAGTTGATCACGGCGGGCCAAGCCAAAGACATATCGTCAAGCCCCACCCCACTGGTTAAAGTTTTACGAAGAGGCCGTCATTGAGTCTGAGGCCCGAATCGCCGTTGTGCAATTAAAGAGTGAAGCATAGCCATCAACAATGATTGGGTTGACAACTAGGCATGCAGTCTGCCGCATAATATCCAGGCTATAGCCAATTCTTTTATAACGGTTAATAAGTTTTCTGAATTGCTCCGAAAAGTTAGATTTACCTACAATTTTTCTAAATGTGTACACTAAGTCACCGTAAAATTCGGGTTCCGATATACCTTGTTGCAGAAGTGTTTTCAGACTGACGCTATATTTTTCTAACAAGGCACTGTGTCTGCGATAAAATTTCGAAAACGCCTTACGAAGTTTAAAATAACGATAGCTCTGCCTAAGAAGTTTGGCAGTAAGGGCTTTATTACGGTAGTTAAAGTCATTAAGATTTGAAGAAGCTCTGGCGAATCTTATAAGTTGAGATATGTATACCCCATATGAGGTACGCCGGGGGACATCGCCATCCAGAAAAGGGAAATTGACTATATCAAAATCAAATTCGTCCCGTTTATCATAAATTTTGGTGGAACCCTGCACTTGTTTCCATCAGTAGCGCATAAAAATCAGATGCTTTATCAGCCATGCACCAACAAAGATACTCCCGACATTCCCGCCCATTCCACTCATATGTTTTCGCTTAGCAACTGAATTAAGCTTGAGTGCCATCCAACTATCCTTACCACCTTATGTCAGACTTCGTAGTAACTGTCTAATGATGGAAGACTGTGTTCCTTAGTCTTGCGAGTTTTGTTTTTATAAGCCTCATTATCAGATACACTGCATGTATCGGAGGTCTCACTAATGTTATTCAGGTTTGTTGGCTTTTGCCTGTCTAGACCTCTTTTGTCTAACACAAACCTCCTCATCAGCAGTTGAATTGGACCCTGTACTGGTACAATAGTGTGATTTGGTCTGATTTTTTTTTACGTTTATGAGGGTCGTAAAAATCTCTTCTTCAGAGTCTGATGAGGCCTCCGTGCTAGAAGATTCTGAAGAAGTTTGCTGGGATGCAGCGATGCTGTTTGGCAGATGTTTGTTCGGGAATAGCCCCCTGAGTTTCTTGCCTCTTTTGCAACTACTCATCAGCCTGTTTTCTTATCCATTAAAGCTCAGCAATTTGCTGATTCTCTGCACTGGTTGGCTGAAATTCTTTCAGCACGGTATTCTCCCACTTTGTTTGTTTTGAGGAAAAAACTTGGCTTTACTGGAGAGCTAGTTGCCTGTGGGAAATACTTGTCTAAAAATTTCCCACCTTGTCTTATTATCTATATCAGGATCAGGGAGTTTGGTTTTATGTGTTTAAATTGTACATGCAGCTCTTCACTTCTTTGCTGGCCAGCCATTTTTTTTAAAATAATTTAATGAAACCTTTTTATTTCCCCCTTTATCCCTACACCACTCCAACTCTGAGCTGCATCCGTCTGATCCGGGCCCTTCAGACAAGATTGGCTAGACTCCATCTGGCCACTATGCTGGAATTGGCCAGATGCATGCATGCTTCTAGCCCCTCTTCCTCAGCTCTATATGGAGGTCCTCCTCACTGGCAAACTGGTGTTAGGGGTAAAGTCCAAAAACACGAAAAATCGCACTATCTAACTTTGTCCGGATCAAAAGTTTTAAGTGTGTCCTGATCGAGGCTACCCTTAGGTAGTGTAGGTCCAGTATATTGTATTAATGGACATGTTTGGCTTATATTGTCAAGTTTTGGTACGATTTGTTGCAAAGAAAAGGTCAAGACAAGGAAATAAGTTTTATTAATGTTGTTGTTATGCAGTTGTTGTTACTGCAGTTACACCTTTTCAAGCAACAAAAAGGCTACTTCTATGAAACAGCACAATCTATGAAACAACACACGCTATTTCCGATAAATACTTAACTCTTTCAGTATAACAGACGTCTTGCTTACTGAAAATGGAGACTAGTATTTGCTCCTTTTGATGTTTTGTTTTATTTTAATAGAACAGTCTAAACTGCAGTCCACTGAAGGAGGTTGAAAACAATTCTAAGCTGTTTTGCACCCTCTTTTGGTACAAAATTTGCCAGAATCCTTCTTTTTTTTTTTCTCTCTTCAATGGGTTATGAATCTCCCCTTCATGGAGATTTATTGCAGTGTGCAGTGTAAACTGTTTTTACATAGGAGCTTCTGAAATACTTTTCAGATAATTTCTCCAGGTTTTCAAAGTTTTTGCACTCTTTTTTGATACAAGCCCCCCCCCCCCCCCCCCCCCCCCTAGAAAAATTATTCTGAACATTTCAGTATTGCAACTGGAGCTAGAAAATATAGAAACACAACTTTTTTGTTGTTTAATTTGCACGAAAGTTTTCGGCTGATTTGGCGCCAAGACGCCACATGATGAAAATCTCGGTGCAAAATTTCTATGTTTTCCAGGCTCTTCCGACAACGCACAGTCAAATTAGATCGTTGTATCGTTGTAGTTGTTGTGTTTGACTGCAAAAGACCTGGTTTTCGCAGATTGTTTACTCCGCGTAAAGATGTTGTTTGGCAGAGGGGAAGACAAGAACCAGTTTTCTAGTTTCGTTTTCGCAACTTTTGTTGTTCTTCCGATCTGGTATTTTTATTTTATTTCAGCATAATTATGGTCTTTCAGGCGTTGGGACGATGTTAACCGCTGCCCCCATTAAAGTAAACCCGCTAAGGTTACCTTTTTAAGTCCTGTATTGTGCTGCTCTGGGATCCCCCAGAGCCTCCAAACACGTCCTTACAGCTAGGTGCTCTAAGTAGAAGTAGGCCGAAAAATCGAAAAACCGGTGACGTCAGTGGCTTTCAAACTACCGGCATCGCCTGCCGATGGACCCAAGTGGATCTGCTGTTTTTTGATATCTAGGCGCTATCGGCGCACCACTACACTAATTTAGCTATCCAAGGATCAAGGGACCCTGTTGCAGGTACCTGGTTCCTGAAGAATTACCACCATTTGTTTTAAACGAGCACCTAGTTCCTTCTTAAGTATTGACGCGGAAGGTTCTGTCCGTCTCGTATCAATTCATGTTTTGTTTGACCCCGTTCCCTGCTTCCTATTCCTCCCCATCAACTGAATTTGATCTGTGTCAGCGTGTTCGTATGACCTGCAAATGTACTGCAAGTTTTATTGGGAATTTAGGTTTAGATGATTTTGAAGGTGTACATCTTGCTGCGGATATTTTGTTGATACATGGGAACCACTCTTTCTTGTTCATTAGTTCATCAAAAATTTTAGGCTGCAGAATGCAACCATGTTGTCCTGCCACTTTGTTTGGAAATTTAGAAAAAAAAAGTTTGTGCTTAAATTGATAAACTTGATACAATGAATAAAAGATTACCGACGTATTAATAAAAAAAGGTTCAAAATATATTTCTTTAAAGAATGGTTGGCACTACTAATTTTGATTTGAAGCGAAATGTAGCTAAATGACTTTTTCATCCCGGAAGCAACACTTACATTTTACTGACGATTTCCGAAATGGAAACTAATCTCCCGCTGTTCCTCTTCTGAAGGCCCAAAACTCCAAACAGATACTTTCTTGCTTGTTCCTTGGTCTTTAACCGCTGGATACAAACCAGAGATTATTAGCCGTAGCGCCTGTAAGTCTTTTTTTAAAAAAAAAAAAAAAAAAATTGGCTATTTGCCTCGTGGTGTGTTGCACACAATATATTGACACCCCAATCAATAATCAACTGTCCCGGATGTTTGCTATCACGTCAGTCCTCTTATAATTATTAAACTACTGAAAGTCTTGATGCACCAATTTGGCACTACAGTACTAAGTACTTGTAACCAGACATCTTGCTCTGAGGTTTCAGCTTCTTAGTGCTGATAGACTATGCAAAAGTAAACTTAACCAGACTTAGCAGACACAAGGAATCACACAATTATAAACATGCAGCACATAAAAATGCATGTATGCATGACCCAAATTCAATACACCCCAGTCATTTCATAGCCGGGGCATAATTTCTACAAATTAAAAGATAAACGGACTCTTGAGATAAGCTCACCTGGACAGCTGCCCAATAGAGCTGGAAGTGAATATTGGAGAGATTGCTTATTAAAGTGTGACAAGCTGTCAACAAGTTTCCAAGCTATCCTGTAAACTTCAATGCTGCTCAGGAGGCCAGGAATTATTTTTTATAGCCCGAAATTTACTGATTGAGTTTTTTTTATATTTCCAAAACCTTAGAATTTTGCAAATTTATTCTACCATGGAACTGTAAACCTTATTTTCAGGGGATTTCCTTTTTTTAGGTTTTCATCTAGACTTGAAGCTTGGTTTTCTAAATTCAGTGAAAATGTCTGCATGTGGCTGCTGTCGTTCACCAAGTAACACTGTACCTATAGAAGTAATTCCATGCAGTGGTTTCATATTCAGGTTGAGAACGCCTAATCAGTTCAGTAAACTTAACTTGAAGTCAGTGTTATGCCAATTAAGGTTGTCATTGTCGTTCTCGTACTGTCTTATAATGAAGATATGCTCAGGTTGACAAACAAGAGGCATATGCGTCACAATTCGCTCGCTATTGCATATCTGAACATACCAGACATAACTCTTTCAGTTATGCCACAATAACTAATCAAAATAGTAGCCATCAAGCAAATTTACATTCCAACAGTTTCAATTACACAAAAAGTTAAAGGTCAACCCAAAATTACAATAAAGACAAAACTAGTAGACCTCCTATCCACATTACTCCACACTGATACTGTGTTTCAAAGATTTCATGGTTCTGAAGAAGCTTTCAAAGCTTTCTTGGTTCTAAAGAATAATTTCAAATGGTTTTTAACCTCAAAGGGTATAGTGGCTATCTTGATCACTTGAGCATGACCATTTAAATAAATTTTGAACCCCCCTCCTTTGAAAAAATGTTCCACATCATATTCGGTGAAAACTAACCTAGTGCTTTCAGATGATATTGTGTCGGTTTACTTTATGTGTACAGCCTAGGAGCAAAAGTAGATAATCCAAGGGGATATCGGTTTGTAATAACCGAAAGGTTTTGCTACTTTAATCATGTATTGTAATATTCAATCCTGAGTATATAATGCAATTTGAGAAAATAACAAGTACAAAGGGAAGCAAATTTGATGTTGCTGTAAAAAAGTCAAAGGTCAATCTAGGATCATCATTAGATTTAATTTGGAAGGCTTCAAGCCCCTAGCCTATGGAGAAATTAATAGGGGTATGTTACATATATAGAAGCCTCATAGCCTTAAAAAGTGTCACAAATGAAAACTGATGCATTTTGAATCGTCTCAAGAGACTTCTTGAACTGTTTTAAACGTTAAAATTATGTCAACGAGATATAGTACCTTGAACATAACAGGTAGGTACTGAAATGACAAAAAAAACAATAAAAAAAACAAAAAACAAAAAACAACAACAACAACAACAACAAAAACAACAACACTTATTCTGTTTGACATTCCATTAGAAATACCGTATTTATCCTTAATATTTACCGTATTAATTCCAAAAATCAATATTTTATTTTCCCTTAGTTTTTGGGCTGACATGCCTGAGCAAACAGTGTAGACCCAGATCAGACGCCACAAAATATGGTGTCTGATCAGTATCCACCATGTTTGCAATCCAGAGCCAGCACTTTGTAGACTCATCAGCGAGTCCCAAGTTGGACGAGTTCGAATTTTAGGACAAATATGGTAAGGAGATGAGGTGAGTTGAAGTATCCGAATGCTTGGGATAAATCTGTAAAGTAGTTTGGGTGCCTAGTTTTGTGATGGAAGTGGCAATCAGTGTGAGCCCAGATCAAACGGCGTCTTTAAAGATGTCATTTGATCAGAGTCTGCACTGTTTGATCAGGCCTGTTCGTTTGAATACCTGCAGGGGCTTGGCTGGTTGCAGGCCACTTTGTATTTTTTTCTCATTTTTATGTATAAGTAGGACACCTATTAGGATGTCGTGTAGCTCGCGTGTTTTGGCTGTTGATATTCATTGTTGTTGTTGTTGTATATGTTGCTATTGTTGTTGTTTATTTTTTATGTTGTTGTTTATGTTTATGTTGATGTTTATGTTTATGTTGCTGTTTATGTTGCTGTTGTTGTTGTTTGGTTTGTATAAAGCAACCTATTTTCTATCGATATCCAGATTCCATACAGACAGAGTTCAATTTGATTACTAACACAAGCTGTTTATATATAGAAGCCTCATAGTTGGCAGAAAATGTCTTTTTGTTGGACAACTAGACGACATATTCCTTAAATATTTGTCTTGCTACATATCACGTAAGGTTGATTTTTTTTTCTTGCAATATGGATCGAGAAATTGGCCATTGACCTCAGCAGTGGTCCATGTTCAGCCAAAGCAGTTTGTGTTTTTTAGAAGGAATTACTTCCCTTGCATTGATATACTGATAAAGAGAGGTACTTATTTATTAATTAGTGTCATAAATGAAAACTGATGCATTTTGAATCGTATCAAGAGACTGTTTAAACTGTTTCTAATGAGTACCTGGAACATAACAGGTAGGTACTGGATTAAAGAAAAAAACAAAAAAACATTCTGTTTGAACTTCCATTAGAATTACCGTATTTACTCTTGATATTTCAACAAGTAAGTTCTTACAGTATTTATTCCGAAAATCAATATCCTATTTTCCCTTAGTTTTTGGGCTGACATGCCTGAGCAAACAGTGTAGGCCCAGATCAGACGACGCAAAATATGTGTCTGATCATGTCCTGCATGTTTGCAGTCCACATCCAGCAATTTGTAGTCTCATCAGCAAGTCCCAAATTGGACGAGTTCAAATTTTCGGACAAATATGATAAGGAGATGAGGTGAGTTGGAATATCCGAATGCTTGGGATAAATACAGTAAACTAGTTTAGGTGCTTTGTTTTGTGATGATAATGGCAATCAGTGTGGGTCCAGATCAAACGGTTTTTTAAGGATGTCATTTTTATGGGTCTGCACTGTTTGATCAGGCCTGTTCGTTTGAATACTTGTCTGGGTCTTGGCTGGTTCCACAGCACTTTGTATTTTTTCTCATTTTTATGTTTAAAGTAGGACTCCTATGAAGATGTTGTATAGCTCGCGTGCTCTTCCTGTTGATATTCATTGTTGTTGTTGTATATGTTGTTGTTTTTTATGTTGTTTTTGTTTATGTTTATGTTTTTATTTATGTTACTGTTTTTGTTGTTGTTTGGTTTGTATAAAACAACTGGTTTGTATAAAACATTTTATTTTCTATCGCCAAAACCAGTTTTAATTGCAGATACCAAGGAAATCGGCTAATTGGAAATTGGCCTGTACTTTTGCCAAAGATGGATGAATTTCTACTAAATTTTGCATTTAACTTTAGAACTTATTCTTTTATTCATACAGATAGAGTTCAATTGGATTACTAATAAAAGCTGTTTATATATAGAAGCCTCATAGGTGGCAGAAAATGTTTTTTTGTAGGACAACTATACGAAATATTCCTTCCATATTTGGTAGATTTCTTGCTACATGTCAGATCTAAAGTATAAAATAAGTTTGATTTATTGTTTTTTTGAAACATGGATCGAGAAATTGGCTATTGACCTCAGCAGGGGTCAACGTTCAGCCAAAGCAGTTCGTGTTTTGTAGAAGGAATTACTTCCTTTGCATTGATGTACTGATAAAGAGAGGTACTTATTTCTTAATAAGTGTCACAAATGAAAACATGCATTTTGAATCATCTGAAGAGACTGTTTGAACTCTTTAGAAAGTTAGAATCATTCTAATGAGTACATTGAAAATAACAGGTAGGTACTGGAAAAAAAAATAATAATAAAAAAACTTACTCTGTTTGATTATCCATTAGAATTACCGTATTTACCCTAAATATTTGATCAAATTAGTTCTTACCGTATTTATTCCTACCGTATTTATTCCAAAAATCAATATCCTATTTTTCCTTAGTTTTTGGGCTGACATGCCTGAGTAAACAGTGTAGACCAAGATCAGACGTCACAAAATATGGTGTCTGATCAGTATCCACCAAGTTTGCAATCCACATCGAGCAATTCGTAGTCTCATCAGCAAGTCCAAAGTTGGACGAGTTCAAATTTTAGGACAAATATGGTAAGCAGATAAGGTGAGTTGAAATATCCGAATGCTTGGGATAAATCTGTTAACTAGTTTGGGTGCCTAGTTTTATGATGGAAATGGCAATCAGTGTGGGTCCAGATCAAACGGCTTCTTTAAGGATGTCATTTGATCAGGGTCTGCATTGTTTGATTAGTCCTGTTCGTTTGAAAACTTGTCTGGGTCTTGGCTGGTTGCACACCACTTTGTTATTTTTTCTCATTTTTATGTATAAGTAGGACTCCTATTAGTATGTCGTGTAGCTCGCATACTCTTGCTGTTGATATTCATTGTTGTTGTTGTAAATGTTGTTGTTGTTTAATTTTTATGTCTTTGTTGTTTTATGTTTATGTTGTCGTTTATGTTGCTGTTGTTGTTGTTTGTATACAACAAGTTTTCCCTATCGATTTTCAGATATCATGCCAAAACCAGTGGCAATTGCAGATACCAAGGAAATTGGCAAATTGGAAATTGGCTTGTACTTTTGACAGGGATGGATGGATCTCTACTAAATTTTGCATGTAACTTTAGAACTTATTCTTTTATTCATACAGATAGAGTTCAATTGGATTACTAACAAAAGCTGTTTATATATAGAAGCCTCATAGGTGGCAGAAAATGTTTTTTTGTTGGACAACTATACGACATATTTCTTCAATATTTGGTAGATTTCCTTCTACATGTCACATCTAAAGTACAAGATGAGTTTGATTGTTTTTTTTTTCTTGCAACATGGATTGAGAAATTGGCAATTGACCTCAGCAGGGGTCCACGTTCAGCCAAAGCGGTTTGCGTTTTTGAGAAGGACTTACTTACCTTGCACTGATGTACTGATAAAGAGAGGTACTTATTTATTAATAAGTTTCACAAATGAAAAGTGATGCATTTTGAATCGTCTAAAGAGACTGTTTGAACTGATTTAAAAGTTAGAATCATCTCAACGAAATGATTCTAATGAATACCTTGAACATGAAAGGTCGGTACTGGATATTTGACATTCCATTAGAATTACCGTATATAACTTTAATATTTGAACAAGTAAGTTCTTATCGGATTAATTCCAAAAATCAATATTCTATTTTCCCTTAGTTTTTGAGCTGACATGCCTGAGCAAACAGTGTAGACCCAGATCAGACGACGCAAAATATGGTCTCTTATCAGTATCCATCATGTTTGCAATCCACATCCAGCAATTTGTAGTCTCAATAGCAAGTCCCAAGTTGGACGAGTTAAAATTTTTGGACAAATATGAGAAGGAGATGAGGTGAGTTGAAGTATCAGAATGCTTGGGATAAATCTATAAACTAGTTTTGGTGCCTAATTATGTGATGGAAATGGCAATCAGTGTGGGTCCGGATCAAACGGCTTCTTTAAGGATGTCATTTGATCAGGGTCTGCATTGTTTGATCATGCCTGTTCGTTTGAATACTTGTCTGGGTCTTGGCTGGTTGCACGCCACTTTGTTTTTTTTTCTTCTCATTTTTATGTATAAGTAGGACTCCTATTAGGATGTCGTGTAGCTCGCGTGCTCTTGGTGTTGATATTCATTGTTGTTGTTGTATATGTTGTTGTTGTTTATTTTTTATGTTGTTGTTGTTTATGTTGTGCTGTTGTTTATGTTGCTGTTGTTGCTGTTTAGTTTGTATAAAACTCACTATTTTCTATCGATTTCCATAATCCATGTCAAAACCAGTGGCAATTCCAGATACCAAGGAAATTGACAATGTACTTTTGACAGGGATGGATGAATCTCTACTAAATTGTGCATTCAACTTCAGATTTTATTCTTTTATTCATACAGATAGAGGTCAGTTGGATTACTAACAAAAGCTGTTGATACATAGAAGCCTCATAGGTGGCAGAAAATGTTTTTTTTTTGCTGGACAACTAGACGACATATTCCTTCCATTTCGGTAGATTTCTTGTTACATGTCACATCTAAAGTACAAGGTAAGTTTGATTTTTTCTTTCTTGCAACTTGGATCGAGAAATTGCCCATTGACCTCAGCAGTGGTCCACGTTCAACCAAAGCAGTTTGTGTTTTTATAGAAGGAATTACTTCTCCTGCATTGATGTACTGATAAAGAGAGGTACTTATTTATTAAAAGTATCTCAAATGGAATCTGATGCATTTTGAATCGTCTCAAGAGACTGTTTAAACTGTTTTAAAGTTAGAATCGTGAGATTCTTATGATTACCTTGAACATACCAGGTAGGTACTGTAATGAAGAAGAAACAGTTATTCCGTTTGATTTTCCATTAGAATTACCGTATTTACCTTTAATATTTGAACAAATAAGTTCTTACCGTATTTATTTCAAAAATCAATATCCTATTTTCCGTTAGTTTTTGGGCTGACATGCCTGAGCAACCAGTGTAGACCCAGATCAGACGCCACAAAATATGGTGACTGATCAGTATCCACCCTGTTTGCAATCCACATCCAGCACTTTGTAGACTCATCAGCGAGTCCCAAATCGGACGAGTTCAAATTTAAGGACAAATATGGTAAGGAGTGAGGTGAGTTGAAATATCCGAATGCTTGGGATAAATACTGTTAACTAGTTTGGGTGCCTAGTGTTGTGATGGAAATAGCAATCAGTGTTGGTCCAGATCAAACGGCTTCTTTAAGGATGTCATTTGATCAGGGTCTGCACGGTTTGATCAGGCCTGTTCGTTTGAAAACTTGTCTTGGTCTTGGCTGGTTGCACGCCACTTTGTATTTTTTTCTCATTTTTATGTATAAGTAGGACTCCTATTAGTATGTCGTGTAGCTCGAATACTCTTGCTGTTGATATTCATTGTTATTGTTGTATATGTTGTTGTTGTTTTTCAACTTTTATGTTGTTGTTGTTTTATGTTTATGTTGTTGTTTATGTTGCTGTTGTTATTGTTTGTATACAACAAGTTTTCCCTATCGATTCTAGATATCATGCCAAAACCAGTGGCAATTGCAGATACCAAAGAAATTGGCAAATTGGAAATTGGCCTGTACTTTTGACATGGATGGATGGATCTCTACTAAATTTTGCATGTTATTTCAGATTTTATTCTTTTATTCATACAGATAGAATTTAGTTGGATTAATAACAAAAGTTGTTTATATAGAAGCCTCATAGATGGCAGAAAATGTCTTTTTATTGGACAACTAGACGACATATTCCTTCCATATTTAGTAGATTTCTTGCTACATGTCACATCTAAAGTACAAGGTAATTTTGATGCTTTTTTCTTGCAACATGGATCGAGAAATTGGCCATTGACCTCAGCAGGGTTTATGTTTATGTTTATGTTAATGTTGCTGTTGTTTGGTTTGTATAAAACAACTTAATATCTATCAATTTCCAGATTCCACGCCAAAACCAGTAGCTATTACAGATACCAAGGAAATTGGCAAATTGGAAATTGTACTGTACTTTTGACAGGGATGGATGAGTCTCTACTAAATTTTGCATTTAATTTCAGATTTTATTCTTTTATTCGTACAGACAGAGTTTAGTTGGATTACTAACAAAAGCTGTTTATATATAGAAGGCTCATAGCTGGCAGAAAATGGCTTTTTTTTGGCGGGTGGGGGGGGGGGGGGGGGGGGAGTGGGGGGGGGGGGGGTACCTAGACGACAGATTCCTTCCATATTTAGTAGAATTCTTGTTACATGTCACATCTAAAGTACAAGGTAAATTTGATGCTTTTTTCTTGCAACATGGATCGAGAAATTGGCCATTGACCTCAGCAGGGTTCCATGTTCAGCCAAAGCAGTTTGTGTTTTTAGAAGGAATTACTTCTCTTGCACTGATGTACTGATAAAGAGAGGTACTTATTTATTAATAAATGTCACAACTGAAAACTGACACATTTTGAATCGTATCAATAGATTGTTTGAACTGTTTTAACAGTTAGAATCATCTCAACGGGATGATTCTAATGAGTGTTGAACATAACAGGTTGGTACCGGAATGAAAAAAGTAAAAAAAAAAACAACAAAAAACTTATTCTCTTTGATTTTCCAAAAATCAATATCCTTTTTTCCCCATAGTTTTTGGGCTGACATGCCTGAGTAAACATTGTATACCCAGATCAGACGCAAAAAATATGGTGTCTGATCAGCGTTTTCCATGTGTGCAATCCACATTCAGCACTATGTAGGCTCATCAGCGAGTCTCAAATTGGACGAGTTCAAATTTTAGGATAAATATGTAAGGAGATGAGGTGAGTTGAAATATCCGAATGCTTGGGATAAATACTGTTAACTAGTTTGGGTGCCTAGTTTTGTGATGGAAATGACAATCAGTGTGTGTCCAGATCAAACGGCTTCTTTAAGGATGTCATTTGATCAGGGTCTGCATTGTTTAATCAGGATTGTTCGTTTGAATAGTTGTCTGGGTCTTGGCTGGTTGCACTCCACTTTGTATTTGTTACTCATTTTTATGTATAAGTAGGAATCCTATTAGGATGTCATGTAGCTCGCATGATCTTGCTGTTGATATTCATTGTTGTTGTTGTATATGTTGTTTATTGGTATGTTGTTTATGTTGTTGTTGTTGTTTATGTTGCTGTTATTGTTGTTGTTTGGTTTGTATACAAAACTTTTCTCCTTCGATTTCCAGATTCAATGTCAAAACCAGTGGCAATTACAGATACCAAGGAAATTGGCAAATTGGAAATTGGCCTGTACTTTTGACAGGGATGGGTGAATCTCTACTAAACTTTGCATTTAACTTCAGATTTATTCTTTTATTCATACAGATAGAGTTCAATTTGATTACTAACAAAAGCCGTTTATATACAGAAGACTCATAGCTGGCAGAAAATAGCTTTTGGTGTTCCTTCTATATTTAGTAGATTTCTTGCTACATGTCAGACCTAAAGTACAAGGTAAGTTAAATACTTTTTACTTGCAAACTGGATCAAGATATTGGCCATTGACCTCAGCAGAGGTCCACGTTCAGCCAAAGCAGGTTGTGTTTTCTCAGAAGGAATTTCTTCCCTTGCATTGTTGTACTGATAAAGAGAGGTACTTATATATTAATAAGTGTCACAAATGAACACATGCATTTAGGATCGTCTCAAGAGACTGTTTGAACTATTTTAAACCTTGAACATAACAGGTAGGTACTGGAATGAAAAAGAAACCAACTAATTCTGTTTGACTTTCCATAAGAATTACCGTATTTATCCTAAATATTTGATCAAGTAAGTTCTTACCGTATTTTTTCAAAAAATCAATATCCTATTTTCTCTTAGTTTTTGGGCTGACACGCCTGAGCAAACAGTGTAGACCCAGATCAGAAGCCACAAAATATGGTGTCTGATCAGCGTTTGTAGACTCATCAGCGAGTCTCAAATTGGACGAGTTCAAATTTTAGGACAAATATGGTAAGGAGATGAGGTGAGTTGAAGTATCCGAATGCTTTGGATAATGCTGTAAACGAGTTTTGGTGCCTAGTTTTGTGATGGAAATGGCAATCAGTGTGGGTCCAGATCAAACGGCTTCTTTAAGGATGTCATTTGTTCAGGGTCTGCACTGTTTGATCAGGCCTTTTCGTTTGAATATTTGTCTGGGTCTTGGCTGGTTGCACTCCACTTTGTATTTTTCTCTCATTTTTATGTATAAGTAAATCTCCTTTTAGGATGCCGTGTAGCTCGCATGTTCTTGCTGTTGGTATTCATTGTTGTTGTTGTATATGTTGTTGTTGTCGTTTGTTTTTTATGTTGTTGTTGTTGTTGTTTATGTTGTTGTTTATGTTGTTGTTGTTGTTTACGTCTTGGCTTGTTGCACTCCACTTTGTATTTTTTTTCTCATTTTTATGTATAAGTAGGACTCCTATTAGGGTGTATTGTAGCTCGCATGCTCTTGCTCTTGATATTCATTGTTGTTGTTGTATATGTTGTTTTTTTATGGTGTTGTTTATGTTAATGTTGATGTTTATGTTGCTGTTGTTGTTGTTTGGTTTGTATAAAGCAACCTATTCTCTATCGATTTCCAGATTCCATGCAAAAACCAGTGGAAAATGCAAATACCAAGGAAATTGGCAAATTGGAAATTGGCCTGTGCTTTTGAAAGTGATGAATGGATCTCTACTAAATTTTGCATTTTTCAGATTTTATTCGTTTACTCATACAGATAGAGTTCAATTGGATTACTACAAAAGCTGTTTATATAGGAACCAGACTACTTTTAACGTCACACTTTTTTGATACTCTGAAAAATAGTCCTATCTAAAAACAGAGTGAACGCAGTAGATGCTGTATACAGTGTAAGGTAAAAAAAACTGCATTGTTCTATTTATTTCAGGCTACATGGGGTTCTTGGAGGAGACAAATTATAGTCAAAGGTTCTGTAGGAAATTATTTGGCTGGGTAGTGTGCGACAAGGAGTCTGTCAGTCATTCCAGTTTGTGACCCTGAACAGAAGGAATTCTTGGAATGTCATATGGCAGGCAATATCATGTGTTTTCGAAGTGATAAAGAGGACATGAAAATCCCTGGATCTGTTGCTGACTTAAGTGGCTGTCACATCCCCACGAAACCTTGATCTGATTTAGGCCCATGGAACTGTAGCAGGTGAGACACTTTTGACTTCTTAGCATTGTAGCTTATGGAGAAATTAACCTATATAAAAGCCTCATAGCTGGCAGAAAATGGCTTTTCGTTGGACAACTAGACGACAGATCCTTTCCATATTTGGTAGATTTCTTGCTACATGTCAGATCTAAAGTACAAGGTAAGTTTGAATTATTTTTTCTTGCAACATGGATCGAGAAATTGGCCATTGACCTCAGCAGGGGTCCACGTTCAGCCAAAGCAGTAGTTGTTTTTTAGAAGGAATTGCTTCCCTTGCATTGATGTATTGATAAAGAGAGGTATATATTTATTATCAAGTATCACAACTGAAAACTGATGCATTTTAAATCGTCTCAAGAGACTGTTTGAACTGTTTTAAAAGTTAGAATGATCTCATCGAGATGATTCTAACGAGTACCTTGAACATAACAGGACATAACAGAACAGGAAGGTACTGGAATGAAAAAAAAACAAAAACAACTTATTCTGTTTGATTTGCCATTAGAATTACCGTGTTTACCCTTAATATTTGAACAAGTTAGTTCTTACCGTATTTATTCCAAAAATCAGTATCGTAATTTCTCTTAGTTTTTTGGCTGACATGCCTGAGAAGACAGTGTATACCTAGATCAGACGCCACAAAATATGATGTCTGATCAGTGTCCACTATGTTTGCAATCCACATCCAGCACTTTGTAGACTCATCAGCGAGCCCCAAATTGGACGAATTCAAATTTTAGGACAAATATGGTAATGAGATGAGGTGAGTTGAAGTATCCGAATGCTTAGGATAAACATTGTAAACTAGTTTGTTGTTGTTTGGTTTGTATAAAAAAAAAACAAAAAAAAAAAAAACAACTTATTTTCTATCGATTTCCAGATTCAATGTCGAAACCAGTGGCAATTGCAGATACCAAGGAAATTGGCAAATTGGAAATTGGCCTGTACTTTTGACAGGGATGGATTAATCTCTACTAAATTTTGCATTTACTTTAGATTTTATTATTTTATTCATACCGATAGAGTTCAATTGGATTACTTACAAAAGCTGTTTAAATAGGAACCAGACTACTATTGACGTCAAACTGTTTTGGTACCCTGAAAAACAGCCCTATTTTAAAGCAGAGTGAACGGAGTAGATGCTGTATACAGTGTAAGGTAAAAAGACTGCATTGTTCTATTTATTACAGGCTACATGGGGTTCCTGGAGGAGACAAATTCCAGATAGTAAAAGATTCTATAGGGAACTATTTGGGCGGATAGTGTGCGACAACGACTCGGTCGGTCATTCCAGTTTGTGAACCTCAACAGGAGTAATTCTTGGGCTGTCATATGGCGGGCAATGTCATGTGTTTTCGAAGTGATGAAGAGGACTTGAAAATTCTAAGATCTATTGCTGAGTCAAGTGGCTGTCACATCCCACCGAAACCTGGATCTGATTTAGTCCCATGGAACTGTAGCAGGTGAGACACTTTTGATTTCTTAGCATTGTAGCCTATGGAGAAATTAATAGGTGTGTAACCTATATGGAAACCTCATAGCTGGCGGAAAATGGCTTTTTGTTGGACAACTAGACTACAGATTCCTTCCATATTTGGTAGATGTCTTGCTACATGTCAGATCTAAAGTACAAGGTAAGTTTGATTGTTTTCTTGCAACATGTATCGAGAATTTGGCCATTGACCTCATCAGGGGCCAATGTATTATACCCACCGCAGTGATAGTCTTCCGTTGCTTTTACAGGTCTTCTCGGAATTCGCCCTCTGGAGAACGAGTTGGATTTGAGGAGACTTACTCTGCAGTGTCCTGTTCACAGATGGTACGTTGGAACAAGATGTTGCCCTCCGTCAGATTGCCTGCATGTAATCGTCTACTGCACAAGTATAACCTCCCTAATATATATGTGCTGAAGGAACAGTTTTTCTCATAAGATACATGTGAAGCTACAATTGAAACTCAAGTGAACAGCTTTGTGTCTGAAACCTGGTGTTCGGAGGCAGTGAGAAAGTCTACGTTGAAAACCCGAATGTGAATGCATGTAAGGTCGGTGAACCTCATCACTGCTGGAGATCTCTAACCAGCTCAACTAGGGACGTCAAGAGAGCTGTCATCAAGGTACGCCTATAAACAGGAATCTATTACTTGCAGAGGGATAGAGCAAAGTTCAAGCATGGCTCAGTTACAGATCTATGTCTCCTCTTTTCTGCTGCGACCGAGGATAGGGTACATTTTATTGTTGGTTGCGGTGCTTTAAGTTCTGTCAGACAGCGCTATATCGCAGAAATTGAAAATGAACTCTTGTACAGAAATCAGTCTGTCGCGGTTGAAGAGTTTATAAATGACAAAGAAGTCTTGACACAGATGGTTCTTGACTGTACTTCTTTAACTGTTAGCCGAAAAGTTTCTATCTCAACCATTGCCCTTGAACTGATAAGAAGAAGGCTGAGCTTCGCGCTTCACTTGAAACGTTGTGAACTGTTGGATCAACCAGTTTGATTTAGTAGACACATTATAATTTATTCGTTAATAAATAGACAGTACTTGGTAAAGAGTCAAAGGAACTCTACAGATAAATGTAGATATTGCATGAACCTTAAGTTCTGGGTGTTGGATGTTAATATGTGAATGACATCAATGAACGGATCACGACAACGCAATGGATCTAACAGTCGGTTTCCGTGAATTGTTAAGAGGCACAACTAAGTACTTAAATTAAGAAATCAGCAACATATTATTGCCCCTGCCCTCCTGCTAGAGGACGAGGGAATGCCATCTGGCGTGTGGGACTACCAAGTCCGGAATTTCAACACAAATAAGAAGTAAGATAGTCAGAGAATAATGAAGTATCCCTGTCCAGTTTCGAATGGTTCAAGTTATATCCTTAAGCACAGAGTGAACGTCATTAGTTAGTTATATGAAGTAGTCTGCATTGGAGCACAAATGCTTCAAATTTAACGTATCAAACTGTGAACCTTTCCAATAAACGCTGTCTGAATGGCGTCTGTGATTACGTAACGCGGTAATGGCATTGCAAAGAGTACTGGCCTCCCATCAGTTAACCTCTACTCTATTTTTGAATTCTGGTGTTTAAAATACTTAGTCACTTCGTCAATAAATCATGGAATTGGAAGAAGGGAGTTTAGAGTACTACGAGTATTAGCGTTATATGGTTGCAAATGTAAGCTGAATACGACTCCTTATATATACTTGTACGAGTTTCTACTGTTTTGTTTACAAGGGAGACAATTATTGTGATTCCTGTTTACTCACCTTCACTCCAAGCCCAGTTTACTCTAAGACAAAAAAATTAGTTCGCCTTTGGGAGCAAAGTTTTTCCATTAAGAATAAACCTTTCACAGGATGAGTAAAATATGTCCTTTTAGAGTAGAACGATAAAAAAGAGGAACATATTCCTTTTCAAGTAGACCACTTTTCAAGAGGTAGATAAAATATTTTGACAGAATTATTTCCCTTTGAAGTGGGCCAATTACTCTAAAATGAAAACTTTTGTCTGAGTGCCTGGCAATCCTACTGTAATAGTGATAGTTGTTGATCAGCTTTGTTTGGTTATATTATTGGAAACTCACACCCACCCTAGATATATATTTTTAGATATATGTATTGCTGCTACTAATTTCAGTGACACAGTTATTGTCTAAAGTTTAATGCTTTGCCTTATGGACAAATCTCGAACTGCGACTATTTAGAACATAGTGTTTAGATTTTGCGCAATTCTGACATAAGATGTTAAGAATGTTTGCCATCAGTATTAATGGTACATTGTAAGGAGTTTGTTGTAGAAACTGATAGGATATGTATTTTTGTTTCAGAGAGGATTTCAAAGAGTTTGACCTGTTCATCTTTAGCATCGTTTTAATATCTAAATATAATGAATGAATTACTATGACAATTAAACAAAATACTTCTAAACGTTTAAAGACAGCAATTTCACTGTAGAAATAGAATGGTTGAAGAAAGTTTATTTATAAGTATTGTATTTAGATACATTGTAGGAAACAAAATCGAAAAGCGACGTCCCCTCAAAAGATTCAAGAAGAAGAATTCAATTCACCCTTTAAACAGTAATTACAACCGCACTGATTTGACATATAGTACCGTGTTATTACTTGGCAGAAAAGAAAGTTAGCCTTAAATATCCCTGTTTGTTTTATTAAGCAAGACTTTGCATATTACTAAAGAGCAATTTTAACAGAAGAAACAATGTCTGTGTCACGTCCGTTTTATCTTGAATATATTTTTTTATTATATACAAAGTAATGAAATATAGAGAATTATTAATGAAATAAAATGCATATTTAGAAAAAGTTATATTTTCACTAGTGAAAATATAAAATATTTTCACTAGTGAAAATATAAAACTTATATGACCGTTCTAAGGCGGTGGTCCCGGTGTTAGTCTTACTCTTTGTTGCTTTGTGGTTTATTCTACGAGGCGATTTGTTGTATGACTTTCCATGTGTCATTTTGTTCTTGTGTTTTTCAGTCCTTTTAGTATTGCGATTACCTCGCTTGGGGAAGAGAGAGCTAATCTTAGTGCTTTTCGTACGTTTGTTCGATTTGTGCTTGTTTGAATTTGTCGGTTTCCTCTTCCTCTTGGGATCTGGGAAGGGCTGTGGTTTGTGATTGTGGCACTCCCTGGACTTTTCTCTTACCTTTATTTTTTTTATATTTTCACTCCTCTGAGCAGAGAAAAATATAAGATCTGGAACTACTTTTTTTCTTATTTACATTAATAGTCAAAGGGAAGAAACTCAAATTTGTATATAATAAAACGAATATTCAAATGTTTGTCGTGAATATGACTTTTATTTCATCTCGTGAAGTGAAAAAATGTATATTTCATTCATGCCTTCGGCACTCATGAAATACATTTTTTTCATTTCACTCGATGAAATAAAAGTCATATTCACTCCAAACATTTGAATATCCTCTATATATGTACATAGTATAAAAAGAAGTTTGTTTTGAATTTTATTAACCAGGTTAGATTATTGCTTTTGTAACTTGAGTGCTGATTATGATGACTGGTTTACTTTTTAAGAGAGGAGGTACACTTCAGCTTTTAAGCTACGGTATTACGGTAATCACGAGATATGTATGCTGAGGGCGTATTTGATTATTTACGTCTATATACTTGAGGGGTTATCAGAACATTGTATATTCCGAGTGAACCTAGGTTCGGTGATCAATATCTTCACTGTTCTGTGATTGATTTTTGTCTCAAGGCAATCTTTTGAATGGGGAGACAAATTTCTTTCGTAATTTTGCAGTCTTGTAGCGTTCCGAGAGAAAAATGTTTTTTTTTTTTTTTTTTTTTGCTTCATAAGTTGAGCAGTCGCTGTGTAAGATTTTGCACCGTTCAAACAAGCGAACAGGTTATTTTAAATCTTGCCTATCACGGTATTCTTGTGAATATTATTTTTAGATCTTGAATATCACGGGTTTCTTGTGGACACGTGGTCAAAACGTGCCACATTACTATAAAAGTTCCCTGGTTTCGTCAAACTGTACACACTACAATATTTTTTTTTCATTTGAAGATGTTTATCTTGTGATGTTGTGCTGTTTTCAGGGATCTGGCCATGCTAAGTCAATAATTTATTTAATTTTATTCTTGCAATATTCTTGCTCGTCTTTACCGCAGCTAAGATTCGAGTAGGTAAATTTATTGCTTTTAAGCATTTACTACGTTGCGATTCATATATCGTTCGTACTTACAAACCCCGGCATGATATATAGATCTTAATCAGACGGTGCATTAAGTGCAATTCATTAGACCGTGATCAGGTGTGCAAGCCGTGTATATTGACCCTGATCAAATGTGCAGACCGCAACCATATATGCAGACCCTGATCAGATGTGTACACTTTGGTTTTATGTGTAGACCCTGATCAGACGAATAAGCCGTGTCGGTTGTGTAGACCCTAACCAGATATGGAAATTAAATTTGGTCGATTCTATAGATCCTGGTCAGTCAGGTGAGTCTGATCGGTTCTGTAGATCCTGATCAGAATGCAAACATTAATATTCTTACTTGAGTAGAGAGATAAATGGATCAGAGCAATGCTAGCACTAGCATATTTTAACATAACATATTCTGATGTGTCATGTATATTATTTTAGTATTTATGATCACCAGACATATACGCTTGAATGTATGACACAGTTAGGCGTTATGTTAACTGCACACACATTCAGTAGTTAACACAATTGTGTTTGTATGTAGTCGTAATACTTACACAATTGTATTTGTATGTATTTGTAGCACAAATGACACGTATAATTATTACCTTAAACACATATACAGGGGTTCTTTTTTTTATTTGATTATACGTAAGTCTGTTTTCTCGAATATTGTACTGTAAAATTGCTCAAGCAGCAAGGAGTCATGTTTGAGGCTATGACGATGGCATGTTGATATTGTACCCAACGATTACATGGGGACGATGTGTGATCGTGTAATCATTCTAGTGTAATGGCAGTTATAATTTATTGTAGCCTTTGCGTTCTAAAGGATTTTTACAGTGGAAGACGCATGGGTTCTTCCTGTAAGAATGTGTAATCGTCGATATGCCATTCCGATTAATGTAGAATTTGGTGTGTTAATTAGATATGTTCTGACTGTGTGTCTGCCTGTGTTGAATATATGTACAATATTATATGTCATTAACAGCGTCCCTGTGGTTTTTGGATCTGAGTTTGCTATATAATAATCAGTTGCAACGGACTTGTTGAATTACAACATTTGGTGTACACACTCTGTATACCTAGTGGAAATTAATAAGGCAATATCTTGTAATGTTTGATATCGAGATTTCTAGGACATGATACTTATTTTTAGGTCCCGTATACGTATCTGTTTTCGTGACTGTGTCTGTAACCTGTTATCTACGTCACCCTGTAACCATGATTTGATGTGTACGTCTGTATGTAACTGATCTGAAGTTTTTTCCGGGAAGTTATATCCAATCAAGTACAAATGGTACCCGGTGGATGGCATGAAGTATACATCCGTTACATCAACCAGTGACTACAGTGAAAACGATATGTTATTATTTTCCATTTTATCAGTACATTGTAAATTATGAAGCTGACAGCATCCTAGAAGTATTTCGGACATTGAATTCCTGAAATTTTGAAGATTAGATTGTTTTTTGATAACTTTCTAAATACATGCTTGTTTTTATTTATAAAGTGTTATGTTTATCTTCTGATCGCTTGTGATCGCATCTAGTCCATCGTCACCGGCCCAATGCTCGTCCGTTTACGTGACAATGGTGTCAGAAGTGGGATTACGGTGATTTTGGACACGTTATTCTTGCAAACAGAGGAACAGTTGTATTGTACTTTTTAAATAAATGCATTTTGTTGTTTATGTTTTATTTGTAGTTATGTGAAATTAGTCACTCTGTCAGATCATGTATATTTCAGAAGGTAATGACGAGCGAGACCATGGTCAGTTATGTGTGGTAAATAGTGTGTAGTGTGTCCCATGGTAAGACCATCGAGTACAGCACAACACAGTTTAAAGGAGGGATAAGGGCAGAAAAGCTTATTGTTTATTTTCCAGTTTACCTGTTGACCGCGAATGCCCTTTATATTTTATTGCGGATAAGCACACGCGTAGGGTTGTGCATATTTCAATTGATAACTCGGAGAGGTTTTTTTTTTTTTTTTTTTTTTTTTTTTTTAATCTATGAAAATCTACTTGTATAAAAAAAAAAATAACATTATACGATATTATTCACAGATGTGCTGAGGTCTTTCTGCAGATCATTGTCTCACCTGGAAAAGAGAAAATATTTTCGTTACATAATTATGGTCTTGGGTTTTATCCTTAACTTTTTTTTTTTTTTTTTTTTTTTTTTTTTTTTTAGGTCACCGTGGCATCGAAAATGATTGACCCGTTTGGAGAAAAAAAAAGCAACCTGATTTTCTGTGATTCGTAGTTGATGTTGGATAAATTTTGACAGCTAATAAATCTTAAGAAAAAAGAAAAACGGCGTAACCGTGGATTTCTTAGAAACTCGCATTTAGGCGACAGAGGTGAGTATCGATATACGCACTGTCACAATTTATCAATGAAGCACGTGAACGTGTTTACGCCTGGGGCTGTCAGATCGTAGATAGCACAACTGAAAATAGGTATATTTAAAAAGATGATTTGTCAATCTTAACGGTTCTCTGATCTTACCAGTATTTTGTTAGTAGATTTATATATAAATAACCATTATTTATTTATTTTATTAAGTATTTATCTGTTTAATAAATCTTTTGTTCTAATTATTATTTATTTATTTTTTTATTCATTTATTTATTTATTTTTTCTATTTTTTTTTGCTATTTCTCATATTTATATGAATTATTATTTTATAATGAAGAAGTGAACTAACTAATAACTCGGAGAGGTGTGATATTAGTAATTTTGTGTGTTATATTATGATATAGGTAACGAGGAGTGAAATATGGGTTTATTTAGTATTATGGATGCCGTTGGCCTATGATCATTTTGAGTATTGTTATTGTCCTCTTCTAGAGTTAGTGGATATTGTATTCATATTAGTGGAATGGTTTATTTCGTGTTAGACTTCAGTGTAAACTAAAAAGATTTAATTAAATGATTTTCTGAGACTTGTCATATGAAACTTGTGCTTAATTGAAACAAACTTCTTGCTATTAATTTTTTCACTCGGACTTTGAGAAATGGAGACAATAGAAAATTTAAAAGCTCAAGAGGAGGCTTTAGGGTATGAAGGCGATGCACTAAGAGCTTTCATTAAGGATCAACAAGATATGCTACGCGATGAGAGAAAGACACAACGTGAGGCGCAACCTCGCGAGCGTGAGGTTCAAGCACGCGAGCGCGAACTCGTGGAGGCTATGGAAGCACGCGAGCGTGAATTATCAGAAGCGGCGGCAGCGCGTGAATTAAAAGAGCGCGAACTCGCGGTAGCGCGTGAATTAAAAGAACGCGAACTCGCGGAGGCTAAGGCCGAGGCTGAGGCAGCACATGAACGCGAAATACAAAGAATGCAATTACAACAAGACATTGAGCAAAAGAAACATATATTTGAAATGGAAAGGTTAGCTGCAGAGCAAAATGTAAAGCCTGCAGTGCAGCATAAGGAAGATAAATCTTATGTCACTAATAAGACACCTAAATACCAGCATTTGATGAAGGTAAAGATGAAATGGATTCTTTTTTGCTTAGGTTTGAAAGGTATGCTACAGCTCAGAAATGGAAGAAAGAGGATTGGGCTACTAGTTTGAGCGCACTTCTCAAAGGTAAGGCTCTTGATGTATATGCATTAATGCCGGTAGAAGAGGCATTGAATTATGATATGTTGAAGGCGGCTTTACTCAAAAGGTATGAGTTAACTGAAGAAGGATTTAAGAGAAGGTAAAAGAAGTGTAGATCAGATTCGGGTGAAACTTTTCAGCAATTCACCAGCCGTATGAAAAGTTATTTTACAAGGTGGATAGATATGTCCGGTATTAATAAGACTTATCGTGGATTAGCAGATTTAATACTTAGAGATCAGCTTGTATTTATTTGTAATAGAGACCTTGAACGTTTCCTTAGAGAAAGGGAACCGAAGTCACTTGAACAGGCTAGTAAATTAGCAGATAAGTACAAAGAAGCCAGGTATACTGATATTCTCAATTTGACATTTAACATCAATGAAAGGTCAAGATCTAGGTCAAGGTCAAGATCAACTTCACCTTCTGTTCGAAAACATACAGCCCGATTCTGTCCTGATAGGGCAAAAGGTAATAATATGAAGGTAGCTGCAGCACTAACAGGTGGTAGAGGTAGAAGTCGATCTCCCTCAAAACATGTACGTTTTCAGGATCAGGTACAAGGACAGGAACTGAGCGATGACAGGAAATCAGATGAAAACCAGGTATGTGGAACATGTTTTATTCATACTGATAGAGGTAGCTATGTTAAAGCAAGCAATGACGGCACTAAGGTCAGTCCAGGGACGGAAGATGCATTTAAGGTGAGTACTACAGCTCAGTCTTCAACCATTTGTAATGATATGAAGACCGTACAGGGTGTAATCGGGAACGAATTGGTTAGGGTTCTGCGCGACACTGGTTGTACTGGGGGCGATTGTTAAACAATCATTAGTTTTCTCAGAGGCTTTGACTGGCAAGATACATTCATGCATGATGGTAGATAGGACTGCATTACTAAGGTATCATTAGACACTCCTTATTTTAAGGAAGACACACTTGCCCTCTGTATGGAGAACCCTTTGATTGATGTTATTATAGGTAATATCCCAAGGGCGAGGGATGCTCATGACCCGAATATTGATTGGGTGCCAGCTTTAGCAGTACGAACCCAGTCCCAAGCCAAAAAACCTGAACAAACCAAAACATCACTCAAAACCCCCAATATTATCGATAGGGATATTTCACCTCAACAAATTAAGGAAGCTCAAGTTTATGATCCTACTCTGGCAAGAATTCGAAAAGCTTCAGAAGAATCAGAAGTTAAAGGAAATGCTAAGTTTTTTCGCAAGAATGACGATATATAGACAGTTCAGTTCACCTAATGTGGTATTTGGTAAGATTTTTATACAACTTGTAGTTCCACAGCAATATCGCAAGATGGTAAGGAAATTAACCCATGAGTCAATCTTGTCTGTACATCTTGCAGTGAAGCGGACTATTCAAAAGGTACTATCAGAATTCTTTTGGCCAGGGATAGCAAGTGATATAAAGAGGTTTTGTCAATCTTGTGACATATGTCAGCGTACTATAACCAAAGGTAGGACTACAAGAGCGCCCTTAGGCAGTATGCCAGTTAAAGATACGCCATTTCAGAGAGTAGCAATCGACTTGGTTGGTCCACTTAAACCCCATTCTGAGAATAGGAATACCTTATCGTTAGTTGATTATGCAACTAGGTATCCAGAGGCAGTAGCTCTGTCTTCAATTGAGACCGAAGCAGTTGCAGAAGCTTTAGTAAGTATATTTAGTAGAGTCGGAATACCGAAAGAAATATTAACTGGCATGGGAAGTCAATTCACGTCAGCACTGATGAAAGAGGCAAGTAAACTTTTGTCATTCAAACAGTTAGTTACGTTCCGTTATCATCCCATCTGTAATGTCTTAGTAGAGCGTTTTAACGGTACATTAAAGAAAATGTTGACCAGAATGTGCGCAGAACGTCCGAAAGACTGGGACAAGTATATAGATGCATTATTATTTGCATACAGGGAAGTTCCACAGGAAAGTCTGAGGTTTTCTCCGTTTGAATTAATATATGGATGGCCTGTGCGTGGACCTATGCAAGTATTGAGAATACTGTGGGCGAAGGATATCGAGGATCCTCAGGTACGTACTACTTACCAGCATGTTTTAGATTTAAGAGAAAGATTAGTCAGCGGTAAGTTTAGCACAGCAAAACCTGCAGAATTTGTCAAAAAAGTATAAAAAATACTACAACCGGAAGTCGAGGCGCCGACACTTAAAGATAGGTAGCAAAGTTCTCGTACTTCTCCCGACTAAGAACAATTAGTTGTTGATGAGTTGGAAAGGCCCGTATGAAGTAGTGGAGAAATTAAATGTCTTAGATCATAGAATTAAAATGGGTAAGAAAGTAAAAACTTTCCATATCAGTATGCTTAGGCAATACATTGAGAGAGAAGATGATCAACAGACCACAGCTGTTCAGGTATGTTCTGTTGCAGTATTAGACTGTACTTTGGAGGACACTGAAGATAATATTGAAGGATTAGTGGAATCACCATCAGTTTGTGACAATGAGTCAGCTGATAGTTAAACATTAATTCAGACTTAACAAAAGAGCAACAAAGTCAGGTAAGGCAAGTTATAACAAATTTTGCCAGTACATTTACAGGAATACCCGGCTGTAGCATTTTGTTGGAACATGACATAAAGTTGACAACAGATACGCCGGTAAGAGTTATGCAATATCCACTTCCTTTCAATATAATGGAAGCAGCAAAGGTTGAGGTAAGGGATATGATCAATTTAGGCATTGTAGAACCATCAGAAAGTCCTTACTGTTCGCCTGCTCTTATAATTAAGAAGAAAGACAATACGAACAGATTTTGCATAGATTTTCGTACACTTAACAAGGTTACGGTTTTTGATGCTGAACCGATGCCAAATATGGAGGAAATATTTACGAAAATAGCAGGTCATAAGTACATATCAAAGCTTGACCTTACCAAGGGTTATTGGCAGATACCTTTAACTAAGAATGCTAAGCAATACACAGCTTTTCAAACACCATTACGACTGTTATAATTTAAAGTTCTACCTTTCGGTTTAGTAACAGCTCAAGCTTCCTGTAGCAAACTGATGAGGAAACTGCTGAAAGGTATGTCAAATATAGACAATTTTGTTGATATCATCATATTCACATCTACTTGGGAACATCATATGCAAGTATTCGAAGAATTATCGAAGCGGCTAAGAAATGCCAATTTGACTGTGGACCAATTTTTTATGTGTTTCTGTATTAAGAGTAGCATCGGGACCCAGGGTGAAGTTAGCAAGATGTAAAAGTGCTTTAAACCCCCCGGTGGTTTACTCTACTGACCGTTCTAAGGCGGTGTGGTCCCGGTGTTAGTCTTACTCTTTGTTGCTTTGTGGTTTATTCTGCGAGGCGATTTGTTGTGTGTCTTTCCGTGTGTCATTTTGTTTTTGTGCTTTTCAGTCCTTTTAGTATTGCGATTACCTCGCTTGGGGAAGAGAGAGCTAATCTTAGTGCTTTTCGTACGTTTGTTCGATTTGTGCTTGTTTGGATTTGTCGGTTTCCTCTTCCTCTTGGGATCTGGGAAGGGCTGCGGTTTGTGAATGTGGCACTCCCTGGACTTTTCTCTTACCCTTTTTTCATTGGTTTTCAAAACCTAGAAAGTCTTGGTCATTTGGTAGGTGGTACTCTTATTAGACCTTGCCCTGATAAGATTTTGGCAATTGAGAAAGCAGAAATACCTGTTACCAAGAAGCAAGTACGTTCATTCTTGGGACTTGTAGGATTTTATAGATCTTTTATTCCTAATTTTTCTCACTTTGACGGAACTAACAAAGAAAGGTTAGTCCTATAAAGTACATTGGGATGAACCACAACAGAAGGCATTTGATTCGTTAAAGAAGGCGTTGACAGTTCAGCCTATTCTTAAAATGGCCGATCTGTCAAAATCATTTACTTTACAAGTAGATACCTCAAATTAGAGATTAGAAGCTGTCCTTTTGCAAGAAGAAGAAGGTAAGAAAAGTCCTATTGCATATGCAAGTAGGAAATTGAAGCCAAGTGAAAAATCATATGCAGTAACAGAGAAAGAATGTCTTGCGCTAGTATGGGCAGTGCAAAAGTTCCTTAGATATTTGTATGGCACAGCATCTACGGTAGAAACCGATCATCAGCCATTAAGCTATTTAAATAAAGCAAAGCTTACCAATTCTAGACTGATGCGATGGGCTTTGGCATTACAGCCATATAGATTTCATATAGTGGCAATACGTGGTGCAGAGAATATAGGCGCAGATTATTAAAGCCGTGTATGACGTAATATATTCAGCGATGAAGTGACGTAATGCTCTAGTGCTACGCACTTCTGTAAGAGGGGAGATATGTCGCGTCCCTGTTTTATCTTGAATATATTTTTATATGTACATAGTATAAAAAGAAGTTTGTTTTGATTTTTATTAACCAGGTTAGATTATTGCTTTTGTAACTGGAGTGCTGATTATGATGACTGTTTTACTTTTTAAAAGAGTAGGTACACTTCAGCTTTTAAGTTACGGTATTACGGTAATCACGAGATATGTATGCTGAGGGCGTATTTGATTATTTACGTCTATATACTTGAGCGGTTATCAGAACATTGTATATTCCGAGTGAACCTAGGTTCGGTGATCAATATCTTCACTGTTCTGGGATTGATTTTTCTCTCAAGGCTCTCTTTTGAATGGGGAGACAATTTTCTTTTGCAACTTTGCAGTCTTGTAGCGTTCCGAGAGAAAAATGTTTTTTGCTTCATAATTTGAGAAGTCGCTGTGTAACATTTTGCGCCGTTCAGACAATCGAACAGGTTATTTTAAATCTTGACTATCACGATATTCTTGTGAATATTATTTTTAGATCTTGAATATCACGGCTTTTTTTGTGGACACGTGCTGAAAACGTGCCACATTACTATAAAAGTTCCCTGGTTTAGTAAAGCTGTACACACTACAATATTTTTTTTTATTTGAAGATGTTTATCTTATGATGTTGTGCTGTATTTCGGGAATCTGGCCATGGTAAGTCAATAATTTATTTAATTTTATTCTTGCAATATTCTTGCTCGTCTTTACCGCAGCTAAGATTCGAGTAGGCAAATTTATTGCTTTTAAGCATTTACTACGTTGCGATTCATATATCGTTCGTACTTACAAACCCCGGCATGATATATAGATCTTAATCAGACGGTGCATTAAGTGCAATTCAGTTGACCGTGATCAGGTGAGCAAGCCGTGTATATAGACCCTGATCAAATGTGCAGACCGCAACCATATATGCAGACCCTGATCAGATGTATACACTTTGGTTATATGTGTAGACCCTGATCAGACGAATAAGCCGTGTCGGTTGTGTAGACCCTAACCAGATATGGAAATTAAATTAGGTCGATTCTATAGATCCTGGTCAGTCAGGTGAGTCTGATTGGTTCTGTAGACCCTAATAAGAATGCAACATTAATATTCTTACTTGAGTAGAGAGATAAATGGATCAGAGCAATGATAGCACTAGCATATTTTAACATAACATATTCTGATGTGTCATGTATATTATTTTAGTATTTATGATTACCAGACATATACGCTTGAATGTACGACACAGTTAGGCGTTATGTTAACTGCACACACATTCAGTAGTTAACACAATTGTGTTTGTATGTAGTCGTAATACTTACACAATTGTATTTGTATGTATTTGTAGCACAAATGACACGCATGATAATTACCTTACATACATATACGGAGGTTCTTTTTTTATGTGATTATACGCAAGTCTGTTTTCTCGAATATTGTACTGTAAAATGGCTCAAGTAGCAAGGAGTCATGTTGTTATTGTACCCAATGATTACGTGGGGACGATGTGTGATCGTGTTATCATTGTAGTGTAATGGCAGTTATAATTTATTGTAGCCTTTAGCGTTCTAAAGGATTTTTACAGTGGAAGACGTATGGGTTCTTCCTGTAAGAATGTGTAATCGTCGAGATGCCATTCCTCCGATTAATGTAGAATTTGGTGTGTTAGTCAGATATCTTCTGACTGTGTGTCTGTCTGTGTTGAATATATGTACAATATTATATGTCATTAACAGCGTCCTGTGGTTTTTTGGGTCTGATTTTGCTATATAATAATCAATTGCAACGGACTTGTTGAATTACAACATTTGGCGTACACACTCTGTATACCTAGTGGAAATTGATAAGGCAATATCTTGTAATGTTTGATATCGAGATTTCTAGGACATGATACATATTTACAGGTCCCGTATACGTATCTGTTTTCGTGACTGTGTCTGTAACCTGTTATCTACGTCACCCTGTAACCATGATTTGATGTGTACGTCTGTATGTAACTGATCTGAAGTTTTTTCCGGGAAGTTATATCCAATCAAGTACAAATGGTACCCGGTGGATGGCATGAAGTATACATCCGTTACATCAACCAGTGATTACAGTGAAAAAGATATGTTATTATTTTCCATTTTATCAGTACATTGTGAAATATGAAGCTGACAGCATCCTAGAAGTATTTCGGACATTGAATTCCTGAAATTTTGAAGATTACTTTTATATATATATATATATATATATATATATATATATATATATATATATATATATATATATATATATTTTTTTTTTTTTTTTTTTTTGATAACTTTCTATATACATGCTTGTTTTTATTTATAAAGTGTTATGTTTATCCTCTGATTTCTTGTGATCGCATCTAGTCCATCGTCACCGGCCCAGTGCTCGTCCGTTTACGTGACAGTCTGTGACTTCTGGTAGGCTTTCCAGGGCACTAAACTTCTTATAAAAAGGGGTTTTCTCTTACCGGAAACACGTTTATTGAGTGTTCGCATCAAACAAATGAGCGGCAGCGTCAGAAGACGTACCATCGGACATGTACGCCCAGCGAAAATTCAGATCAGTGTCTTCATTGGGCACATTTTGAATAACCAAAATGCAGACCTAAAATGCTCTGATCAGACTGCTCGGATGCGCAGGCTGATTTGAGTCTTCGTTAAGCGCACACGTTCGAAGGTACGTTTTCTGACGTTGAGGCCGTAAAAGTACTTTTAAGCATAAACGAATAGAAAGGTCAATATTAGCTAACAATCTGTACAGTCTGATTATGGCGCTTACTGTCCGCTTACAGAATCAATGGATACTGGAGAATCTCTGTACAAGTGAAGAAAAAAGACCCTGAAGTGTCTGTGAGGATGAGCAAATTGATCTGAATCCACACACAGAGGGCACATGGCGTTTATACAACGTCGTATAAACGTCGATGCAACGTCATGACGTTGCATCGACGGTCATTCGACGTTGTATAAACACCATGTGCCCACTTGGGCAAGTTCGAAGGCACAGGTTTGCTTGATGAGGCCAGGAAAAAAAAAACTATATTTCTTACTCCTCCATGAAAAATTGCTAGTTGGCTGATAAGCGATCCCATCTGAGATGTCGATCGACAGCTGTCCCAACTATATAGGTTAAGACATCGATGGCGTCCCGTCTTTGGATCGCTGAGACATTCATGGTATAGTCGATATATCTGAAGAAAAGAAAGCGCATCTTGTCAATAAACAATATATATATATATATATATATATATATATATATATATATATATATATATATATATATATATATGTATATATGTTGAGAGTTAATCATTAACAGTGCAAATAATTTGTTTACCTGAGGCCTTTCGGCTTTCGCCTTCTTCAGAGGTTTTCTATTTTAAACAAAAGACATCAAAATGTAAAATTTACGAATAAAAGATTGTGCCCTTTTCGGGCCCATGTTATCTAGCCCGCTGCGACTTAATAACTAAGCGTGTTTAGATATATGTGAAATGTAAACAATACGCGTAAACACAACGTGCAAAAAGTAGAAAGTTTATCTTCAAAACGTATAAAGCTTATCTTTACTATCAACACCACTGTGTCCATATACGCAATGTATACGATGCACATAAACCCTACACCAAAAGGGATATACACCAAACTGAGTGTTTTACACCAATACATAAGGCAAATGGGCCCAACTTGCGTAAAATCATATGAACAAAACGTACCACATAAACTGTCGCATGCCCTGACTTAGGAACGATGATTCCCTCTACTGGTCGCCCTTGTTGATCCCATATGGCCGTAGAGTGTTCAGACGTCGGATCCAATAGCTCTCTCTTGCTTTCCTGGTACGATCCATCCACTCCGGGTTATGGTCTAAGCAACAAAGGGTGGCGTGGTCGAGGAAATCATGCTCCGGTGAACAGAAATGTTCTGCGACAGGAGACCTCTCGAACCGCTTGTGTTTCCAATCATCTCGGTGGCCGTTCATCCGTTGGTTCATATGATCACCGGTTTCACCAACATATTGCTTTCCACACTTGGTGCATGTAATAAGGTAGACAATTACATGCAGTTGTCTACCTTATTACTCCTTTTCCCAACCTATATATATATATATATATATATATATATATATATATATATAAACCAATAAATAAACAAATTGAAACATTCAGAATATAGTAAATACATCTGAAGAAAAAATATCTTGACTATAATTCAATCAATCAATCAATTGATCAATCAATCAATCAATCACTTACTCACTCAGTCAATCAGCTGAAACACTCACAGAATACTCAATATATCCGAGGAAATAAAACACACCTTGTCAGTACCACTTACTATAAGTAAATAAATAAATAAATAAAGTATATATCGTTTGCTCTGGACTTATTCATCGAGAAAGGATACATCGTTTACTCAGGACCGATTCATCGAGAAAGAATACACCTCGAGATTTTGCCGCCATTTTTCAGGGCCTTCTTGTGACTTCTCGGTTGCTTTACTACACACAAATCTACTTCTCAAAAATTTGGAAGCCTTTTTACTTGTGACTTCCTAGTTTCTTTACAGCACACAAGTCGCCTTCTCAAAAGAGGTGTGCTCAAGACAAAAGTTGGTTCCCAAGCCGTTTAGAGTAGACATCCTTTCAGAAGGAACACTGAGCCAGTTTGACAGAATTACCTCTGAAAGCGTACCAATTGTCCTAAATGAATATAATGACACAGAGGAAATGTATGTCAATATCTCATCAAACTGTGTATGGAACAGTACCGCGTTACTTATCTCAGCAAAAATGTATCAGTGTCCATAATATTCCTTTTCTAATGACAAACATTACGGACAACTTTGGAAACCCAAACTATGGTGCAAAACTCCGGAAAATACTTACCATTGTCAACAACGACCCGAGGTAGCCATGTTTGCTTGGTCTTTGATGCTGAATAAAATACAGGTTTGATGCCGTACACTGGAGCAAGATAAACAGATTGACAGCCTCTAGCTTTGTCGCAGATCTGTTAGTAATTGGAAGGTTGGAATTCAGTTCGTTTATTCTTCTCAAGTTCATAAAAAAAAACGTCTTATAATTTCGGCATAAAGGGATAGAGATGCACTTTAAGGGGAGGCAACTCCGTCAAACGTAATTAGCATCACCTCTGTAAAGGGGTCTTCTTCTCTAAAAGGTAAGAATTTGCACCAAAATGTTTCCTTTAAGAGTTTGATCCCAACTGAGGGGGAGCGGGGTGTGGGGGCAAATTGTTTCCTTGCATAGAAGATCTGTTTCAAAGAAACTTAGTGTTAAATAACAAACAGGAAGTCACAAAAGTTAGCTCCATTGAGTAGCATGTCGAAAAATGTACCAAGTGCATTCAGGCCCCTAAAAGTCTCGAAATGACTGTAATGTTGGCTTGGACGTTGAACTCATACGCCATTCAATATTGCAGTTAACTGGCCTCTGTAGAATATAAATTATGGATAAATGATTCCCCAAGATCAAATAATAGTAGTACAGTGAGCCTTCGTCAGAACGATAGTATGTATTCCCATAGAGTTTGTCATTAAAAATGAATTTGTTATTGTTAAGTGTCTTTAATGAGCAGAATAAAAGTAGATAAACGTAGAAATAAGCATTGTTTTATTCTTATTTCCACAAAGAACATATGTTTAGGAAATTTGTTTGAATCGATCAATGTTCTTGCATAATCTCTGAATAACTGTTACCTCTTGAATGAAGGTTTCGTGTCGATTAAATTATCATTATAACGAACTTCCTCATTGTATTGAGTGTTGGTATAAAGAAGCTTGCAACTCGCTGTGCTATTTACATTTAACTTCTGTAACTTCATTCCCGCAATCATAGACATTTGATACTCCATATATATATATATATATGGAGTATCAGTTGTCCTTGATTTGCGGGAATGATCTTAAGTTAGAGATATATTGAAAATATTGCAGAAAAGAGGAGATATTGCTCCTTAGGAGCAATTCTCATCTTTTCCACACTATTTTGTTACCTGTCGTTACATTTTCATGTTTCAGCGGGGACCAGATGTTTGCTTCGAGATAAGCGGTTATTCGAGATAAGCGAGGTCGAGATAACGAGAGTCAACTGTAATTGAAACTATTCATGAGGAATAATATAAAAACGAAACATCCCTCATCTCACATATCATAACAGATTCGGCTTGGACTCTGTTTTCATAGATAAAAAAATAAACACAATAGCCTCAAAGGATTAGTAAAACTATCTGGAAGTACAAGGTGACATTTATGGTCTCCACTCAAGCTCTTAACGGCAGCTTCTGCGATCACGAATGATTCCAAAGTACGGATCCTTTGGAAATAGAAAAAAACGGACATAAACAGACTCGTTTCAAGAGAAATAATGTGGAAAAAAATCCCTCACCCCAGTCCCTCTAGCAGCTTTGATCAAAACTCTATCTCCATTTTTACACATATTACATGAGCTGAATATTCCTAGTGGACCAAAAAGTGTTAATATCAGCACTAAGTCTAAGTACAGGGAAACACTTTATGGCCTCCACACAAACAAAATAAGCAATAGCTGCTGCGCTCTCAAAGCATTCCAAAGTAAGAATCGTGTGTGTAACGCTAGAAAGCGGTCAGGACCGAACGAGGGAGACTCCCTACTGATTAAGCTCCAGGTTGGGCAACGTCTAACAGTACCAACTGCACAGAAGCTCTAACACCGTTAGAATTTTAAATCATTCTTATATATATATATAAAGACACACAACTACTATTCTCTTCGCATTGGCCTCGACAAATATCACAACACGACCGATAACTATACCGGTTTATAATTTTATTAATCTGGCTTGATTAATCAATTTGTTAGCAACAATTTGTTAACAACAAGTACAATCCCCTACCAAGTGCGGCGAACGTTGTCGTGCCTATGGAAAGGAATGCCCTTCCTAACGGTAAAATAACTAAATTACTGAACGTACATCTTTGAATGAGGCCCTGCGTATTTCGTCGACGTTTATCAATTATTTCATAAGTCATTGTGACTTTATTTTACACTTTGTGTGTTTTGGCAAAATATGACCACTATATTTTAAACACAATTTTCTTTTATGTGAAGACATTTATAAAATATTTTAAGACATTTCACTACGATGACAGTCTTGTCTGTCTAGACATAACATATAAGTGGCCTGGTTTATCCTGTGTATTGATGCTTCTCAGCTGAAAGTATCTTACAGCTCTGCTCAGGGAAGGAGAGCCACCATCTATAACAAATGAATAAACACGCCCTAACAATATGTTCTACAATAACACAAGATGAAGCTTGCTACTGTGCGACTCTGCACTATAGGTCTTCAGTGACAACGCCGGCTACCATGTAGAGTGATTGACGTCATTGACGTCGTGGTCACGTCATCGACGTCATGATTAATTTATCACTTATGTCGACGTGATTCCACCGTGACCGACATCTCTGTTGCCGGCATCGGCGCCGCCGACAGTGAGCAATCAACTAACTGTCGACATCGTCACTCGACATCAAAAGTCAAACGCAGGCTTTATTTCTTCAACAACAAAATTATGTCAATTTCCGAGTTCTCTCTCATGAATATATTTCATAATGCCTGAATAACAACAGGGCTGGAACGTTTAAAATGTCGCCACCCGAATGCTATAAAGACACTATACGTTACTGCTTACACCGGCAAATCTCAGCTATATATCCCATGAAAACATACACAAATAATTCAATAGGATTTTTAGACAGTCTTAAGGGAGAGAAGTCTACTTAACACATTATTTTACATTTAAACGAAACTGTAATATCAATTTATGAAATAAACAACATGTGTGCGTCTGCGCGTCTGTATAATTACACGCATGCGCATGCTTGCGTGTGCACGCATCTGCAGTTGTTCATAGTTTATGTACAGAAACGGCGCACGTACAAACGCCTTTAATTACATATGTACGCATGTGTGTGGGTATGTGCATGTATGTATGTGCATGCGAGTGTACACGCTTTCTTATTTTCATTATTAAATTTGCGCTTTCCTCATACAGTATACTCTCGTTATCTCGACCTCGCTTATCTCAAATAACCGCTTATCTCGAAGTGAAAATCTGGTCCCTGTTTTAACATGGAAATCTAACAACTGATTATAAAATATTGTGGAAAAGAGGAGAAATTGCTCCTAAGGAGCAATTTCTCCTCTTTCCAACAATATTTTCAATATATCTGTAACTTCAGAAGGCAGATTACATATTTATTTGTTAAATTTGTTTGTTCTATTTATTGTTTTCCTCTATTCCACAACTCTGATATGTAGAGGTACGGATATCTCGAAGTATTTAATATAGTCCCTTGGAATTCGAGATAACAAAAGTCGACTGTAATAAGTTGGTATAATCCCGATTCTACTCTTTATGGTACTGCAATTTCTACACATGTACTCAGCAAGTTCGAATCTGTACTGCTTTTATTTCCACCGAAATAACAACCTTCATATACATACAATGATGATACCCTGATCAGACTTCACCACTATCAATGCAGTCTGCTCAGCGCTCCCGACAATAACACCAGAGAGACTGGCGCACGACTGGTGATCAGGAGGTTGCGGGTCCTACACCCGCCGGGTCGGCAACATTCTTTCGTGGATATTGATCATGAAATAATGTCTACGGTCAGTCTCTCCCTTATTCCAAAAGGGCAGTTGTCAGTTTCTGGCGTAAGAATGTGCACAATATTGGTTTAGAGGACTAAGACTGCCCTATAAAAGTGTGGTTAGGCAAACTGACCGCGCTCGACATGAACCCACTGGATTGACTTGGACCGTGAAACCTCAACATAAACAAAATCAGTGGAGAGATCCTGCTCAGAGTACACAACTGTCAGCGCAGTCTGCTCAGCGATCCCGACAATAACAAGGTAATGTATGAAAATCAAACCAGCTGGGCACAATATTAATTTGACAATTCGAAGGTTTTCATTTATCAATCTCGATATGCAAACTAGGCATTTCCGAATTTGCACTGAAAACCTACAATAAATTAATTATAATATTAATAATAATAATATTAATAATAATCTGCTGCTGTACAGAATAATATGTAAGAAAACATTGTTTTATGCCTTTTTCCACACAGAACATATGTTTTGGGTATCTGTCAGAATCGCTCCAGCGAGGGATTCTAACAAATATCCAAAACATATTTCTTGGTTTAAACATATTTTATTTCATTAATAGTACATGTGATGCACACATATATATCTCAAATAAAAGAGAGATTAGAACGAAGGCAGGAGTTAGACTTCTTCTCCCAAGCATGTAATAACTTGTCGACATTATGGAGATAACATGTTTTACACAAATAAAACAAAATAAACATTTAAAATGTAATAAATTAATTGAAAAGAAAGAAAGAAAAAAAAATAACATAATAAAAGGAAACAGTTAAGGAAATGAGTATAAAATAATATGTATATAAATCTGATAATTGAATGGAAGATGGGTGGCGCATTTATGGGGTAATTTGGAGTGCCTTAAATAGCCAGTCATTGTGGTTATACCGCTACATGTACGTTTCTAAAACCATTAAGGTTGAAAACGTTTAGTTTGTAAAACAAACGCTTGAACCTTTTCAAATATTGTTGTATTAATTTCTGACGACAAAGCTTTATCTCCATACAATAAAGATTTAGGCTAGGATTCTGGTACTGGGAAACAACGTCAAGAAGTACAGTTTGATGAAGCTGGTAATTTCCACATTGAAAAAAAAATATTGCGCATCCTCGACACTACCACAAAGACATGATGGAGAATCGGACATATTCTTTAAGAAGACATATAATGTTAGAGAGCTACAGTTTGTTCGCAGTCTGGTGTGAAATATTTAAGCTTTTCTACTTCCAACATAATAGTATTTTGAAGTTGAATCTTTGTCTTTGTTAAGAAAATACTTAAAAGAATTAGTTGTGTCTGACCCCTTGGCGGTAGAAGGTAAACTGTTCCATGCACTTAAAGTTGAGGGCAAAAATGAATTATAAAACAAACTAGTTCGAACTTCGACAGTTTGTAAGCCAGTAGAATTTCTAAGATTATAACGTGATGCATTGCTGACAGTTTGTGGAACAAGAGAGGACAAGTAGAGGGGAGAGAGGGCGTTTGTCATCTCACAGAATAATGTCAGTTTATGTTTCCTACGTCTTTTGTCCAAAGAGTCCCTTTTTTTCTATATATAATGCAGCGATTGAGACTAGTTTGGTTGCTATCTAGCTGCTTCATTCTAAATAATTTCGAGTTCCTGTTTTTCGAATTGCAAGCAATTATCTAAATAATGTCACCGTATTCAAGCAGAGGTCTGATAAGTATATTTGTTCCAAAGATTTATGGTTCAACATGAATTTTAAGCTAGTCCAAGCTTTTTCAGTTATATAGTTGATATGTTTGTGCCAGGTGCAGTCGTTCGTGAGATACAGGCCTAACAGTTTGTGTGTGTCGACTTATGTTATCTGGTGATTTTGCATGAAGATAGGTGGATGGTGAAGTCTGTTTAATTTGCGAGAAAACAGCATTGCTTTCGTTTTAATAGAGTTAAAATATACAAGTCGGGTTGTTGCCCATTGAGATATTTTCTCAAGTTCAGTATTGAGCTGGCCAGCGGCTCTCAAAGGGTCATCGACGACAATTAAAAGAGTAGTGTCGTCGGCGAATAGTCGAATATTCGAGCCAATTTCGGATACAATTTAGTAAACGACCCAATACTGATCATTGGGGCACACCTGCACGAATAAAGGTCCAGTTCGAGGTAGCACCAGAAAGAACGACACGCTGTCTTCTGTCAGAGACATAACTCTTAAACCAAGTCAGGACGCTTTCTGAGACACTAGCAGATTTCAGCTAAAGTAGAAGCCCAGCGTGCCACACTCTGTCGAAAGTATTGCTAATGTCACAGAACACTGCCCTGGCTTTTTTTTACCTGAGTCAAGTGTCTGACAAAATATGTTGTAGAGAAATGTAAGCTGATTTACTGTAGCATCTCCAGGTAAAAAAAACGTAAGAGAAAAGTCCAGGGAGTGCCACAATCACAAACCGCAGTCCTTACCAGACATCAAGAGGAAGAGGAGACCGACAAATCCAAACAAACACAAATCGAACAAACGTACGAAAAGCACTAAGATTAGCTCTCTCTTCCCCAAGCGAGGTAATCACAATGCTAAAAGGACTGAAAAACACAAGAACAAAATGGCACAAGGTAAGACATACAACAAATTGCCTCGCAGAATAAACCACAAAGCACCAAAGAGTAAGAAGAGTATAAAGCCAGATTGTAAAGAAGAAAGTAAATTATTATATCGTAGATGGTTGAACACGTATTTAACAAAAATCTTTCAAGTAATTTGTCCTTAGTATTTAAGAGCGAAAAAGGGCGGTAATTAAAGAAGTAGACAAGTCACTTTTTTTTAACTGGACTGGCATTAGCTTCCTTATATGAGGAGAGTACAGTGCCCATGCGTATAGACTGGTTAAATAGACATTGGTATGGCTTTGCTAGTTCATTAGTTCAGGTAGCTGATGATTACTGAGGCCATCAGGACCTGAGGCTTTACCAGTAGGAAGCAATTTCAAAAACAGATTCGACTTCATCGGCCGTGAAAACAATACTTTCAAAGGGTACAACTGAAGCAGGTGGCGTGGGGTGGGGGGTGGGGTGGAGGGAGGGGGGTAAATCTGGAAGAATAGTATTTTTCTCGTTTAAGACAGTTTGGCTCTGAAAGAAGTCATTTTGAATATTTGCTTTGTCAGTTTCGTCTGAGTATATAATTCCATTAGGTAAAAGGGGAGGGTCTGGTGAAGTTGAGTTTGGACAAAGAAACTTTTAAGCATAGTCCACCAGTCTTTGGGAGAAAGTGTTGGTGAAGAGAGTTTGGCCGCGATGTTGTTATAAAAAGACTTTTTGTAAATTCTAATTTCACTTATAGTTTTGTTACGCAGCGTTTTAAATTTAATCAAATCGTTAGCTAAGTTTCTTTTTAAATCTGTTATAAGCTCGTTTTCGCTTCCTGATGTATCTTTTAATTTTTGAATTAATCCAAGCGGGTTAAGTAGGTCTTACTCTAACATGTTTATTAGGGATGCATTCGGTAGCAAAAGACATTACGGTAGAGTGAATATTATTGGCATAGGTGTTAATATTGTTATCTTGAAGAGAGTTTCAGTCGACATCATCATTGACTTTATTACGAAGTACGTTGAAACCACATCTGTCATAATACCAGATACGTCATGTAAATGAGCTGACTTTAGGTTTGGAGAATTTGAAGATACCATATGTTGGACAGTGATACCTCAAATCTTGGTGGATAAAAGCATCGGCAACTCCACTGTGAATAAGTGGTGCTTATTACTGCCAAATAATAGATCTATTACTGACGATGAATGTTCTGTATAACGTTTAGGTTCATCAATACATTGGTAAAGAGAAAACTGGGTACAAATTGAATGGGTTTTTCTGTAAGCCTGTTGATTAAATAGTGAGGTTTAAATCACCAGTGATTATTAATCATTGCAAGTGAAACTGAGTCTTCGATGTGTGCAAGATCCTTTCTTTGAATAGACCTCTTTTAAGAAGAGGAGTGATGTACAAGAAAAGTTGTCTCCCTTGTCAACAAATGGCGGAAAATCTACAGTTTTAGCCACATACCTGAACACTTGCCATGCAGAATGAATTAAGATGCCACGCTCACTTCTAATTATCATCAGCCAGTCAAATAACCTAATCAAGATTGTTGATATAAATTTACTTACTGAATGACAAACAGTATAGATCCAGATCAGTCGGCTTCTTCAGGAGCCAACAGATCTGGATGTACACTTTTTGTGGCAGCACAGCATGTCCGGGTTCAGCAGGACTAGAGTTAATGCTAAGATAATTTCCTCTGTATGAAGAGCGTACCTAGTAGTGAAACAGTACCGGGTACCATATCCACCCGAAAAAATCGGGCACTTTACCCCCGTATAATGCATGTCATAAAAATGACCAAATATTCCGAAGTATATAGAGCTCCTTTGGACAGTGTGGGGAATCCACGTGACCAAATGACTAAGAGCACGAAGTTTGTTACTATTTTTAGCTCCACATTAGGTAGGATTTTTTAGAATATCTCGATTTATACCTGATGGAATCGGTTCAAATAAACCGCAGAGTACGTGGAAAATCAAGTTCTTTCTGGTGGCATAGCGCTATTCTGCAACCTGGTCTGATTCTCGAGAACATTCAGAGAATGTTTTTCGTCGAAATTCATGAACATTATCCCGACAGCAAAAACATTCTTTATATGTTCTGGAGAATTAGACCAGATCGCAGAATAGCGCTTACACCTCCAGAAAGAGCTTGATTTTCCGTGTACTCTGCGCTTGGCTTAAACATTATTTTCTTTCAAGCTAGTACATTCACAAGATATAAATAAGATCTGGTATAAGGATCTAACAGTAAGCCACTTGGCTTATAAACGGCATCTCCTAAAACAATGTAGTACGACATTAATGAGTAGCATGACTCAAAATATTGATATGAATTGAATATGATAAAATAAACGAGAGAGAGAGAGAGAGAGAGAGAGAGACAGACAGACAGACAGACAGAGAGAGTGATTTGACTAAGCCCCTACACATGATTTATACAGAAAAATAAGCGAGTTAACATGTATCAGAGCAATTTACGAGTACATTATATGCTAGGTAACCTTAAAAAAGCTTTCCGATTTGATAATGAAGTCTTGAACTTATAAGGTGAGTATTTCATTCTCATGCAATGAAAGGTTGTTTTTCTGATGCAACAGGTCATTAATTGTATAACTGTGTAGATTGCGTGGTAGGTATCTTTCCCTGGCGACTGAGTAACTATCACACGTGAAAAGGGAATGTATGGCACTTTCAAATTCTCCACAGCTACAAGAAGGGCGTTGGACGATATTTTTACGATAAAGGTCGGAATTAGGTGAGCTGCATCCCATCCTCAGTCGAGCATGGAAAATGTGACCCGTGCGTGTACCAGCGTTAAAGTATGTAGGAGGTACTTTTATGTTTCTGTTTGAAGCGTGTTTAAAGGCTGCTACAGATGGTGCTTTAACTTCGCATCACGAAAACATGCCTATATAATTTAGACCCCCTTAAACCCCTCTTTTATATAGTAAAACTGGGGTTTACAGGGGTATACATTATTTTTCTTATTTATGCTCAAAAACATAGATAGTGAGTACTCTTTAGAACCGCCTCGCCGAGGCGGTTCTAACAAGTACCAACAATCTATGTTTTCAGCAGAAATATGACGAATATCAGAAATTTTTATCTGAAATTTTCATTTTTTGACGGTAAAATTTTCATTATATTTGAATAGGCATGTTTTCGTAATGGTTGGGCGTATTGTCGAGGGAAAGAGAGAGTCAAGGAGGTTTGTCTGAGGCTGTATGCCGCAAACTTAACTATTATGTCACGATGGCAGGGCTTTGGTCAACTAGCCTTAGGTTTTCCGACATCGGATCGATATCTGAAGGGCCGATGTGAGTTTGCAATTCATTGGCAATCCTGATTACTACTTCATCCGTATTCTCTCCATCTAGTTCAGGTACTCCCGCTATCCGAACATTGTTCCTGCGGGTGTATTGTTCAAGAGCGCCGTTTCTCAGTTTCGGCCTTGTCTACACGTTAGGTCAGATTATCGACGTCTTCTCGGAGATTGGCGTTCATCTGGGACTTTGAAAAAGCCTCACTGGAAAAACGAAAAATAAGCGATATAATCCAATCTGCTTGCGTGACTGCTATCCGCCCAGAGTTACCTTGCTTGGTAGATAAACTGATACAGAAGTCCATTATCATCGCCTGTCAATTATTGATTACATGCTCGGTAGTTTCCGCCACTGCCGATTGTCGGAAATACGAGAATTTCTTAAGAAAAAAAGAACAATACCACTGATAGAAATGTCAGAAAAGGACCAAAAAGTTTTTATTTGATTTTAATGAAACAAAAACTAAATTTTTCAGCAGGCTTTTCTGCACAAAATGCCACCAGCAAAAATATTCCAAATTGTAATTAAAATGAATTATTTGTAAGTTAGAAATTCAAACAGCGAAAAAAAAAATCGTCGTTATCACTATATTTTTAATCATTTGAAGGGTGCCTTTAAAAAACCTGAAAAAGGACCAAAAAGTTTTCGTTTTAAAAATATGAAAAAAGTATCAGCGTATTCCTGAAAAAAATTGGAATTAAAAGCTACCAGCAAAAATATTGTATTATTTTTCATACTTTCAAAAATTGATGTATAATATAGCTTTCCTATATAAGTCTTTACATTTTACTGTAGCGGTTCGCACAGGTAAATATTGGGCGGCGGTTTTTCAAAGTTGGCTATGGTCAGCACGGAGAAAAGCGTTCTCCTCCCGTAGCACATTTCCGTCGACAGTGTGTCGGTTTACTCGTTAACAATTTTCTTTTCAATATTAGGTAGCTGATTCTTGGCGAGGGCTGCCATTTCGAGAAGCATGAGGGACCGTAGTTCTGCACCAATACTTATAATGTCCGTTGGCACCATAGGCTGTGACAGCAAATAAACAGTTGTTTCTCCCTCTTCCAACAGGTAAGTACGGCTGCCGCCTGAAATATGGCCTGTTTCTTCAAATCACTGTCATCTGACTCAAGAGTAGAAGAGACCACGCGTTTGTCACCTTTATTTAAGGGTGTACTGACCTACAAGCACCAACCATTTAGCTTGGTTTTGGCAATGGCGGTCTCAGCTGACATGGTTCAATTTAGAGGCGTTGTTTAGTATACTCTGCGCTTTATTTGAACAAATTCCATTTGGTATGAATAGAGATATTCTAAAAAATCCTACCTAATGCAGAGCTAAAAGTAATAACAAATTCCCTGTACCTAGTCGTCTGGTCACGTGGATTCCCCACACTGTTTGAAATCATGAAAAAATCTAAATATGAGAAAATAGCAGACTCTTTTTTATTGAGTCAGATGATGAGGATTAAAGGCTCCATATTCCTCTAAAATAGACAGTCTGTTATCGAAAAAAGATTCAATAAATTGAAATATGGTTTTAATTCAATCATAAAATGTTGAACCTGACAACCTGTGAAATTTCAGTTAGTCTCTCGTTCTTGAAATGAATTGATCTTTTATCGTATCTCTGAATTAATGTTGCCAACATTAATACAGCGATACGATAAAAATCATTTTATTTTTCATCCAGTTGAGCGAGAGACTAACTGAACTTTTACAGGCTGTCAAATGCCACATTTTATGATTGTATTAATACTATATATAGAGGATATTCAAATTTTTGTGGTAAATATGACTTTTATTTCATCGAGTGAAGTGAAAAAATGTATATTTCATGAGTGCCGAAGGCACGAATGAAATATACATTTTTTCACTTCACGAGATGAAATAAAAGTCATATTCACCACAAACATTTGAATTTTCTTTTTATTAGAGATGCAAATCTTGCATTTGCAAGGGGAAGTCTGACACGCAGTTTTGTCCCTTGGCGGTGCCATATAAGAACCGCATAACAGCGGGAAACCTACTTCCGAAAGAAAATAGTCCCCGAAATATTTCAGCCAAAAGCGTCTTTTTAAGGGATATGAGCAATAAAATCAACTGTATTTAGTTCAATTTAATAAAACAAGAAACATTTTGAGTATTGAACATGAATTTAGGTATTGAACATGCTTCCCTTTGACCATTAATGTAAATAAGAAAAAAGTAGTTCCAGATCTTATATTTTTCACTGCTCAGAGGAGTGAAAATATAAGTTTTATATTTTCACTAGTGAAAATATAACTTTTTCGAAATATGCATTTTATTTCATTAATAATTCTCTATATTACATTTCTTTGTATATAATAAATCAATTTATTTAAACTTTCTTTGATAACAAATGTCTATTTTTGAGGAATATGATGCCTTTAAGGAGCATTACTCACGCTCCCTATACGTAACAGCGTTGAACGGAATTCTGTTTTCGCATACAGGCCGTGTCAAGCGAAAAAGTGCCTTCGAGCTTGCGCAAAATATGTGAATTCACATCATTCTGCACATGCGCAGTATTATCCGGGCATTTGCTCTCCACTGAAAGATTCTATAGTATCCAGTGATTCCGTGTGCGGACAGCGTAGGACCTGATCAGATTGCGTGGATGCGCATGCTGATCTGGGTCCTCGCTGTCCGCATATGCCTGAAGACACGTTAATGCATGGCGTGGCCTATATAATTTGAATCCACCTTACCGTTGTTGATGTGCATGGCTTTCTTCTGGATGAACGACAAATAAGCGAAAAAGTGCCTTCGAGCATGCGCAAAATATGTGAATTCACATCATTCTGCACATGCGCAGTATCATCCGGGCATTTGCTCTCCACTGAAAGATTCTATAGTATCCAGTGATTCCGTGTGCGGACAGCGTAGGACCTGATCAGATTGCGTGGATGCGCATGCTGAACTGGGTCCTCGCTGTCCGCATATGCCTGAAGACACGTTAATGCATGGCGTGGCCTATATAATTTGAATCCACCTTACCGTTGTTGATGTGCACGGCTTTCTTCTGGATGAACGTCAAATAATGTAGACCCTGATCAGATGCCGTTTTTGCGGCGTTTTATCATGGTCTACAATATTTGCTCAGGTCTGATCAGGCTAAAAACGTTATCGGAGATGCTTTACAAATACAATTTTTAAAACTCACAGAACTGACTTCCGATATTGGTTTCTTTAACCCTTAAACTGCCAATCACAACACTTGTCGTCTGCTTTGTCATCTGCTTGTGATTTTTAAAAGTCATTTTTGCAAACAGTGTGGACCCAGATCAGACTGCTCCTTTAGGAGCAGTCTGATCAGGGCCCACACTGTTTGCCTGTATGCAAAAATAGGTTTGAAAAGTTTGCAAGAACATTCAGCAGACGACATTAACAGACGACATTTTCAGATGCAGGTTTTCTTGGCGCTATAAGGGTTAACAATTTTATTCCAGCAGATCAAAGGAATACCTGTGCAAACAGTGTAGATGTCGTTCTGTTTTTTGTTTTTAGACTGAACGCCCTATTTGCATCTGTGATGTCCAAATTTAAGAATGGAAGAGGTCCCTTCAGCAATTCAGCATCACAAAAACATACCTATATAATTTTGACCCCCTCAAACCCCACTTTTCTAAAGTAAAACTGGGGTTCACAGGGATTTACATTATTTTTAATATTTGTGCTGAATAACATAGATTATGGGTACTCGTTAAAACCGCCTTGGCAAGGCGGTTCTAACGCGTAACCACGATCTATGCTTTGAGCAGAAATATGAAAAATATCAGATTTTTTTCAGAGGTGATTTTTCTTTCAATATATTAGAATAGGCGTGTTTTCGTAATTGGGTTGAAAGGATTAAAACCTCCAAATATTTATGGTTGGATGCTGTTGTTTTTTGAATCTTAATGTAATTGTCCGAAATATAGAGAAAATGATAATTATGTTATCTTTTTAACCTTTATCACACTCTGATAAAATTCAGCAGACGACAATTTGATATGTAGTTTTGTCCTTTTTTCCCCCACAAAATAGGTTTTGAAGGAACAATTTTCTAGATAAAATAAGAAAACCATTTCAAAATGTTGTCTGCTGATTTTTTTAACCAGCATGCTAAGCGTTAGAGGTATAGAATACCTTGGCGAAACTTGAATATATTTTAGGTATGTACAAGAGATACTGCGCTGTAGATCAAATATATCATCATTTTACAACAACTGAGCCAACTCATGACCGAATTAACAAAATGTCATGTGCGCCCAGCGAAGATTCAGATCAGTCTGGCCATCCGCGCAGTCTTCGCTGTGCGCTCAATGGGTAGCTTAGGGGCCAAGATTTCTTCATGCGGACAGCGAAGACTCTGATCAGACTAGGCTGATGCCAAGGCTGATCTGAGTCTTCGCTGGGCGCACAATCACTTTGTTGGTTTTATCATGCTACGGCTCATTTTACAACTCGTATTCCACGTGACGTAATGTGAGAGCTTTTCAGTCAACATCATGTCAAAGGTCCTACTACATGTTCACGTACCTGCAAGCCATAGAGCCGGAGAAGAAACATCACTAAACAGGTGACAGGTAAACTTTTATTTTGTCTTCTACTGCTAAAATTGAGCCGAGGAACAACAATTCCCACACGGCTGCAGCGCCCAGCGAAGACTCAGATCAGCTTGCACACCCACGCAGTCTAATTTAGTCTTCATTGGGCGCACATGCAATCTTGTTGAAAAATTCTGTACTCCGGCTAAAAAAAAAAATTGCATTTTGAGGATGACCGTAAATGATGTTGAGAGATTTTGATCTAATCCTTTTGTTTCAGGATCAGTCTGGTAACCTATTTAAAACATTTGACCAAAACCATGTCCAACTCACCATGGACCGTAACAAGACAAACTCCATAAAGCTGTACTTGCAAACCCACAAATCTGTATCCACACAGTCCACAGATTTGTATCCACTAAATTTACATAGCTATATCTACAAAGCCGTATCCACAAAATCTAAAATCCAAAAACAAAACAAAAAGAGAGTACTCCTACCCTTCTAACTGATGATATCTACATTACGAAAGCACGCCTATTCAAATATATACTGAAAATTTTACCACCAAAAACTGAAAATTTTCAGATAAAAAATTCTGATATTTTTTCTTATTTCTGCTCAAAACCTAGATTGTGGGTGCTCGTTAGAACCGCCTCGACGAGGCGGTTCTAACGAGTACCCACAATCTAGGTTTTGAGCAGAAATAAGAAAAATAATGTATACCCCTGTAAACCCCAGTTTTACTATATAAAAGTGGGGTTTAAGGGGGTCAAAATTATATAGGTTTGTTTTCGTGATGTATGTCGAAACTGGCTAGTCTAGTATAAAAATCTTAAACTTAGTTTGTTTTTTTTTTTTTTTTTTTTTTTTTTTTTTTGTGTGTGTGTGTGTGTGTGTGTGTGTGTGTGTGTGTGTGTGTAATTGTTCATTCTCTTAGTGGTCCTTCCTTTTTGTCGCACCTGCTGGTGGCATGGTGCGACATAGGTGTCCGGTGTTCCGTTCGTCTGTCCGTCAACAATTCCATCGACCCTTGCGATCTCATCATCTATAGTTGCTAGAACCATCAAACCTTGCATAGTTTTCTCCTCAGCATTCTCACTCAGCACCAGCACGCACCTTGACCCGGTGACTTTGACCTGTATTTTACACTCCAGTATCTTTGTCAAATTTCGCGTCAACCCTTGCGATCTCATCAAATATAGTTGCCTGATCCTTAAAACCTTGCATAGTGTTTCTCCTCAACATCTTCACTCAGCACGCACCGTGATCCAGTGACCTTGACCTATATTTTATATGTATTTATCTAGTCCCAGTTGCCTTGCCTTCCCAGCAGGTGCGACGCTGCCTTCCGTGGAATTCTTGTACAGTCTAGTTCACAAACTGGACATGTTATACCATCAGTATTCAGAGAGTCAGGCATTGGCAAATAATACAGATCCAGATCAGACGCCGTAGTTTCAGGGCCTACACTATTTGACACACAACCAGCATGGTTTAGGCACATTAACAAGTAGTTTAACGAACATGTTCAAATTTTTGGTTAAGCAGGGTAACATTACGAAAACACGCCTATACAAATACATTGTAAATTTTACCGCCGAAAATACGAAACTATTAAGATGAAAAATTGTGATATTTTTCTTATTTTTGCTCAAAATATAGATTGTGGGTACTCGTTAGAACCGCCTCGCCGAGGCGGTTCTAACGAGTACCCACAATCTATTTTTGAGCAGGAATAAGAAAAATACTGTATACCCCGGTAAACCCCAGTTTTACTATATAAAAATGGGGTTTAAAGAGGTCAAAATTATATAGGTATGTTTTCGTGATGAGACATTAAGGTGTCCAAATGCCTAGGGTAGATTTAGGTAGCCGAAGAAATCTGCATGCAGGTTACCTTAGTGATGGAAGCAAGTCTTGAGTCAGTGTTGGAGTTAAGGGGACTAGCATCACGAAAGCAAGCCTATATAATTTTGACACCTTAAACCCCACTATTATATAGTAAAACATTATTTTTCTTATTTCTGCTCAAAAAACATAGCGTGGGTATTCGTTAGAACCGCCTCATCGAGTCGTTCCCAACGAGTACACACAATATGTGTTTTGAGCAGAAATATTAAAAAAAAAAATATCAGGGTTTTTTACCTTAAAATGTTCAGTTTTTGGAGGTGAATTTTTCTATAATTTGAATAGGTGTGTTTTCGTAATGTACTTGGTAAGCTTTCCGTCATTTTTTACAAGGTAGACAAATAGTGTGACTTCCTGGTTAGCGTTCCTGCACTCCATGTCCCTTCTGAACAGGGGGCTATTCTAAATGGAAAGAATTTGCTCCCAAGGATCAACTCTTTCCTTTTAGAATAGACATCTTTTCAGAAAGGATCAAAGGCAATTTTGACAGAATTATTACCCTTCAAACCCCATTGAAGTAGTGATATCCCTGAGTAAGTAAGGTGTAGTGTGTTCAAAACTAAATTAGACCTTGTTTCACATGTGACACAGTTTACTTTTCATTTCAGTTAGAGATGTCTTCCTCTTTGGGATTTTTGGGGATCTGTATCTTTGTATTATGTATGTTCGGAATTGGTGAATGTTATGGCCAATCAAGAGATTCTCACAATGCTGTCGTACGGCAAGATATTGCAGGTAAACACCAACCATAATAAGTCCTTATTTTTTCAACACCTTTTCCCCTATTTTATACAAAGTATTTAAAATTTGCTATACCCATGGGCGCACACAATGTTAGAATTTGTCACTGCTCCGGAAGCACTTTACAAAAGATAATGGCTTGGTCCAATGCGTTTTAACGTTATATCATAACCAAGTATTAGCTTTCGTAAAAAGCCTAGCACACGTTGTGTGCTAAGCACAGACCAAGCTTTTTGTGGAAGCTTATACTTATAATGCAAAATGAGGTTGGTAATCTATCAAACTAAGAATATATATGCACACTTCGATGATACAGCTCCTATTCTTCCATGAAAATATAAGTTGCAGGTACTTAAGATGAGTACTTCTAATAAGTACCGAAGACATGTGCATTTGTGGATAGGTAAGAAAACAATATTATGCGTCATCACGAAAACATACCTATATCTTTTTGCCCCCTTAAACCCTACTTTTATATAGTAAAACCGGGGTTTACAGGGATATACATTTTCTTTTTTTCTGCTCAAAACCATAGATTGTGGGTACTCGTTAGAACCGCCTCGGCGAGGCGGTTCTAACGAGAACCACAATCTATGTATTTTCTTTTTTTGGTTGTAAATTTGTCAATATATTTGAATAGGCGTGTTTTCGTAATGGGCAGTATATGATCTAAGGAGTATGAAAAAAATCCCAGAATTCAACTGATCACAGAACTCTTCTTGAAATTTTCTTGATTTGTCATCAGACATAATTAGGTACTGGTGATGTTTTTCTTGCGTGTATTTTTGATTTATCTAAATAAGCGTCAGTTAAATAGAGACCTTCACGTATGGCGGTTATGACCAATAAAATGCTTGCTACATATGTGATATGCACTAATCTCCGTATGAAAAGCGGTTTACTCGATTAGGAAAGAATTTGCTCTCTCCGGGTGCAAGAGCAAATTCTTTCTTTATCGAGTAGACTCATTTTTTCAGAAGGGAGACAAAATATTTTAACAGCGTTGCTTCCCCTGAAAAATATCAATGATGTGTATGCTTTATGTTTCAGACTCTTTAACGGGAACTAAACGAGATCTGGCCAAACGATCATTGTCTGCTGCTGCTAGAGGTAAACATTTTAATTGCGCATGCGCAAGGAATAAATGTCATCTAGAAATTTAAAATTTACCTTTACAAATCTCTAAGCTAATTCAGCAGACGACAACTCGACGTTTTATTACTTTCCCTTGAAAATAGTATTTGAAATTTCATGCAAATCGTCTCAGGAGACAGTTTGTGTGAAATGTCAAATACTGTTTTCTGGGAAAAATAAGAAAAAAAACAACGACAGTTTTTCGCCTGCTGAATTTGCCTGCAGTATTGCAAAGGGATGTGGAAAGATAGATAGTATGAATCCCAGGTGTCATGGAGCTATGTTGAACCGTATTTCTCACGGAACGGATTCCTCACAGGTGTGAAAAATTCGGTCCGATTTGTCACGCGGCGTGAAGAATTCGACCGAATTTTTCACAGCTGCCGAACGTATTCCTCACCTATCTGTGACAAACTCGTTCGGTATCAGTTTTATATATAGCACGCAAACGTATGTGTCACCTTTCAAAAAAACCCTCAAAAAAGTTCCTTTTTTTTTCATGCACGGATTTCTCACAAACGTATTTGTCACAGCTTATGATATAAAACATACGATTAACCATTTAATACAATTTCGAGGTAATATATTTTTATCATGCATATCTTTTAATCGAGTGATAGATTTATTATTTATTGTATTATTATTTTTAACTTCGAATATTATTGGATATCATAAAATGAAATAAATGAAATGTCATATCTGTTTCTTGATACCTATGGATTTGTTCAATAATATCATCCCTTATTCTATACAGATTTCGACAAATCTTGTTATAGATATAAGATTGTTGGTACTGATATCAAATATTCTAATTGTAAAGATATCTATAAATTATGGATATCTGTAAAGAGTTTTATTGATATCTATAACTAATTATGGATATTAATAATTACATATATTGATACCCAATTTGTGAATATTTTATTTCGAAAAATCGATATCTAAAAATCAGTCTTTATATTGTTATCTTAAACTTGAAATGTAAATTATTTATATAAATCGGCCCGACTTTAATACTTTAAGATATCAATGCGAATTGTTTGTAACAATGGATTAATTTTGGTAATTGATAATCGTGATTATGAAAAGCCACAAATGATCTGACTTATACAGTAAGAAAACAAGCCCATGCAATGAATACCCCGGCAAACCCCACTTTATATAGGAAAAAGTGAGGGTTGCAGGGCTATTCATTATTTCCTTATTTCTGCTATAAAAATTGTGGGTACTCGTTCAAACCGCCTCAGCGAGGCGGTTACTGAGGCGTTTCGAACGTGTACCCACAATTAATGATTTGAGGAGAAATAAGAAAGGTATCAAATTTTTTCCTCTGAAAATCCTCTTCGGCAAAATGCAATGTATTTGAATAGATATGTATTACTTATGAGAAAAAAGGGGGGTTTGCTGGGGTGTTCATTATTTCCTTATTTCTGCTCTAAAACATAGATAATGGGTACTCAAATGTAAAATATCCGACTTAATAGGTCAAACATGAAGAATTCGATCGAATACTTCACAGATGTGAACAGTTTGACCAAATTCGACAAGGTTATCTCATATTCAGCAGAATACATCACATGTGAAAAATCCGACAGAATTTCGCACACCTATATTCGCCGATAATGTCTCGTGTAAAATATTCGACCGATTATGTCAAACGTGAGAAATTCAATGATATACTACACGGCTGTGGAAAAATCGACCTAATTCGTACAAGTTGTGACTTATTGGACAGAAAACGTCACATGTGAAAAATGCGACCGAATTTCTCACACCTTTATTCACCGAAAGTGTGTCGCCTGTTTGATATCTGACCAAATATAGCACACGTGTGTAATTCCATCGAATTTTTCACAGCTGTGAAAAATTTCCACCGAATTCGTCACAGTCATGATATATTCGACAGAATACGTCACATGTGAAAAAATCCGACCGAATTTCTCACACCTATATTCGCCGAAAATATCACATGTAAAATATCCCACTGAATATATCAAACGTGAGGAATTCGATCGAAAACGTCACAGATGTGAACAATAGACCTAATTCGTCATAGTTATTACATATTCGACAGAATTCATCTCATGTGAAATATCCGACCGAATTTCTCACACCTATATTCGCCGATAATGCCGCGTGTAATCTACTCGACCGATTATACCAAACGTGAGAAATTCAATGATATACTGCACATATGTGGCAAAAAGCGATCGAAGTCATACAAGATGTGACATATTGGACAGAATACATCACATGTGAAAAATCCAACCGAATTTCTCACACCTATATTTGCCGAAAATATCAAATGTAAAATATCCGACTTAATAGGTCAAACATGAAGAATTCGATCGAATACTTCACAGATGTGAACAGTTTGACCAAATTCGACAAAGTTATCTCATATTCGGCAGAATACATCACATGTGAAAAATCCGACAGAATTTCTCACACCTATATTCGAAGATAATGTCTCGTGTAAATTATTCGACCGATTATGTCAAACGTGAGAAATTCAATGATATACTACACGGCTGTGGAAAAATCGACCTAATTCGTACAAGTTGTGACTTATTGGACAGAAAACGTCACATGTGAAAACTTCGACCGAATTTCTCACACCTTTATTCACCGAAAGTGCGTCGCCTGTTTGACATCTGACCAAATATAGCACACGTGTGTAATTCCATCGAATTTTTCACAGCTGTGAACAATTTCCACCGAATTCGTCACAGTCATGATATATTCGACAGAATACATCATATGTGAAAAATCCGACCGAATTTCTCACACCTACATTTGCCGAAAATATCAAATGTAAAGTTCCGACTGAATATGTCAAACATGAGGAATATGATCGAATACTTCACAGATGTGAACAATTTGACAAATTCGTCAAAGTCATCACATATTCAGCAGAATACATCACATGTGAAAAATTCGACCGAATTTCTCTCACCTATATTTTACCAAAATGTGTCACATGTAAGAAATTCGATCGTATATGTCACTTGTGAGGAATTCGATCCAATACTTTACAGCTGTGAAACTATGGAAAAATAGACTTAACTCGCCACACAGTTGTGACACATTTGACCGAAAACATCACATATGAAAAATACGTTCCAGTTTCTCACACCTATAATTCACCAAAGTTGTCACATGTAACACATCCGACCAAATATATCTGGCACGTGATAAATTCGATCGAAAACTTCCCTGCTGTAAAAATAATTCGACCGAATTATTCATAGTTGTGACATATTTGACCAAATACATGACATGTGAAAAATCCGACCGAATTTCTCACACCTATATTTCACCGAAAATGTTTCCATTCATTAAAATTTTGTTTACTGGTGTGCAAGCAATAGAAATTCTAATGTGTGACAAACTCGTTTGGGTTAAAAACTCTAAATCCGCAAAACGTATTCTTCACCTTTGTCCGACTGTGAAAAATTCGGTCGAATTTATCACACCGGCGTGAGGAATCCGTTCCGTGAGAAATACGGTTCAACAGCGCTATATTAAAAGGAAAGTATATATATTTGCTTCCCCTGGGGATAAATTATTTTCCTTAAGAGTAGCTTTCATTTTCGAAAGATTTCAAAACTAGTGGAAATTCAAAACTAGTTTCCCTATGCAAAATGGCGGTGGAATCATTTACGCGTATTAATTTGCTCTTAAGGCAAAATTACTAACATTGCAGCATCTATATACTTAATAAACCCCAGTTATCCATATAGTTTAACCCTTCTCATGCTGAATAAATTAAGATACCATGCCCACTTCTAATTTCCACCCAATCAGATTACTTGATCCGGGCTTTTGATAGAAATTCACATATTTCATGACAAACAGTGCAGATCTAGATCAGCTGGCTTCTTCAGCTGATCTGATTGTTTGCTAAGACAGGGCATGACGTGTTAAGCAAGAGAAGGGTTTAGCATGTTAATGTTAATGAAAAAATCTCGGCCAGTGTAACTTGAAACGCACTATCCTGCGCATAACCTATATATAGTATGAAATTGAGCCAGACACACGTAGCTTGATTGTAATCCCATGTTAACGCTTAGCTTGCTGGGTAAAAATTCAGTTGTCGACATTTTGATATTGTTTTCATTTTTTTTGTCATGCATATTCTCTCCTTAGGAGACAACTGGAATGAAATGAATAGCCTATTTTCGGGTAAAACTGATAAAATACAGGCGACTCTCGTTATCTCGAAGTCTCAGGGGACTATCTGAAATACTTCGAGATATCCGTACCTCGACATATCAGATTTGTAGAACTGAGGAAAAAATAAATTGAACAACCACATTTCACAAATGAATATGTAATTTGACTCCTAAAATTAGACGAATATTGAAAATATTGTGAAAAAGAGGAGAAATTGCTCCTAAGGAGCAATTTCTCCTCTTTTCCACAATATTTTGTTACCTGTTGTTAGATCTCTTTTTTAAACAGGGACCAGCTTTTCAGTTCGAGATAGGCGGTTATTCGAGATAAGCGAGGTCGAGATAACGGGAGTCGATTGTATATTATAAATTTGTCGTTTGCTGACTTAGCCTTAGAAGGGTAAATGGGTAAATGCTAACGCCATACGAGAAATATAATATATATATATATATATATATATATATATATATATATATATATATATATATATATATAGTTTTTTTTGTTGTTGTTTTTTTTCTGATGGTCAGAAGGAAAATTAACTTGTTGAAAATAGAACAAAAGTGACGTATCATTATCGAAGGGAAATGATCAACCTTTGACTAGTACTTCGACGTAAAAATTACCAAACTGAAATTGAGCAAGCGCAAGACAAAACCTACAAATAACACTTGTGCGACCAGCGGAAACTCGGATCAGCCTGCACATCCGTGCAGTCTGATTAGAGTTTTCGCTGATCGCATGTGGCTTCTACAGCCTCTGTGCTATCCAAAGAGAAATAAACGAGAACCCTTGCCATATTGTGTGGATATAGAGGCTGATCTGAGTCTTTACTAGTCACTAGGGTTTTATTTTAGGTCTTATCGTGCGCTGGTTCAAATCAAGAAATGAATTTACATATCGATAAAATCCGCAGAAATGAAATTCAAACTTATCGTTGGTTTTACAGGTCTGGCAGCGTTGCAGAAGCTCATCACAGGTGCAAAGCAGGTTCCGGCGAAATCGACAGACATCAGACAGTACGTGAAACCGGGTAATTCTAAAACTGCCCGAGATGATTTTGATTCAGTTAACCCAAGAAATGTGAAAAAGCTGAATGGCCGTTTCCGACATAGTCAAAGAGCTGATAGGGTAAGAGAAATGCTTCCCAGAAAACAATCAACGTGGGTATAACGTCGTTACAACGTCACTGCAACGTCGTGACGTTGCAGCGACGTTGTAACCACGTTGTGTGTTTGCTTGTTTTTTTTTTTTATTTGAATCGCAACGTGAGAAAGAGTGCCTTTTAACATGTTCGCGCAGTCGGATCAGAGTCTTCTTTGTCTGGGTGCAGAAATTTTGCACATCAATGGCTATCCAATATGCGGCCGTGAAGATTCTGGTCAGACTGCTCGAATGCGCAGACTGGGCTTAATGTTCTCTTGGAGTACACAGGAGGTGACTACCTGTCATTTTTATTTGGTCAAACAGGTAGTTTACGTCTGCACAAAAACATATGTTGTGGGTACTCATTAGAAACGCCTTAAAATGCTCTTCTAATCAGTATCCATAACATATGCTTTCGTGCAGAAATAATAAAAGTATTATGCCGATATCTCACTGGAGCCTATGGGTGAGGAGTCTACAACGAACAGGAAAGTCGTTTGTCTCAAGGCATATGAAACGTCAAACTTGTTACAGAAAGCAAAAAAAGAAAACGAAAAAAAAAAAAAAAAAAAAAAAAAAAAAAAAAAAAACGAAAAAAAAAAAAAAAAAAAAACCGAAAAAAAAAAAAAAAAAAAATACATTTTTATTTTTTTTTTTGTACACATTTCAGAGTGTCGTTTTACATCAGTCTGTTTACTCAAAAATATCTGAATTTGCAAAGCTTTGTTGTGATTCACTGTAATACCGTTTGTTTCAGAATTACCTATGCTTACATAGTTAAGACGCAACACAAGAAAGCAATCTGATCAGAGTGTTTATTGTCCGCATGAAGAAAATTTGCATCCTTAGGTATATAAATATTATGAAAACATGCTTATGTTATTAGTGAAAATTTTACCACCGAAAACTGAAAATTTTTATATAAAAAAAATCTGATATTTTTCATATTTTTGCTCAAACCTTAGATTGTGGGTACTCCTTAGAACCGTCTCGATGAGGCGGTTCTAAGGAGTACCCACAATCTATGTTTTTGAGCAGAAATAAGAAAACTAATATATACCCCTGTAAATCCCAGTTTTACTCTATAAAAGTTGGGTTTAAGGGGGTTAAAATTATATAGGCATGTTTTCGTGATGAATGCGTGAATGAATAGGCGGATCTGAACCTCCGCTTAGTGCACATGTCCAAAGGTACGTTTTATGCAGTCACGGCTCAGTTTTATTGTATTCGTTAGTTTTAAATCACGAGTATTTTGTTTTGAAGACAGTTTAAAGCCACATTATCAACAAACTTTACCTGGTCAGAGTGATATCATGATACTATCAGATATAAATAAGTTCACATCGGTAGAGAAAAAAATCGTTCGTGAACAAATTTTCTAAAAGGCTTCAGACTACCATAAATCTTCTTCATTTGTTTTCTACATATGATTAATGTTCTACAACTCTGAAGCTTTTTATTTAAAAAAGATAAAAGTCCGGGCCCAGTTGTTCAAAGCTAACGATGTCGGTAGTTAACGATTCGTTAAAATGATACGCAAATATGCTGAAATTATTTGCTAAAAAAATGTGAGTAGCTACTCACATTTTTTTCAGCAAAAAATATCAGAATATTGTATATTGAATCCGCTAAAATATTTAACGAAATGACCCTAAACGAGCTCGTTAAGCTAATGACGCTTTGAACAACTGGGCCCAAAGAGTGCCTGTGTCACAAGCCGCAGCCGTTCCCAGGCACCAAGAGGAAGAGGAAAGAGACAAAACCAAACGAGCGCAAATCGAACAAAAGTACGAAAAGCACTAAGATTAGCTGTCTCTTCCCCTAGCGAGGTAACCCCAATGTTCAAAGGACTGAAAAAATACAAGAACAAAATAACACGGCAAAATTAAAACAAATCGCCTCGTAGAATAAACCACAAAGCAACAAAGAGGAAGACTATTATCGAGGCCACCGCCTTAGAACGGTCAGTATAATAAACCACCGAGGTGGGAGTGGGGTTGGGGGTTGAAAGCACTTTTTCAGCTAGCCAACTTCACCCTTGGTCCCGATGCTACTCTTAATACAGAAATATATAACAAGCAGTTCGCATAAAGGCTCTCAACTCAGTCAGTGCATCAAAGCGAAAACATAAAAATCAAATTAATCAATATGATTAGCAAAGGAGTACTCACGGCTAACTCTACTGTATGCCAGAGTAAATAAGAACCAATAGTTGAACCACGGCGGGCCAAGCCAAGGTCATATCGTCAAGCCCCAACCCACTGGTTAAAGTTTTATGAAGAGGCCGTCATTGAGTCTGAGGTCCGAACCGCCGTCATGCAATTCAAGAGTGAAGCATAGCCATCAACAATGACTGGGTTGATAACTAGGCATGCAGTCTGCCACATAATATCCAGGCTATAGCCAATTCTTTTATAACGGTTAATTAGTTTTCTGAATTGCTCCGAAAAATTAGATTTTCCCTCAATTTTTTTCTAAATGTGTACACTAAGTCACCGTAAAATTCTGTTCTGATATATGGTCAGTACTTGGTATTAGTCTGACAGCAGTCCCCACCTCACCCCCCACCTCCCCACCCCCCCCCCCCCACACACACACAATCATTTCCAAGGCAAGAAGAATGGAGGTTATGTGTCATGTAAAAGCTTCAACCTCTTCGAACACACTGGCACATATTTTGTAGGTGATCCAGATGAGACGGCTTGTAATGAGGCATCTAATGCGGATCTACACTGTTTGCCATAATGTTATTGAGTTATGACTGAAACCCCTATTTGCAAAAATGTATGTGTCCAAATTCGAAGATGGAATAGTCCACTTCAGAAAGACAGGTGCCGGCCTCGGTGGCTCATTTGGATGTGCGTCCGACTGGTGATCAGGAGGTTGCGGGTTCGACACCCGCCGGGTCGGCAACTTTCTTTCGTGAAAATTTGATTATGAAATGTGTTCCACCGTCATTCTCACCCTTCCGCTGATTCAAGAAGGGCAGTTGTCAGTTTCTGGCGAAAGAAGGTGCACAATACTGGTTAACCGCTTAGAGGACTAAGCCTGCCCAGTAAAAGTGTGGTTAGGTAAACTGACCGCGCTCGACATGACCCCATTGGGTTGACTGGGCCGTAAAACCTCCACACAAACAAACAAACACAGGGGTGAAAGAGTTAACTTAGTACTACTTTTTTTCTTCCACAGAGCTCAATAGTACAGGGAAGAATCGGCGACAGAGAAATTCGCCTGCGCCTTGGTGGCAGTGATCCTATTATTGAAATAGTTGATCGTAAGGTGATGTCCGGACCGTACATTGAGAGAATCATTTACAAAAATATTGATTGATTGATCAGTCCAAATCATTGACAGAATCGTTTACAAACATATTTAAACCAATCGAAATACATCAATTTGATAGAATCGTTTACACAGATACTCGAATCATTCAAAATACATTGTTAGAATCTTTTACAAAGGTATTTGAATTACTTGAAATGGACAGGGCATAGGATAATGTATATTGATGAAAATGCAGGTACATAATTATTAACCTTAACCCTTTGCAGCCTCGGTAACATTTTCTGCAGACAATATATTGAAATAATTTTCGTGTTGTTCCCAAAAAACAGGAAGCGACAATTTGCATGAAATATCAAACTATTTCCAGGAAAAAAAATGTCATCGAATGTGTCGTCAGCTTAATGAGCCAAGAGAATGGTACAGTCTATTAGACTAGATGAAGGATATTTATGAAACGAGGGCAAGTCAATAAGTAACCAGCCTATCCCATTTTCAATTGACCGAGACACCCAAGATTTTCATGCCTTGTTTCAATACATGTTTTAGGCCTGAGGGCAAAATTGCACCCTTATCGTGTCATTCACTCATAAGATATTGAATGTCAAACATTGCTAGCGATGCAAAAGTAAGCTTTTCGTCAAAAGTTGAGTACCGTGCTGTAATTCGGTACTTGTATTTGAAAGGAAAAACAGGCCAGGAAATACATTGCGTGTTGACCAATGTTTATGGGTCTTCTGCACCATCGTATGCACAAGTTAAATTCTGGGTTGGGGAATTCAAACGCAGTAGAACGTCTTTTGAAGACGAAACCAGGTCTGGACGCCCATCAGATGCCACCGATGAAGAAATGTGTAACAAAGTACGGGATCTGGTGTACTCTGATAGGCGAATTAAGGTGGAAGAAATAGCGAATGCATTACACATTTCACGAGCTAGCGTTTCAACAACTTTACATGATCGCTTGGGTCTGCACAAGCTAACAGCCCGTTGGGTCCCAAAATCCCTTAGCGACGAGCAAATGGCAACCAGAGCATCAGTATACAGCGCATTGTTGAAGCGGTTTAAGTCAACGAAAGATGATTTCCTTTCACATCTGGTGACTGTAGATGAGACCTGGGTCCATTATTATGAGCCAGAGAATAAAGCTCAAAGTCGCCAGAGTATAGGGCCGGGGTCTCCGAGGCCAAAGAAGTTCAAAACGCAACCCTCTGCTGGCAAGGTGATAGCAACTGTATTTTGGGATGCACAAGGCGTTATTATGTTGGACTTTCTAGCGAAGAAAAGTACAATAACAGTTGCATATTATGCAAATTTGCTCGACCAACAGAGAACAGTGATCCGTGAAAAACGCCGAGGTAAACTCTCCAAAGGGATTCTGCTCCAACAGGACGGCTGTTGAGGAGTGGGTCAGAGACAAGCACCATGGCTTCTACAGTTCTGGGCTGATGGCATTGAAACACCGTTGGTCCAAGTGCATCATTCTAGAGGGCAATTATTGACTCGCCTTCGTAAGGGCAACATCACTAGAGGTATTGCAACTTAGGAATAGGGCCAGGTTCCAGGTGAGGGCCAAGCGGTACATGAATACATTTCGAAAACACGCCTATTCAAATATACTGAAAATTTCACCTACAAAATCTGAAAATTTTCAGATAAAGAAAACTCCGATTTTTTTCATATTTCTGCTCAAACCATAGATTGTGGGTACTCGTTAGAACCGCCACTGCGAGGCAGTTTTAACGTTTACAAAATCTACGTTTTTAGCTAAATAAGAAAGAAATAATGGATACCCCTGTAAACCCCAGTTTAACTATATAAAAGTGGGGTTTAAGGGGTCAAAATTATATAGGCGTGTTTTCGTGATACTGTTGTAATGTTCAGCAGTGGATGAAAGATATATTAGGAAAGTGTTTACTACAAGTATTAGCTTTCACAAAATGCTTGGTGTACGCTTAGCGCATATTGTGTGCTAAACGTAGACTAGGCTTTTATTGTGGACGCTATTACTTGGTTATAATGTTGCGTTGTCCATAGAAAATAGTACTATACCAGCCCATGGCCTATAATAAAAGGCTTTGGAGCAATGATAAAGTCTAGGACTGTCTATTCACAAGGCTTAGACGAGAAACCAAAATCAGTTTCTTATGAAACAAACAAAAATATACAAGTTCCGAAAATGAATTTTTGCAAGAAATGTCATTCATATTTGTATCTATATGAGGAAAAGAACACATTACAGATAATTAATGGTAAAAAACAAACAAATCATGTTTATACGTGCCCGTATGTTCATGTAGTGTGCTTTCTGTCTTTCTTTCTTAATATTGAGTTTCTGATTGCTTTAGACATCTTCAAAGCCAAAATGCAAACACATGCAGTGACACGTTTTCTTTTGATATAGTAGATCTTGTACAATGTACATCTAGTTTTGATTAATCGTTGTTTTCTCCCAAAAGATTAATACATACAAATTCTTCTTTGAATTTCTCTCTTTTTAAAACGATATATTTGATCGAAACAAATGATTATGTACTGTTTTGTTGTTTATATATTTATTTATTATCGGTTAATTTCCTACAGCAAATACATTGTAGTATTTTAGTAGCATTCATTCATATGAAGTAAAACTAGATTTTTATACTTTTGTACTTCCTTATTCACCTTAGAAGAATAAAAATATTCATTGTAGATTTTTATTTAAATGTTTTTCTTCTCCTTTTCACACTCTTTGCCTATAAACTAAATGTAAATAAAATAGATATTAATATGTTCTCTCTTTTTATATTCTTTCTTTCTTAGATGTTAAGGATACAGTTCATCCAAATGACCCAACCATGTTTATACCTTTTTATGCCTTTGCCCAAGCAGTATTATAATCATATTATTTACCATTTTAAAGCTGAGATTCTACACTTTTAAATCAGACAGCGCCCCAAATATTGGAACAGACTGAAGATGCGTTAGTGAACAAAACTGTCCCATAAAATTTGAAAACAAACTGTTAAGAAGTAAAGTTACCTAATCAAGTATCCATAATAAAGTTTTCTGGCTTATACCCTAAAAAAGTCTCCAACAAATTCTGAATGGAATCAGTTATAAAGATACTGTTACAGTAGTTCTTGTTTTAAGAAAACATATCGAACTTTAGATATACCAAATTCTATCTAGTTGTAACCCATATTTTCAGGAATAAGCCACAATTGTATGAGACAAATCAATTTTTATTTTCTCATAACTATAGACAGGAATCTGGACAAAAGTAAGGCCAGCCTAAAAAGACCGCACCCCCTCTCTTTCGGTGACTGTTTGGCTGCAAATCAGAAAAAAAAGATTTTTCTTTTTAAATAATTATGCCAAAATAATCAGTTTCAAATAAAAGCCAAACAACGGAGAACCGCTATGTTTTTATACAATGATGAACAACTATTTACACCTTGGTTCAAACCCATAGAGATCTTTCTTACAGCAGTATCAAGGCCATGAATTGTTACAGACATTCTGCGGTATTTATGGATGAGGAACAGCTGGTAAAAGAAGTAGAAGCTTTTATCACCGTGGATAATTTTATAGCCATTGCCATTTTAATGGCAGTGTTGAGAAAGAAAACAAAATTAGCATCTGCCGTCAAAAGGCATTTCATGTTTAATAAGTGATTTGTTATTCAATATAGAAATCTGTAGTGTTTGAATGTATTTCACATTTAAATGAGAAACACAATTCTAAAAAAAAACGTAAAAATATTTAAAAATAATATTTCAAGCCATACTGTAGCCCTTAAAAATAATAACACCTGAAAAATTCAATTTCCCCTTCACTGGCCTCAGTCAGTAGCTGGTGTAGGTGGGTATTGCCAGATTAAGGAAACAGTTCACCCAAATGACCTAACAATGTTTATACCCTTTTTTAGCCTTTTCCCAAGTAGAAACATAATCATATTATATATCATTGTACAGCTACACTTTTATATTTTTAATTGACTTAAATGTTATATACCTGGATCTAGTAAGTAAACAGTGGTAAGCAAAATATGCCATCATAATCCTGTCAACACTATAGTTCTTTCAGTATCAAAGTAACGAACCCCGGAAAGCCCCAAATGTTGTATTAGACTTAAGAAATATTAATGAACATAATCTTTTTACAAAACTATGAAACAAATGTTTAGTACTAAAGTTAAAGCTTAAGCAATTATCCACAGTGATAATTTTAGCCCTTCACTTCAAAATGACCACACACATTCTGAATGGAAGCAGTTACAAAGAAACTGTGATACAGCTTTTGAGACAATATATCAGGCTGCCAAATTTCATTTAGTTTTGCCTGCAAACAAAAGAGTTGAATACATGTATGTGTTCTCAGATGCTTGATTTCAAGTTTGCAGAAATAAGCCACAATTATTTGAGACCAATTCATTGTCTCATGGCTACAGACAAAAATCTGGACTTAAGTAACCTCAGCCTACAAAGACCGCCCCCTTTTTTGCATGACCACTAAATAGCTATAGTTTTTGTATGTATTTAACATTCTTTGAGGAACACAATTCTACAGAAATGTAAAAAAATGCTTAAAAATAATATCCATACTGTATCCTTAAGAGAATACTTTGATCCCAGAGTGGCTGATTTATAGTAGGGCAATAAAACGATAAGTAGCTACCCCTAGCAGCGTATGGTAGCGTATTTATGCCTTTAACCCATTTATGCCAGGAGTCCCATAAAAAGGTTGGCAAAAAGTGTAGACCCAGATCTGGCGACGCATTATGCGGCGTCTAATCAGAATCTACGCTGTTTGCATTAAGTATAGAAATTTCTATAAAACATGGTAATGAGAAAGACTACCCACATACCCTTTCTATAGAAAACGGACAAGTCCAAAGCGGTAAGGCAGAATTGTCCCCTCGGCATAAATGGATTAGAGGGTAGGGATACCCCTCCATTGGAAATAACATGGGAATATTTACGCCATTTCCCTCTCACCGTGGAGTACTATTTAATGAAGGAATGTACTCACTCTGGAAGCTGGTTAAATGTATAAAGAGTAGCCATCTTTTTCAAAAAGATTTCAAAAACCACGGCTACGTTTTAAGAGGGCTTCACTTGTCAAATGGCCGAAAAAGTCAGAAATAGCCATACAACTTAAATGTTCGGACACCATAACCTATCACGGCTTATATCCAAAAATTTGAACACAAAGACCACATAAAAGACTGAAAATAGGAGACTCGGTTTTATTAAGTCTCTTCATATGCAGCAATGAAGTTAGCGAGGCTGTATAAGTCTCACTAGCACCGGCCGTATTTGAATTTTCAAATTAAGGAGAATGGGCATAATGATCCGAAAGAAAATATAAGCTGCACCATGGTGAAGTACTCGGAGACGTTCAACAACCACCACACAGCACTTAACACATCAAGTACTTCTGACAACATTTGTGTAACACTGATCCTGTTGCCCTGCCTTTACAAGCAGTGTAGATCCTGATCCGTTGGCTTCTTCAGAAGCCAACTGATCTGGATCTACACTGTTTGTCATTAAATATGTGTATTTGTATCAACAACCTGGATCAAGTAATGTGATTTGCTTAGAAATGGGTGTGGCATCGTATTTTTTTCAGGATGACAATGGTTAATTATGTTGACCGGATACTCTTGAAAGATCATTACGAAAACACGCCTATACAAATATATTGAAAATGTCACCACCAAAACCTGAAAGTTTTCAGATAAAAGTTCTGATATTTTTCATATTTCTGCTCAAAACATAGATTGTGGGTAGTCGTTAGAACCGCCTTAACGAGTACCCACAATCTGTGTTTTTGAGCAGAAATAAGAAAAAATAATGCATACCCCTCTGTAAACCAGTTTTACTATATAAAAGTGGGGTTTAAGGGGGTCAATATTAAATAGGTATGTTTTCGTAATGTTTTTTCCGCTATTTGTCTTACATATAAAACACATTTAATGACTTCCTGTTTGGTTTAAACCTATTTTATTTCATCGAAATCACAACACAGTCATACATACATACAATACTCATTAGGATTTGAACGAAAGCATTCTGCTTATTTAGTTCATCTCCTAATACATACAATATCTATTGTGAACATTTAAGGCCAAAGCATATTTATAGAGTAAGCAGATGGTTATATAAGAGACGGAAATTATGAATAGTTACAATAGATTAGCATATAATGCTATCAACAAGATGCAGTCTAGTAAAACTGGACAAGAAGGAAAAAAGAGTTAATATAAAAGGAAAAAAAAAAAAAATTTCATAGCATGATCCATACAAACGGGGAGGGTGGAGATTAATTATACCGAATGTATAGAGGTTAAGAGCATGGGTAAAGCGAACAATGCCCGGGCAGCTGATGGATATTATGATCAGTTTCTAGAGATTTTATATTATGTATACATATATATCTTTCCAAGACTAAAAAAAAAAAAAAAGTACTCTTTTCGCAAAATCATAATTATAAATCATAATAAATTATAAGTTAGGCTACAGTGCCAGTAGACCTGTCTTAAAATCTTTTACTGTCTTTGATGTATGCTTGCACAGCCTCGAATATACGGACATTTCTTTGATATGGTAAATCTCTGTTTCCACGCAACAAACAATCATATGCAATAGTTACCCTACAAAACTGAGAAACAGTACGAATTAATTCCGCTCGTTGGTTTCTGTAAAAACTGCACTTCAAAAAGTAGTGTTCTGCGTATTCTACCTCTCCGCATCGACATAACTTCCTGTTTGCATTTCTGCACACCGAGGCCTTCTGTACATCAACGCTCTTCTGAAAACTTAAAGAAGGGTACTGAAACATTTTAGAGAGAGTTACCTCCCTTGAAAGTGTTTGCAATAAAACTGGTGTAAGACTATTGACCGTTCCAAGTTTGGTTCATCTGTTGGCTTTGTGCGGCTATTGTTTCATATTTGGCATTTGTGTTGTCCTTATTTCTTCCATATCTCTCCTTCTCTCGGTACCTCGGGAGGGCTATACTTCGTGATTGTGGCATTTCCTAGGTTCTTCACTTGTATAAGTAATATAAGTTTTAATAAATATTTGAAGAGCAGTCCCATCGTGTCCAACGGTAACGCCGGATAACTTGTCGTAACGCCGGATTTTAGGTCTAATAACGGCCAGATTACGATATTTTTCATAGGATTCGCCGCCATTTGAAGAACCATGTTTGACGGTGGGTAGAAAAAATAATTTATTTAAAATTTTAGGATAGGTTGATCGATCATAAAAAGTAGCCTATCCGAATCTATATACATTCTTCTAATTGCCAAATCTTCGATTGATACATATACTTAGCTGAAATTGTCAAACACTCAAAGAGAAAATTGTTATGTAGGTTCGGCCGTACAATAAGAAAAAAAAAAACATTCTTACATTCTTACCAGAAAAGTTCATACTTTTCCATTTTCTTAAAATTCATGACCAACTGGTAAATGAAAGTGCATTTGAAAATGACCCTGCACCATGAAATGGCCGTTGCTGAGACTTTTGTTTAACCAACGAAACAAAAATCGAGGTACAATCCACGAAATTTAAGATAATGCCGGATAAAACAGTATCTTCTTGAGCTAATGGCCACCTATTTTCGCAGACAAACAAACAGGAAAAGGTAAAATTTGACCTACACAGTCTAATACCAGTTTATCGACACTATAAATTGTCTTAGTTTAAGTATATGAAGTATTTGAATCTATCAGTCACATACAAGATCAAGCACTCCTGTATACTTCAAAATGTATTATGATATATGTACTTTTATCCACCGCTTTTATCCACTATTCTCGCAGACTCACTTGAGAGCATTAATCAAAAAATGTAACAATTAGAGTGTGCAAAGAAGAGCTGAACGTAATCATCAAAAGTGAATAACATGCTAAAATAGTTTGCAGACTCCCTCTTGAAGCCTTTAGAAAATAGGTTATCATATAGTTCATTGTTTACTATCTTGCCCTCAGTTTGATTCTATTCATGTTTCCCTTTTATTTTAAGAAGCCTTAGACATTGTTATCATTGTATGTCGAAGCATTACTACAAACCAGGGAGCAATGTGTTCATTCAATAAAAGGCGAAAAAGGTTTATTTGTAATCTGTTTTATTTAATATACTTTACGGGACGCATGCACCCTGAGGAGTGGGTAATAAGTTAAACGCCCCATTCGATTGTACATCGTATTTGTACATTAAAATCGCTATCGTGGCAGGATGCAGTTGCAGTTATAACAGTTGCTCTATATTGTCAAGTACCAGAACTAGTCTAATCATCGTCTAAATCCGGTTAGTTAAGTATTTCATTATTTCTGCATTTGAGGTCCCTGTATATAACATGGCTTCCTGATACATCTCCATCTCTCTTCATACATAACCTCACACCCTCGCGTCCGTTTTTGATCAAGTAATACGGTAACGGTTTCGAAGTGCTATTGCACAGTTGTCGTGCACGGGGGTGGGGGGGGGGGGTGGGCGAGGAGCCCAGCATCTAGTGTTTACCCCAAAATTTATACGGTATACCAGCCATACCCCAAAAAATATCCGGTATAGTAGTCATACCTAAAAATATTTGCAGATATTAGCATACCAAAAATATTTCCCTTGCTTTCTTTATATAAAAGTGTGATTTTCGTTTATTTTTCCTGTATAATGATTGTCTTAGTAATATAAGTGCTTTAAACAGTTTCTAAGAGTTGCTCCGTTTTAGGCCTGGGCTTGGCTTGCCAAGCCTAAGGCCATAGTAGTCATACCAAAATTTCAAACCCTGCCAAATCATTTACGGAAAAACCCGAGTAAAAGTGCAAAGTATCGCCTGCAACTGCGCTAAAAGAAGCCCGTGAAAATAAATATTTATTATATACAAAGTAATGAAATTTAGAGAATTATTAATGAAATAAAATGCATATTTCGAAACAGTTATATTTTCACTAGTGAAAATATAAAACATATTTTCATTCCTCTGAGCAGTGAAAAATATAAGATCTGGAACTACTTTTTTTCTTATTTATATTAATGGTCAAAGGGAAGCATGTTCAATACCTAAATTCATGTTCAATACCTAAAATGTTTCTTGTTTTACTAAATTGAACTAAATACAGTTGATTTTATTGCTCATATCCCTTAAAAAGACGCTTTTAGGCTGAAATATTTCGGGAACTATTTTCTTTCTGTGACTACCAGAATGCTTATTAATCGATCATTTTATTAAATCAACAACTTTTTTTCTAACATAAACGGTGTAAAGTGGATTTGTTTACCACATTATCCACTCTTATATTGCTTTATTTTACATCACGAAAACATGCCTATATAATTTTGACCCCCTTAAACCCAACTTTTATGTGGTAAAACTGGGGTTTACAGGGGTATAAATTATTTTTCTTATTTCTGCTCAAAACATAGATTGTGGGTACTCGTTAGAACCGCCTCGCCGAGGCGGTTCTAACGAGTACCTACAATCTATGTTTTGAGCAGAAATATGAAAATTATTAGAGTTTTTTTATCTGATTTTTTTTATATATATTTCTATATATTTGAATAGGCGTGTTTTCATAATGATAACTACGTTCGTGAGACGTCGCAGACGCTGTTGTTTACCTGCTCGTCACTGACATCATAATTGATATCCGGGAAACAAGACGCAAAACATGCATGTAATAGCCATTAGAAAAACACGCCTATTCAAATAATGTGAAAATTTCACCATCAAAAACTAAAAGTTTTCAGATAAAAAATCTCACATTTTTCATATTTCTGCTCAAAACATAGATTGTGGGTACTCGTTAGAACCGCCTCGCTGAGGCTGTTCTAACGAGTACTTACAATCAATGTTTTTTAGCAGATATAAAAAAAATAATGTATAGCCCCGTAAACCCCAGTTTTACTATAAAAACATGGGGTTTAAGGGGGTCAAAATTATATAGGCATGTTTTCGTGATGCAAAAATGATTTCTTACATTTGCCATTCTTACAATTGCAATAATTATTATTTTCGTTTACTAATTAGTGTAGTTGTACGTATAATCGACAATGCGAAAACTTATTTTCGCGTATTTTTGTACAATGCAGCATTTTTCAAAATGAAACAAAAAAAAAAAAAAAAAAAAAAAAGTACGAACCCTTCTAGTAAGAATGTTTTTTTTTATCGTATAGCCGAACCTGCACAACAATTTTCATTTTATACTTTGTTAATTCAATCCTTTACTGCCTGTGTTAACTTGTGAAACGAAAAATTATAAGAACGCCAATATCAGAAAGCGTACTATCTGACATGTGCGTTCAACTTAGACTCAAATTAGCACGCATTCTTGCAGTCTGATCAGTGTCTTAGTTGCCCGCAAGAAAAAACAACAAAACCAACAAACTACGTTGCACCATTGGCTTTCTAAAATGCACCCAGTGAAGAATCTGGTCAGACTGCGCAAAGGCTGATCTCAATCTTAGGTGGGCGAACATATCCGAAGCATTACGAAAACACGCCTATTCAAATTTATTAAAAATTTTACAACCAAAAAACAGGCAAATTTTCAGATAAAAAATTCTAATATTTTTCATATTTGTGCTCAAAACATAGATTGTGGGTATTCGTTAGAACCGCCTCGGCGAGGCGGTTCTTACGAGTACCCACGATCTATGTTTTTGAGCAGAAATAAGAAAAATAATGTGTACCCCTGTAAACACAGTTTTACTATATAAAAGTGGGGTTTAAGGGGGTCAAAATTATATAGGTATGTTTTCGTGATGGGAACGTTTTCAGACGTTGCGGCTCATGAAATGTTTGGGTAAATAGTAGTGAATACAGGACTATGGTGATTGACAGTACTGTCGGTATAGATAGGCTCATTTGACCGACTCTACCTGCCAATCTCCTATACAGTTGTTTATTTGGTACAGCACCTGATTTGTAAGCAGGGCCGAGTCCTGCATGGGACACCTTTTTCTCATTAGTAATTTACTTTAATGGCGCTGACCGTGAATATCCCACGGGGTTAGTGTTGGTAAATGCGGGTACGGCTAGAAACAGACAGTGAGTTTAGCTGATGCTAGGCACTTAAAATGGGTTGAGTGAAGTACATGTATCTAGACAGATTAGCTCACTTGGTACAGCGTCCGATTTAAAAGCTGGGGTTTGCAGATTCATACACGTTTTTCCTCCTTACCACTCAGCATGCTGGGTAAAATATTTCAGCTGAACACATTTTGATTTTTTGTATTATTTATTCGAGAAAACAAAACAAAACAAAAAAAATGACATTTCATGCAACTTGTTTCCTATTTTTCTTGTTTACTCTCAGAAAATCGGCTTGGCATTTATGCAACTTGTCAAATTCGGAGACAATTCGCATGAAATGTCAATGCCTATTTGTTGAAAACAAGAAAAAATATCATCATTTTGTGTTCGTTCCGATAACGGTCCAATTCAGATTTAAGTAGAATACTGGCTAGATTCCTTAGAAACAGGGATTACATCAAATCAACTAATACTGATCACGCCTCCTAGCCCCGAGTTAATCGGTATTCTGCTTTCAGATTATTTCAAATTAATTCAGTGGTATGAAAGAACCTGAAAGCATTACCTACTAATGTGAAGCACCGTCATCGCAGAGCGCTTTATACCAGCTGTCGGAAAATAAACAAGAGGCACATGGGTCACAACGCTCACCTGAGTTAATTGCTGTAAGTTAATCAGGGCCCAGTTGTTCAAAGCTAACGATGTCGTTAGTTAACGATTCGTTAAAATTTACATTGAGTGATACGCAAATATGCTGAAATTTTTTGCTGAAAAAATGTGAGTAGCTTTTGCAGTGCAAAAGCTACTCACATTTTTTCAGCAACAAATGTCAGAATATTGTATATTAAATCAGCTAAAACAGTTAACGAAATGACCCTTAACGAAGTCGTTAAGCTAACGACGCTTTGAACAACTGGGCCTAGGTCATTTACTCACCATCTCCTATGAGCCCGTCAAGTTTAAAGGCATCGGCTTAAACAGTTTTTGAGATATCTTGCTTACAAGGTTAAAATGCTGAAATTTTCAAAAGGCCATAGGTAAAATCAATTTAAACCCGAGGGGCTTGATTGGCAGGGTTTATGTAGGGGTTGGGGGGGGGGGGGCACTAAGCATTGCTACATACGTAATATATAAGCTGTGGGCTTGAGGGATTAAGAGAAGATCTTTTAAGTTTTGTTTTTTTTTCTCCTATTATAAGTCTGTGGGAGTAAATGACCCTCGGGGCATGGCCAATTTGGGCCCCGGGGGCATGGTTGACAGGATTTATTTAAGGGACCACTAAACATTGCTACATACAAAATATATGAGCTGTGGGACTCTTGGTTTGAGAGAAGAAGACTTTTAAGGATTTCCCATTATAAGTCTATGGAAGCTAATGACCCCCGGGGCAAGGCCAATTTAGACCCCAGGGGCTTCATTGGCAGGATATATGGGAACCCATGACCCCGGGCACGGCCAGTATAGAGCCAAGGGGCATGGTTGACAGGATTTATTTAAGGGACCACTAAACATTGCTACATACAAAATATATGAGCTGTGGGACTCTTGGTTTGAGAGAAGAAGACTTTTAAGGATTTCCCATTATAAGTCTATGGAAGCTAATGACCCCCGGGACAAGGCCAATTTAGACCCCAGGGGCTTCATTGGCAGGATTTATGTAGGGAAACACTAAACATTGTTGCGTACTTAAAAAAAAAAAGATTTTTGATGCTTCTTTAGCTACACGGTTCGATATAAACATATGACCCTGGGGTGTGGCCAGTTTAGACCCCAGGGGCTTGATTGGTAGGAGTTAAGTAAGGGACCACTACACAGGGCTACATACTAAGTATATAAGCTATGGGCCTCATAGCTTCAGAGAAGAAAACTTTTTAGGTTTTTTCCCATTTTAAGCCTATGGGAACCCATGACCCCGGGCACGGCCAGTATAGACCCAAGGGGCATGGTTGACAGGATTTATTTAAGGGACCACTAAACATTGCTACATACAAAATATATGAGCTGTGGGACTCTTGGTTTGAGAGAAGAAGACTTTTAAGGATTTCCCATTATAAGTCTATGGAAGCTAATGACCCCCGGGGCAAGGCCAATTTAGACCCCAGGGGCTTCATTGGCAGGATTTATGTAGGGAAACACTAAACATTGTTGCGTACTTAATATTTAAGCTGTGGGCCTCACATTTTCAGAGAAAAAGATTCTTTTATTTTTTTTCACTATATATATAAGCTCATGGGAGCAAATGACCACCTGAGAAATGGCCACTTTGGACCCCAGGGGCATGGTTTGAAGAATTAATGTAAAAGACAACCAAACATTGCTACATACTAAATCTGTTAGTTCTGGGCCTCATGGTTTCAGAGAAAAAGATTTTTGATGCTTCTTTAGCTACACGGTTCGATATAAACATATGACCCTGGGGTGTGGCCAGTTTAGACCCCAGGGGCTTGATTGGTAGGATTTAAGTAAGGGACCACTACACAGGGCTACATACTAAGTATATAAGCTATGGGCCTCATAGCTTCAGAGAAGAAAACTTTTTAGGTTTTTTCCCATTTTAAGCCTATGGGAACCCATGACCCCGGGCACGGCCAGTATAGACCCAAGGGGCATGGTTGGCAGGATTTATGTAGGAGACCACCAAGACTCGTTACATACTTAATCTGTTAGTTCTCAGCCGCATGGTTTCAAAGAAGAAGATGTTTGAATATCCTTTAGCTATACACTTCTATATAAACATATGACCCCCTGGGGTGTGGCCAGTCTGGGGCCCAGGGGCTTGATGAGCAGGATTTTGTAGAGGACCATTAAACATTGCTATACACTAAATATATAAGATGCGGGCCTCAAGGTTTCAGAGAAGACGATTTGTTTTCCTTTATAAGTCTATGGGAGATAATGACCCTCGGGGCGTGGCCAGTTTAGACCCCAGGGTCTTGATTGGCAGGATTTATATAGGAGACCACTAAACATTGCTACACACTAAACATATAAGCTGTGGGCCTCATGATTTCAGAGAAGAAGACTTTTTAAGTATTTCCCATTATAAGACTATGGAAGCTAATAACCTCCGGGGCGTAGCCGGTTTGGACCCAATGGGCTTGATAGGCAGGATTTATGTAGGCCACCACTAAACATTGCTACACACTAAATATTTAAGCTATGGGCCTCATGGTTTCAGAAAAGATTTTTTTAAAGTTTTTTCCATCATAAATCTATGGGAATTAATGACCCCAGGGCGTGGCCAGTTTGTATCCAAGGGGCTTGATTGGCAGGATTTATGTAGGAGACCACTACACACTGTTACATACTTGATCAGTTAGCTCTCTGGCTCATGGTTTCAGAGAAGAAGATGTTTGAAGGTTACTAGCTATATAGCTCTATGAATATATATGACCCCCTGGGGTGTGGCCAGAGCCCAGGATTATGATTGGCTGAATTATAGGGGACCACTACACATTGTTACATACTCCATATATAAGCTGTGGGCCTCATGGTTTCAGAGAAGAAGATTTTTAAGGTTCTCGCATTATAAGTCTGTGTGAGCTAATGACCCCCGGGGCATGGCCAGTTTGGACCCCAGAGCCTTATTGCAGGATTTATGTAATGGTTGAAGATTTATGTAGTGGACCACTACACATTGCTACATACTAAATATATAAGCTTAGGGCCTCATGGTTTCAGAGAAGAAGATTTTTTTAAGTTGTTGTTTTTCATTATAAGTCTATGGGAGGTAATGACCCCCTGGGTGTAGCCAATTTGGACCCCAGGGGCATGGTTGGCAGGATTTATGTAGGGGACCACTACACATTGCTACATACTAAATATTTAAGCTATGGGCCTCATGGTTTCAGAGAAGATTTTTTTAAAGTTTTTCCATCATAAATCTATGGGAATTAATGACCCCAGGGCGTGGCCAGTTTGTATCCAAGGGGCTTGATTGGCAGGATTTATGTAGGAGACCACTACACACTGTTACATACTTGATCAGTTAGCTCTCTGGCTCATGGTTTCAGAGAAGAAGATGTTTGAAGGTTACTAGCTATATAGCTCTATAAATATATATGACCCCCTGGGGTGTGGCCAGAGCCCAGGAGTATGATTGGCTGAATTATAGGGGACCACTACACATTGCTACATACTCCATATATAAGCTGTGGGCCTCATGGTTTCAGAGAAGAAGATTTTTAAGGTTCTCGCATTATAAGTCTGTGTGAGCTAATGACCCCCGGGGCATGGCCAGTTTGGACCCCAGAGCCTTATTGCAGGATTTATGTAATTGTTGAAGATTTATGTAGTGGACCACTACACATTGCTACATACTAAATATATAAGCTTAGGGCCTCATGGTTTCAGAGAAGAAGATTTTTTTAAGTTGTTGTTTTTCATTATAAGTCTATGGGAGGTAATGACCCCCCTGGGTGTAGCCAATTTGGACCCCAGGGGCATGGTTGGCAGGATTTATGTAGGGGACCACTACACATTGCTACATACTAAATATTTAAGCTATGGGCCTCATGGTTTCAGAGAAGATTTTTTTAAAGTTTTTCCATCATAAATCTATGGGAATTAATGACCCCAGGGCGTGGCCAGTTTGTATCCAAGGGGCTTGATTGGCAGGATTTATGTAGGAGACCACTACACACTGTTACATACTTGATCAGTTAGCTCTCTGGCTCATGGTTTCAGAGAAGAAGATGTTTGAAGGTTACTAGCTATATAGCTCTATGAATATATATGACCCCCTGGGGTGTGGCCAGAGCCCAGGATTATGATTGGCTGAATTATAGGGGACCACTACACATTGCTACATACTCCATATATAAGCTGTGGGCCTCATGGTTTCAGAGAAGAAGATTTTTAAGGTTCTCGCATTATAAGTCTGTGTGAGCTAATGACCCCCGGGGCATGGCCAGTTTGGACCCCAGAGCCTTATTGCAGGATTTATGTAATGGTTGAAGATTTATGTAGTGGACCACTACACATTGCTACATACTAAATATATAAGCTTAGGGCCTCATGGTTTCAGAGAAGAAGATTTTTTTAAGTTGTTGTTTTTCATTATAAGTCTATGGGAGGTAATGACCCCCCCCCCTGGGTGTAGCCAATTTGGACCCCAGGGGCATGGTTGGCAGGATTTATGTAGGGGACCACTACACATTGCTACATACTAAATATATAAGCTCTGGGTCTCATGGTTTCAGAGAAGAAGGTTTTTAGGTTTTTCCCATTATAAGTCTATGGGAGCTAATGACAACAGGGGCGCGGCCAGTCTGGGCCCCAAGGATTTGATTGGCATGATTTATGTAGGGGACCACTAACTAAATATTGCTACATACTAAATATGTAAGCTGTAGGCCTCATGATTTCAGAGAAGAAGATTTTTTTTATTTTTTCTCCCTTTATAAGTCTATGGGAGCCAATGAACCCCGGGGCGTGGCCAGTTTGGGCCCAGGGGCTTGATTGGCAGGATTTAGATAGGGGACCACTAAAAATTGCTACATACTTAATATAACAGCTGTGGGACTCATGGTTTCAGAGAAGAAGATTTGCTTTAGGTTTCTCCCATTATAAGTCTATGGGAGCTAATGACCCCACGGGACGTGGCCAGTTTGCGTCCTGGGCTTGATTGGCGGGATTTATGTAAGGGACCACTAAACATTGCTCTATACTAAATATGTAAGCTGTGAGCCTCATCGTTTCAGAGAAGATTTTTAAGTTTGTTTTTTTCCATTATAAGTCCGTGGGAGCTAATGACCCCCGGGGCGTGGCCAGTTAGGACGCCAGGGGCTTGATTGGAAGGATTTATGTAGGGGACCACCAAACATTGCTACATATTAAATATATAAGCTCTGGACCTCATGGTTTCCGAGAAGAAGTTTTTTAAAGCTTTTCCCATTATGAGTCTTTGGGAGTTCACGATCCCCTGGTGCGTGGCCAATTTGGACCCCAGGGGCTTGATTGGCAGGATTTATGTAAGGGACCACTAGAAATTGCTACATACAAAATATTTGAGTCGTGGGACTCATGGTTTAAGAGAAGAAGATTTTGTTTTAAGTTTTTCCCATTATAAGTCTATGGGAGCTATATCGCTTGATTTACGGACCGTGACCATTTTTACAAATTTTCAATCCCCTTTAACGCAAGGCTCCACGTAAAGTTTGAAGAAATTTCGCCCAGGGGTTTCAGAGGAGAAGTCGTTCAAAGGTATGAACGGACGGACAGACGGACGAAGGACGACGGACGGGGAGTGATCACAATAGCTCATCCTGAGCCTTTGGCTCAGGTGAGCTAAATTACTGTTTGAAACGAAACAAATCGAAACAAGAGGCCCACAGGCCACGGGTCGCTCACTGAGTGACATAGCCACTGCAGATATACAGATGTTAAGCAACATTTTTCAAATCTTGTCATCGCAACTAATGAAAAGATCATCATTTATGCAGTTCTTAATTTTGAAGAAGAATATAAATGGCATGGAAGTCAGTGGAGCCTGATCATTTGAACAAACTCTCAATCACATTTCAACGGTAGGATCAATGTGAAATTTGGTGGCAATTGGCTAAGTGGTTTCTGAAGAATCATGATTTTATACATGTAAACAGAACAGTGGCAGGGAAATATAATAAACATAAACAAGATGGAAGCCATCTTGGATTTCCAATCAGAAAGATTTTAGCTAGTGTTGAGCTACAAGTCACCTCGATATTTCCAAGGAATTTTTAGTCAATTGCCCTTTCGGTTCCGCAGAAAAAAGTTCAAAACAGATTTTCAAGATGGCCGCAATGGCCGCAATTCGGGATTTCCTTTCAGAACGATTTGAGCTATCTTTGATCTACAAGTCACCCCAGTTTTGAGCCAACTGGCCTTTCAGGTCTGAAGAAGAAGCGAAAAATATATTTCTAAGATGACCGCCATCTTGGATTCCGATCGGAACGATTTTAGCTATTTTTAATCTACAAGTTATCCCGATGCTTCCTACCAATTTTCAAATCAATTGGCTCTTTGGTTCAGGAAATTAAGCGAAAAACTGAGTGGCGGCCATTTTGGATTTTCAATCCAAACAATTTAAGCTATTTTAAATCTACAAGTCACTCCAATGCTTCCTACCATGATTCGAGTCAACTGGCCTTTCAGTTCAGGAGAAGAAGCAAAAAATAGATTTTCAAGATGGCCATCTTGGATTTTCGCAAGAGACGACTTTAGCTATTTTTGATCTACAGGTCATCCCGATGCTTCTTACCTAGTTTAAAGTCAATAAGCTTTTCGTTTCAGGAGAATAAGCGAAAAAATATATTTTCAAGATGGCCACCATAGCGGCTATCTTTGATTTCCAATCAGCATGATTTTAGCTATTTTTGATCTACAAGTCACCCCGATGCTTACTACCAAGTTTGGAAACAATTGGCTTTTCTGTTCAGGAGAAGAAATGAAAAATAGATTTTCAACATGGCGGCCATGGTGGCCATCGGAGTTCCGAATAGAACTATTTTAGCTATTTTTGATCTACAAGTCACCCCTATGCTCCCTAACAAGTTTCGAGTCAATTAGTTTTTGGGTTTAGGAGAAGAAGCGAAAAATAGATTTTCAAGATGGCCGCCATGATGGCCATCTTGGATTTCCGATCGGCACAATTTTAGCTTTTTGATCTACAAGTCACCCCTATGCTCCCTAACAAGTTTCGAGTCAATTGGCTTTTGGATTTAGGAGAAAAAGCGGAAAATAGATTTTCAAGATGGCCGCCATAGCGGCTATCTTGGACCCGATCGGCACGTTTTTAGCTTTTTGATCTACAAGTCACCCCGATGCTTCTTACCAGGTTTCGAGTCAACTGGCCTTTCAGTTCGGGAGAAGAAGCGAAAAATAGATTTTCAAGATTGCGGCAATGGCGGCCATCTTGGATTTGTGATCGGAACGATTTTAGCTATGTTTGATCTACAAGTCATCCCAGTGCTTCCTACTAAGTTTCAAGTCAATTGGCATTTGGGTTTAGGAGGAGAAGCGAAAAATAGATTTTCAAGATGCGGCCATCTTGGATTTCCGATCGGCACGATTTTAGCTATTTTTGATCTACAAGTCACCCCTATGCTTCCTACCAGGTTTGGAGTCAATTGACTTTTCGGTTCAGAAGAAGAAGCGAAAAATAGATTTTCAAGATGCGGCCATCTTCGATTTTGGATCGGAATGAGTTTAAGCTACTTTTGATCTACAAGTCACCCCAATGCTTCCTACTAAGTTTCAAGTCAATTGGCTTTGGGTTTAGGAGAAGAAGCGAAAAATAGATTTTCAAGATGGCCACCATATCGGCTATCTTGGATTTCCGATCAGCATGATTTTAGCTATTTTTGATCTGCAAGTCACCCCGATGCTTCCTACCAACGTTGGAAACAATTGGCATTTCCGTTCAGGAGAAGAAGTGAAAAATAGATTTTCAAGATGGCAGCCATAGTGGCCATCTTGGATTTCCAATCGGAACGATTTTAGATATTTTTGATCTACAAGTCACTCCGATGCTTCCTACCAAGTTTCGAGTCAATTAGCTTTTCAGCTCGGGAGAAAAAGCGAAAAATAGATTTTCAAGATGGCGGCAATGGCGGCCATCCGGGATTTCTGATCAGAACGATTTAAGCTAGTTTTGATCTACAAGTCACCTCAATGCTTCCTACCAAGTTTCGTTTCAATTGGCATTTGGGTTTAGGAGTAGAAGCGAAAAATAGATTTTCAAGATGGCCGCCATTTGGAGTCAATTGACTTTTTGTTTCAGGAGGAAAAATGAAAAATAGGTTTTCAAGATGGCGGCAATGGCGGCCATCTTCGATTCGGATCGAAATGAATTTAGCTATTTTTGATCTACAAGTCACCCCAATGCTTCCTACCAAGTACCGAGTTAATTGGCCCAGCGGTGTAGGAGAAGTAGGCTTTTAAAGCAATTGTTGACTCCGCACGACGCACGGGGCACGACGCACGACGGACGATGGACATTGACTGACCACAATCGCTCACCATGAGCACTTCGTGCTCAGGTGAGCTAAAACAGCAGTCGGTTGTGTGGAGTTTTAATGGATAACAATGTAACGTGTGGTCATGCTTCGTACTGTCCTTTCGACATCACATGGAAATACTTTTTTTGTGTCTGGCGTCTTATTCTTTTCTGTTTCAGGTGTTTTGTTCTCAAATATTAAGTCTTCAGTTGAATTTAGGGCCAAACATTGGTCTGAGCCATGCAATTTATGTAGTAAGATAATTTTTTGTTATTAAACTTTTATCTAAGAAATTTTGTTTTAATTTTCTTTGCAGATGTTTAGGTATTGGTGTTTCATGACAAAAAAGGGTAAGAGAAAGTCCAGGGAGTACCACAATCACAAACCGCAGCCCTTCCCAGACCCCAATAGGAACAGGAAACAGACAAATCCAAACAAGCACAAATCGAACAAACGTACAAAAACACTAAGATTAGCTCTCTTTTCCCCAAGCGAGATAATCGCAATACTAAAAGGACTGAAAAATACAAGAACAAAACGACACACGGAAAGACATACAACAAATCGCCTCGTAGAATAAACCACAAAGCAAGAAAGAGTAAGACTAACACCGGATAAGACTAACACTCTGCCGCAGAGGCCCAAGGCAGTATATCTTTTCACTAGCCCCGATAGTGGCCCTGTAGAAAATTTCAGAAAAAAAAAAAATGAATTCGAACTTGTTGAAAAACTTGCTTTCAGTGTACTTACCCTACAGAATACAGAACCATTTTTTAGCAATTTTACAGTAAATTTCCTTTGTGGAAAAATGAAATTATTCTATTTTCTTAAAAAACAATGATAATAAAAACTTTTTTGTGCGTAGGTAGTAACAAAAATGATTTTGCTTTGACTCATGGTAAACGAAGGCAAATTTACTTTTTCTGTGTAAAGCGCCAGACTAAACGACTTTCCGAAAGATGTTGAAAGGAGACTAGTTCGATATCTCTACAGGGCCACTATCGGGGCTAGTGAAAAGATATATTGCCTTGGGCCTCTGCGGCAGAGCGTCTCGGTTGAAGTGTACAAATATATATTCCCATGGGTGACTATTGTAGAGACATAAGGTTTAGATGTTTTGATGTTTACCTCCCGTGTATCGACAAATGAATGAAAGAAAATGCAAGAAAAACAATAAAATTACATTTTCAATTCTTTTAAGCTTTTCAAGACGTAAATGTTATTTCAGAATATAAAACAGTGTACGAATGTTTTTCTTCTTTTTTTTTGTAAAAAAAAAACAACAACAAACAACAACTTCAACAACAAAAAAATAAATAAATAAAAAATAAAAATAAAAGACAGTTGAGAAATATTTGAACAACGTAAAACGCTTGAATTTGAGTAGCAACGTCAGAAAACCTACCTTTGGATCATTGCGCCGAGTCTAGACATGTGTCCAAACACCCTTGCCCTTTGCTCTTTACCCATATATCAACAACTATTTTCCAAATGCTCAATCTGACCTGTTATACATTCCGAATGGTAGTCTAACCCGAGGGTTTAACCTAAGTTCAACTATAGCACAGAGTTAAAGGTTTAGATCTGGGTACGTAGCCTACGAAATGTGCAACTTCCTTGCATAAATGAACCCGTGTTATGACAGCCAAGAGAAATGCGGACGTAACTGTGACATTTGTTGGACTCTTGCAACGAATGTGAAATACGTACGGACGTTACATCACAAATGAAATACGTTATGCCATATTGCTGCCTTCAGCAGTCCTAAGGATAAAACGTTATTAAAAAAAGAAAAAGAAGTAAATAAGAGCTGTTGCAGGATAGCATATGAATTGCGCTTTGCCAATGCAATGAAACAAGAACTTAGCTGATGTCGACATCGCTTCTGCATTGGACAACGTCATATGAGTATAATCAACAGGAAAATAAGTAAGAAATTTCAAACTTCGGGTCATACTAATCAGAATGTATGGTCTCTATTATTGAAATACTCTTTAAATATAAGACACAAAATCACTGGACCATAAAATGTAGGTCACTATGACCTACATTACTTTGAAATTAATGTTCGGGTCATACAGACTCATAATCGAAAAGTGTGATGTTTATACGCCATATAAGGTAAAACAGTTGGACTGTCAAATCCAGGTCACTATGACCTATATTTATTTTCATCACGAAAACATACCTATATGATATTGAGCCCCTTAAACCCCACTTTTATACAGTAAAACTGGGGTTTACGGGGGTATACGTTATTTTTCTTATTTCTGCTCAAAAACATATATTAGGTAATCTATGTTTTGAGCAGAAATATGAAAAATATCAGAGATTTTTATTTGAAAATTTTCAGTTTTTGGAAGTGAAATTTTCTATATATTTGAATAGGCATGTTTTCGCAATGTGAGGTCAAATTTCAGCTCATATTGAATTATAATCTGAAAGTATAGTGTTTATGAACTAGGTTTTAAAACATAAGGCGTCGCTGTGACCTACATTTATTTCAAGGTCGAAGTTTGGGTCATACTGACTCATAATCGGAAAGTATGATGTTAAAATATGAAAACCTCTTCAAGATATAAGGTAAATTACTAGATCGTGAAATATAGACCAGTTTGACCTACATTTGTTTTAAGGACAAACTTCAGTTAAAACTGACTCATAATCAAAATGAATGTTTATAAAACACCAAATATCCTTCAAGATACCAGGTAAAATCGTTGGACTGTGAAATGTATATACATTAGTTTGAAGTCAAATGTCAGGCAATACTGAAGGATACTGGTATTTATATATGAAATAATTTTCAAGATAAGGCTCAATCGCCGGGCTGTGACTATAGGTCACTATAACTTACTTTATTTTGAGGTCAAAATTAAGGTCAAACCACTCATAATTCGAAAAAAAAATGGTTTATACATGAAATTATCTTAGATAAATGGTAAAATCATTGTACCCTGGAATATAGGTCAAAATGATTTATTTTGTTTTTAAGGTCCAACTTCGGATCATACTGACATAATCCATAAGTATGATGTTTATAATTCAAATACACTTCAAGAGATAAGACATAATCACTGAAGCAAAAATTGTAGGTACTCTTCAAAACATAAGACACATTACTGGACTGTGAAATGTAGGTCACTGTCACCTGCATTTTTTGAGGTTAATATTTGGGTCATACTGACTCATAATCCATCAGTACGATGTTTGTACATCAAATACTCTTTAAGATATAAGGAAAACTTACTAGATCGTAAAATCTAGGTCAGTGCTACCTAATTTATTTTGAGCTCAATCTTCGGGTCATTCTGACTCATAATCGGAAAGTATGATGTTTATACATCAAATACTTTTCAAGATATAATGCAAAATCATTAGACCATAAAATATAGGTTACTGAGACCTACATTTATTTTGTAATCACACTTTAGGTCATACTGACTCATAATCGGAAAATATGGTGTTTATACATAAAATACTCATCAATATATATGGCAAAATCGCTGGAACGTAAAAACTCTTTAAGATATAGGGCAAAATTACTGGACCGTGAAAGATAGGCCCCGACTTTCTTTAATGACTTGCAAGTGAATGTCATAAGATTGACCTATGTCTGACAAAATATCTGTCTATGTTGTTTTCATAATAGAAAAGCAGAAAAAAAACAACACTCCTTATTTGTGTCCTAGATTTGGGAGTAACTTCAGCACTAGCACAAAGTTGAAGGTTTAGGTCTGGTTAGGTAGCATACAATATTTCAACTTTCAAACTTAAAAGATACCAAAGTTATGACCTAAGTAGCATATCAAATTTCAAATTCCTAGCATAAAAGAAGCCAAGTTAGACTTGTTATACATTTTGACTCCTAGCCTCATCCCAGGGCATGACCTAAGGCCAGCTATTGTACAGAGTTGTAGATGTAGGTTTTGGATAAGTAGCATACCAAACTTTAACACTCTGGCGTGAAAGGTTCCCAAGTTATGACATGTAAGAGAAACGCGGACGTAAACGTCAATGTAAACCTTAAAAGTAAACTTAGACATTGTTATACATTTTGAGGTATGATCAAGGGGCAACTCTAGAGCTGAGCTGAGCTGAGCTGAAGATTTCAATCTGGGTAAATTGCATACCAAATTTCAACTTCCTAGCTCAAAAAGGTACCCAAGTTATGATTCTGGTTGCGAACGTGACATACGCACGTGCGGAAGTAACGTCACGGCGAAACGCTATATGCCCCACTGCTGCCTTCGGTAGGCGGAGGCATAAAAATCGAACTGAAACATTGGTAACATTGAAAAGCTACTTAACATTATAACTAGAGATTGAGAAAATATTGCCCCTTGGGAGCAAATTGTTTCCTCCTAGAATAGACCCCTTTGCAGTAGGGGTCTGGTGCACTGGAAAGCTACTTGGCTGAAAATCCACCAAAGAGTATCTTATCCCCTCAAACGAGTGGATTGAATCTTTACTTATGAAGCTGAAAAATAAACGGATATAGGTCCAGCACACTAAATTTGGCATGTTTTACAAATTCTTCATTGTCATCAACCATTGTGTTACTTAATTATGAAGACAAAAAGCACGGCAGTCAGAAAATTAATAGCAAAAACACTTTTATATGTTGATAGGTATTATTGCATAAAAAACAGTGCCGCAAGTTATTAACAGCCGTGCATTAACCGGCGAAAAGCCGTGTATTAACAAGTAAATTCACACGTTGTTAATGCACGGCTACCCAATTTTCAATACGATCGTACTGGGGCCACAGATTTGCTGCCGTACGAGATGTGTACCTCCCGGCCCTAGAATGAGCATAGTCAGTGGAAACGGTGTTCGCGAGACATCGGTGAAAAAGCAAAACAAAATAGTGCAAGAAATAACGCGAAATATAGCAAATGTTTTAAGTTTTTATACAATAATAGCGATCGAACATGGTTTTTCAATGCATTAACATTCGCCAGGTCTCTTGGGAGGTGTTGAAAACAGCGGCCTTCGGCCTCTGTTTTCAACACCTCCCACGGGACCTGGCGAATGTTTATGCATGAAAAACCATGTTTGATCCATATATAAATCGACCAAACTGACCTGTCGCTATGATCTTTATGTTTAAAATTATAAGCATAAGTCAATGGTATAATTTGAGCATAGCAGTAAAAAAAACCAGCATTCCACGTGAAGTAGGTATTCGCTTACCTCTACAGATAGTACCTGTTTGCAAAGTAAACGTAAACTTACAAATATTATAACAAAAATTCAAATCGACAAGTCACTTTGGTCAGCCTACAAAGCATACACAAAAAAAAAAAAAAAAAAAAAAAAAAAAAAAAAAAAGATAACAGGAATTCCGTATCAAGTACACAAATGGGCCGCGCAATGTGAAAAAGAGTTCTGGAATATGCGAACAGCAAAGGATCGGTGCAGTCTGATCAGTGCCTTCTCTGTCCGCTAACTGAATTATTGGACACTATAGAATGATCAATGCAGAACAAATACCCGGATCAGACTTTACGCATGCGTGGGAGGAATGTAAATGTGTGCATTTGCGCATGCCCGAGGACACCATTCCGCTCATCGCGGCCAAAATGATCTTTATTTGCATTCCAATCATATAACAAGGTTTCTGCAAATAACATGATTTTATTACATCTAAGAAGAAGTTTAGGAGACAATCACAGATCGCCGTCGTCCTCCGATACCAAAAGGAAGCGCCGCCGAACAGGAAAATTCACAGTCAGACATGAGAAAACGTACCTTCTGCAAGAGCGATCGACGAAGACTCAAATCATCCTATGTTTCCTCGAAGTCTTATCAGAGTTTTCGTTATCCGCAAGAAGAAACCTTTCATCCACGGCTATCCGAAGTGAACCCAGTGAAGATTCTGATCAGACTGCGCGAATGCGCAGGCTGATCTGAATCTTCGCTGGACGCACATGTATGAAGGTACGTTTTCTGACATTGCGGCTTATAAAGTAAACGACTAATCTAGCCAAGCGATTAGATATCTCTACCACAGGTAAAATGATCACAGAGCAAGTTAGGACGAAACAAACACAATAACAAGGCATAGATCAGGGCGGAACAAACTTGACTTCGCAGCCAGGAGCCACAAAGCAATACAAAGAACTACAAAATAAGAATCTACAATATTGACACATACATAGAGCAAATATACATGAAAAAAAAAAAAAAAAAAAAAAAAAAAAAAAAAAAAAAAAATAAAAAAAAAAAGGCCACGGACCACGGGTCGCTCACCTGAGTGACATAGCCACTGCAGATATGCAGATGTTATGCAAAATTTTTCCAATCCTGTCATCGTAACTAATGAAACGATCATCATTTAAGCAGTTCTTAAAGAATATTATATATTATATATGGCATGACAGTCAATAGAGCGTGATCATTTGAACAAACTCTCAATTACATTTCAACAGTAGGATCAATGTGAAATTTGGTGGCAATTGCCTAAGTGGTTTCTGAAGAATCATGATTTTATACATGTAAACAGCACAGTGGCAGGGAAATATAATGGACATAAACAAGATGGCAGCCATCTTGGATTTCCAATCAGAATGATTTTAGCTACTGTTGATCTACAAGTCACCTCGATACTTCCAATGAACTTTAAGTCAATTGCCCTTTCGGTTCAGGAGAAAAAAGTTCAAAACAGATTTTCAAGATGGCCGCCATGGCCGCAATTTGGGATGTCCTATCGCAACGATTTGAGCAATTTTTGATCTACAAGTCACCCCGATGCTTCCTACCAAGTTTCGAGTCAATTGGCCTTTCAGTTCAGAAGAAGAAGGGAAAAATAGATTTTCAAGATGGCCGCCATCTTGGATTTCCGATCGGAACGATTTAAGCTATTTTTATATCTACAAGTCATCCCGATGCTTCCTACCAATTTTTAAATCAACTGGCCCTTTGGTTCAGGAAAATAAGCGAAAAAAAAGGGTTCCAAGATGGCCGCCATGACGATCCAAACAATTTAAGCTATTTTAGATATACAAGTCACCCGAATGCTTCCTACCAAGTTTCAAGTCAAATGGCCTTTCAGTTCAGGAGAAGAAGCGAAAAATATACGAGGGATGTTCGAAATGAATTGCTTATTGTCCTCCAGCTCGATATCCACGTGGGGCACGATAAAAACCAATACATACCTGTATAGGGCTATTCAATATCTACAGTATAACTGTACATGTTAGACTAAGTGTAAGACATAAAATTTGCCATTTGAATACAGGCAGTCATTGACCACTGCAGTAAAAATGGTTGGTAGAAGCGTCGACAAAAAAGATGAAATACGGGCTTACATCGAAGCTCGCTCAAAACTTGGTTGTTCTTTGAAGAAGCTGATGACTGAAATTTCTACTGCTTTTGGACCGTCTTGTGTGTCTTATGACACAGTTCGGCGGTGGAAAAAGAAATTTGAGTCTGGTGTAGAGTCCATCAAAAAATGCACCGAAATCAGGTAGGCCAAAATCTGCATCTCGTAAAGAAATCGTTTCCAAAATAAAGGAAATCATTGAAGTAGATGCCAGAATTACAGTTCGTGATATTGCACGAAAGGTAGGCATATCACTATCAGCGGTTCACCTTATTTTGAAGAAGCATTTGAAAGTCAGAAATATTTCTGCTAGATGGGTGCCACATCTGTTGACTGACGAACAAAAGAGGCAACGGGTTAAAATGGCCAAAAAGCTGCTTCAAATGTTTCCAAAATATGACAAAAAGCAGTTTGCCAATGTCGTCACAGGTGATGAAATCTGGGTCCATTATTTTGAGCCCGTCAGAAAGGTTAGCAATGATCTGGGCCACTGAACACAGCAAACGCCCAATAATTGCCAAACGTTCTTTGAGTACAAAGAAGGTTTTGTATGCAATCTTCTTCTCTGGTGAAGGAGTCGCAATAAAAGTGCCAGTGAAAAAGGGCAAAAGCATCACCGGAAAGTACTACAAAGACGTAGTACTGAAGAAACTGAAAAAGTATTATCAGAAACGATGCCCTGCCACTGGTTTTAAACATATCCGTCTTCTACATGACAATGCTCATACCTCCGCAATAGTTACGGCGTTTTTGAAGAAAGAAAAAGTAACTGTTTTGCCTCACCCCCCGTATTCCCCAGACCTTGCCACATGTGATTTCTTTTTTGTTTCCGAAATTAAAAGCATTCCTTGCTGGGCGGAAATACCAATCCCGACAGGCACTTGGATCTGCCATTCATCAGTACCTTATTACTGTGCCCAAATCAACGTACCGTGACGCCTTCAAGAAGTGGATACATCGGCTGAAACTTTGCATTTCTAGCCACGGGGAGTACTTCGAGGGCATGAAATGAGTGCTTTTGGGCTAACTTGAAATTTGAAGTCTCCAGATAGAAATAAGCAATTCATTTCGAACATCCCTCGTATTTTCAAGATGTCTGTCATGGCGGCCATCTTGGATTTCTGATTGGGACGCTTTTAGCTATTTTTGATCTACAGGTCACCCTGATGCTTCCTACCTAGTTTAAAGTCAGGAGAAGGAGTTAAAAATAGATTTTTCAAGATGGCCGCCATGGCGGCCATCTTGGATTTCCAATCGAAACGATTTAAGCCATTTTAATCTATAAGTCACCCCGATGCTTCCTACCAAGTTTCATTGGCTTTTGGGTTTAGGAGAAGAAGCGAAAAGAAGATTTTCAAGATGGCCACCATGGCGGCCATCTTGGATTTCCGATCAGCATGATTTTAGCTATTTTTAATCTACAAGTCACCCTGATGCTTCCTACCAAGTTTGGAGTCAATTGGCCTTTCGGCTCAGGAGAAGAAGTAAAAAATAGATTTTCAAGGTGGCGGCCATGGCGGCCATCTTGGATTTTCGATTGGAACAGTTTTAGGTATTTTTGATCTACAAATCACCCCGATGTTTCCTACCAAGTTTCGATTCAATTGGCATTTGGGTTTAGGAGAAGAAGCGAAAAATAGATTTTCAAGATGGCCGGCTTGGCAGCCATCTTAGATTTCCGATCGGCACGATTTTATTTTTGATCTACAAGTCACCCCAATGCTTCCTACTAAGTTTTGAGTCAATTAGCCTTTCGGTTCAGGAGAAGAAGCGAAAAATAGATTTTCAAGATGGCGGCTATGGCGGTCATCTTAGAGTTCTGATCCGAACGATTTTAGCTATTTTTCATTTACAAGTCACCCTGGTACTTCCTACTGTTTCGAGTCAAATGGCTTTTGGAATTAGGAGAAGAAGCGAAATATAGATTTTCAAGATGGCCGTCGTGGTGGCCATCTTGGATTTCCGATCGGCACGGTTTTAGCTAGTTTTGATCTACAAGTCACCCCAATGCTTCCTACCAAGTTTGGAGTCAATTGACTTTTCGGTTCAGGAGAAGAAGCGAAAAATAGCTTTTCAAGATGGCGACTATAGAGGCAATCTTGGATTTCCGATCGGCTCGGTTATCTCGTAGCTATTTTTGATTTACACGTCACCCCAATGCTTCCTACCAAGTTTCGAGTGAAATGGCCTTTCGGGTCAGGAGAAGAAGCGAAAAATAGCTTTTCAAGATGGTGGCCATGGCGGCCATCTTGGATTTCCAATCGGAACGATTTTAGCTATATTTGATCTACAAGTCACCCTGATGCTTCCTACTAAGTTTCGAGTCAATCGGCTTTTGGGTTTAGGAGAAGAAGCGAAAAATAGATTTTCAAGATGGCCATGGCGGCCATCTTGGATTTTCGATCGGCACGATTTTAGCTATTTTTGATCAACAAGTCACCCTGATGCTTCCTACCAAGTTTTGAAGCAATTTGCCTTTCGGCTCAGGAGAAGAAGCGAAAAATAGATTTTCAAGATGGCTTCCATGGCGGCCATCTTGGATATCCGATCGGAACAATTTTAGCTATTTTTGATCTGCAGGTCACCCCGATGTTTCCTTCGAGTAAATTGGCTTAGTGGTGTAAGAGGAATAGGCTTTTAAAGCAATTGTTGACGCCGCGCGGCGCACGACGGACAACGGACGATGGACGACCGACATTGACTGACCACAATAGCTCACCATGAGCACTTCGTGCTCAGGTGAGCTAAAAACTGTGAAAGTATAAAATAAAATATTTTTCTTATTAATTTTACCCTAATTAATCTACTTGAAATTCCCGGACCAATACATCAAGATCCGGTCCACCGTTGCACGCTTACAGATCTAACATCTTCAAAGGTATATAGACAGGCATGGTCAGACTGTACGCATGTGCAGGCTGGTCTGTGCGATTGCTTATGGAATAGAGGACCTTTACATAAGTCTAAAGCTGAGACGCGTATTTCTTATGAAGACGTAAATGGTAACATTATGAACAAATTGTTGAGTCCCGTCTTTGGAAAAGAGCCGTTATAGCATATACGAACAACAAAGGTTCAGGCGAGCCTGCGTATTCGCGCAATCTCGCCAGAACCTATGCTGTTCGCTCACGTATGCGGTAGAACAAAGGGAAAACTTCAGCCAAAGAACTAGACATGTGATCTTGCTAAGGGAGCGACCATGCGCATTGAAAACGTGATAAGTATTCAACACTGATTTATTGGTATATATATAGGTACAGCAAAAGCATAGAGCAGTCTGCGTATATTCGCAATATTTTTATGACCTTCACAGTGAGGCACAGAATCATAGGCGACTGTTGTTTGTATCAATATAATACTAAGTGTACGTATGAAATTGTTTGTACAAGTCCCGAAGTCCCGTTCATGCTTTCCCAGACTTTTATTATAGAATGTTGATTTTTTTTTCGCTGGGGACCAGCACAAGTGTAATGCGTATACGCATACACGTTTTATGAACACCTCAAATAGCGAAGCTTCGATATCGGCTCCAATGATAAAATAAGAAATAAGACAACGTTCATTTCAGAACGAGGTTACATGTATAAAGAATTTAGCCACCGTTCTATAACATCATAATTTGATTTTATCCATTTGACATTTGCAGTTGTTTTCTCTTTAGCCTGTGAGAAGGCTTGCTTAGCTGGTCCAAGATCAAAAGACAGAGCCAGAAAGTCTTCGAGCTGCAATTAAAAGTGAAACGTTTAATAAATAAAAAAAACACACATAAATATAAACGTCAAAAAGATTGCCTTTCGAAACAAACAACACATTACAGATTAGAAAACGGGAGTCTCGGTTTTATTGAGACTCTTCATAAGCAGTAATGAAGTTTGCAACACTGCTTACGCCCTCTAGCGTATACATGAGCAGAACTCCATTTCCAAATATACCATAATGAGCCAAATGATCCCAAATGTTTGAAAGAAGGAAGAAAAAGCATAACATCTAACAAAAAATCTTTCTTGGAGCAATGGATCCAGAAAAGATGCAGAAATGATAAGGGTTAAACCACATATTGAGAGTTAATCATGTACAGTGCAAATAATTTTTTTACATGTACCTTCCATGTATCGGCTTCTTCAGAGGTTCAGTATTGTATATTTACAAAAAGATATATTAAAAGAAGAATGAAATAGTAAAATGTACAAGCACAAGTTATACGAGTTGAAATAGTTGCCTTTTTGGCCCATGTTATCTAGCCCGCTGAGACTTGATGACTGAGCGTGTTTAGGTGTATGCGACATTGCTTGTTTGAGCTTAGCACGTACAAGAAGATTCCATAGACTCTTGGGTCTTCTGTAGACCATGATGGGTCTTTCTGTGAAGATCTCGCTCAAAGTACTGGATGACTCAATGACGGGCCAGTGTTTGTTGTCTATATCCCTCTTTGGTATGTCTAGGTGATACGTCAACACGACGGCGAGACCGTTAGGCTCAAATTTCGGCATATAAAAAAGTAGGCCTACTCTAATCTTTTGTCGTGCTTTCTCATTAGCAAGTGAAATTGTGTGTTATTGATAACCCCCTTTGCAGAGGCGGTCAGTCAGTTCCCTTGCTTTTGATTTAAATGCGTCTTAATCGGAGCAGATACGTTGAGGCGAAGTACAAGGCTGTAAGGAACGGTTTTGAAGCAGTGTTTCGGGTGGCAACTTGTTGGTAAGAGATACTGGTGTGTATCTGTTGGTTTTGTATTAGGATCAATAGATAATGTATCGCCCACAAGCCCTGATTTGGTGTCAAGAAACACTTGCTGCTCGTTTGAAACTTCAGCTGCAAACTTTATGCTTGGATGAAAATTGTTGGCCTCGTCGAAGAAGGTTGTCAAAGTCTCACGGTCATGCCACCACTACATGTCAATGAAAATCTTTAACCATGAAAACGGTCTCAGGGTCACTAACTTCAACAGCTGTTCTTCGAGACGCCCCATGAAAATGTTGGCGTTTTATCATCATGTTTTAATGATTATGATAATTATATTGTTATTAACACAATATATAAACATTTAAACTACTGGGCCCAGTTGTTCAAAGCATTGTTAGCTTAACGACCTCGTTAGTGGTCAAAATGTTAACTGTTCTAGTAAGCATTATATCTAATTCACAGGTATTTTTGCTGAAAAGATGTGAGTAGCTTTTGCAGTCACATTTTTTCAGCAAAAATATTAGTGTATATGCTATATTGAATGATCAAAGTTTTAACGATACGTTAACTAACGACACTGTTAGTTTTGAACAATTGGGCCCTGATCTATCTGACATTTAAACTTTTGACCCGTATTGGGGAAGACGGAGCAGCTTGACTTGCTTTTGTTTGGCTTGTGGCTTGCCCTTTTAGCATTGTGATCACCTCGCTTGGGGAAGAGAGAGCTAATCTTAGTGCTTTACGTACATTTGATCGATTTGTGCTTGTTTGGATTTGTCGGTTTCCTCTTCCTCTTAATGTCTCGGAAGGGCTGCGGTTTGTGATTGTGGCACTCCCTGGATTTTTCTCTTACTTTTTTTTGCGTACTGTCTGTCATGGTTTGTTTGCTCTTCCTCTTGCTCTCGTTGGCTGGCTATATTTTTTTTATTATTTTTAGACGACATTTGGCGTCTACTTTTTTAAATTTTGACAAACTATCGTTTTGAAAAATGTTTAAATGTGTAAATTTGAAAGACTGAATGTCAAACAGCGTAGATTCAGATGAGACGGCTCATTCTGGATCTATGCTGTTTGCAAAAGCCTATTATTATCGCCTGTGGCGGTGAAAGAGTTAAGTCTAAGCTTTGCTTCATAATAATATGTTAATTTATATTTTCTTTGTTGAGACACTATTCTATTGCATTATCGTTTCATTTATTCGTTCTTTTGTCGATGGGGTGCTGTTTTTTGTTGAAATTTTACATAACTGCAACCTAATCCGGAATCTTGGAAAGGCATTTTTACTGGGTATCTGCGTATCTATGTTCTGAGTAATCATTATGCAAGAACGTATCTCATTAAGAAAAAAAATGCACATACATTCTGCCAGGATTACTCCATATCATAGCTACAATACCTAAAAACAACAAACAGAGATAGAGCTGTCGCACGAAAGCATACGTGTAGCTTGGCAGAATGCCAGCCTGTCTGTCAATGGTATTAGTAGAATTCAGAAGGTATAGTTTGTTTTGGAAAACCTTAAACCAAAATGTTTAGCATAAAGTGAAACGTACTGCAAATTGCGAGGTTATATCTAGTTAACCCTTTTAACCCCGAGTTTATGAAGTGGACTCTTAGGACTTTGATTTAAAACACATCCTTTGTTGCGAATAAAGGTCTCTGCTATAAATCAAGAACATGATGATGTAGACGCAGATGAGCCGTCTCATCTGGATCTACATTGAGTTCAAACTGTCTAGTTTTGGTCTACAGAACCGAAAATGTTAACATTGAGAACAGTTTTTAACATCAGTCAAAGCTGCAATTTAATCAACTCAATAATTAATTTTATTACTCTCTGGCGAATTCAACAGACGACAAGTTGACGATATTTTTTTTCTTATTTGTTTCTCGAAATAAAAAGGCTTTGATATTTTATGCAAACTTCTTGGGAAAAATTAGAAAAAAATTAAGATGTCATCTGCTGAATATTTTAACCAGCATGCGGAGCATTAAAGTTATGAGTTATGAATAAGTAAGATATCAAGCACTTACACATTGAGCGTAATGAATAATTATTAATAAATATCCAGAATAAATATGGTTATAAATATATAGATTAATAAATGAATATGATAATGAATATTAAGAATATTAAGAAAACAATATGTGACGATACCCAGGAAATGCCACATTTACGAAGCACAGCCTTCCCGAGGCACCCAAACAAGGAGAGATGAGGAACAAATAATACCAAACAAAACAAGCGCAACATTTGAAAACACCGACATACGAATAAAAACAAATCTGCAACAGAAGGTATGCCTTGGAACGATACTAACAATTACAATAATGAAGGTAACAAATACTAAGAATGATTATGGTATCGAATATCTAGAATAATTATGGTAACGATTATTTCGAATAATAATGGTAACAAATATTTAGAATACTTATGGCTATGAATAGTCAGAATAATTATGGTAACGAATACTTGGAATAATAATGGTAACGGAAATTTAGAAAAAAATATGGTAACAAATATTGTGGTAACGAATATTTAGAATGGTTATGTTAACTAATATTTAGAATAATTATGATACCGAATATTTAGAATGATAATGGTACCGAATATTTAGAATAATTATAGTAACGAATACCCAGAATAATTATGGTAACGAATACTTAGAATAATTACTGTGGTGAATATTTAGAATGATTATTATAACAAATATTTAGAATAATCACGAATATTTAAAATAATTACAGTTACGAATAATAAGAATAACTGTGGTTACACATATTTAGAATAATGATGGGAACAAATATTTTGAATAATCGTGGTAACGAATATTAAAAAAAAAATATGGTAATAAATAATTAGAATAATTACAGAAACGAATATTTAGAATGATTGTGGTAACGAATATTTAGAATGATTATTGTAATGAAATTTTAGACTTATAATTGTAACGAATATTTAGAATAATTATGGTAACGAATATGTAAACTAATTGAGCTAACGAACGGTTAGAATAATTACTGATTTGTACAGATATGTTGGCCAAAATAAGTAATAAGTGTATGACTGTATTATACCTGTTGTAGCTGGGTTGCCGTTGAGAATGATTGTGTTACACCTTCGACCAAATAATTCAAAGAAAACAGACTTCCAGCATACCTGAAATTGATAAAAAAAAAGACCAAAAAAGAAGATTATAGACATGTAAAAAAAATAATAAAATATAAATGAAGTTCACTAGGACTGGCCACAAGCACTAAGCACAGCCTCTCCAAGGCATTGTAAAGATGATGAGCAAAGGGAAACAAAACAAATCGTCAACTTATTTGCAACAACAATGTATGAGCAAAGAACTGCAACCTTGAAACTGTGCCCTTATCCCTTGAAGCACCTCCAGACATTAACAACACACGAATGCAAATATATTCTAAAAGGAATGGTCCTTGAGCGCAGTGAACACACATATGGAACTGCAATTTGAAATCCTCGTCTCGACTTTTGTCTAGACCACACTAGCCAAGGACAGCCATTTAAACTTCATCAGTGACACTAATATAAACTTTCCGAAAATCCCAGAATGGTCTAAACTATGACAAAGTACCAGAAAATACAAGGAAATACAATAGGCCAAAGTGGACCAGAAATCACGCACCTGGATTAGGCTGATCGTGATGTTACATTGTGCCATAGTGGCTTTGCTGTCAGATAAGATTGCTTTTAGCAAGTTTATGTCTGCATATTGTCTTGATGCCTCCGATTAAGTTTCTGAACAGCTCAATCTGGCTTAGGATTTAGTAGATGATGTTGGTGTAGAGTGGAGGATGTTATGCAAATGATACTGTAAGAGGGACCTCTGCTCTATCTTCTGTTCTTGGATATCGAAACGGAACGATTTTAGCAAATTTGAATCCCCGATGCCTTCCATCAAGTTTAATTTAATTCAACTAACAGTTTGGGAGAAGATGTCATTTGAAGACTTTCCAGACGGCCATATTGGATATCTGAAGGTAACGATTTTAGAAAGTCAGAACCTTCATTTTACCATTAAAGGAGAAAAAAAAAAAAAAAAAAAAAACAAACAAAAAAAAAACAACAAACAACTATCAATTCTATTCTTCCTCAGTTTAGCAATTCAGAATCTCCATGTCTCTCCAATGGCTCCCACTAACTTTCAGCTCACTCCGACACCGTTCGGGAGCAGATGTGGTTTGAAGATTTTAAAGACAGCCGCTATAATTGCAATCTTTAATATGGAAACGGAACAACTTCAGTATTTCTAAATCTCAATGTTGCCTCAGATAAAGGTTTTCAAGATGGCGACGTGGGCGGCCATCTTGGATATCATAACAAAACGAGTTTGGCTCAATCCGACTTACCATTCGGGAGCAGATGTGGTTTGAAGATTTTCAAGATGGTCGCCATGGCGGCCATCTTGGATTTTGGAACAAAACAATTTTAGCAATCTTGAATCTTCATGTCGCTCCGATGCCTCTCGTCAAGTTTCAGCTCAATTCAATTAACAGTTTAGGAGATGTCGTTAGAACAATTTCAAGATGGTTACCATGGCGGCCATATTAAATATATCAGAACGCAACAAATTTAGAAAGTCTGAACCTCCATGTCGCCATTAAAACAGAATGAAACATTTAGTAACCACACCCTTCCCCCCTCCCCCCCCCCCCCCCCACAACAAAAAAAACAACAAAAACAAACAAAAACAAAAAAAAAAAAAAAAAAAATTACCGCCGTCGCTCCCATTTTTTATATCGGAACAGAACGATTTCAGCAAGTCTGAATCTCTATGTCGCTTCGATGCCTCCCATCAGTTTCGGCTCAATTCAACTTACGGTTGGGGAGGAGATATCGTTTTTGAAGAATTTCAATGCGGCCGCCGTGGCGTCCATCTTGGATATCTGAATGATTTTAACAATTTTGAATCTCCATACCTTCCCAGTGCCTTCCACTAATTTTCAGCTCAATCCGCTTAACCCTTCGGGAGCAGATGACGTTTAACGACTTTCAAGATGGCCACAATGACGGCCATCTTTGATATCAAAACGGCACGATTCTAGCAATTCTGAATCTCCAGCGATTCTGGAAGAGATGTCGAAAATATGAAAACTTAATGGCGGACGACAAACGGGTGGACGCACGGCAGACGGACGAGGGTCAACAGGCCACGGCATAAGCTGACCTGGAGCAAAGCTAATAAAATACACTAAAGAGTAGTGCGGGGAGACGTTTCACGTCCATCATATGGCACTAATACCAGCTGTAGCGAAAGTAACTAGATTATAAAAGGTATGACTATTGAGAGCTTTGAACACATAAAATTGAAAACATGAAAACACAAACAAAACGAAAACAGCAGGCAGAGTGGACAGCCACAGAAGATGATTGCAATGCTAGCACCAGAACAAGGACACAGAGCGCATTAAAACAACGAAAGCAATTAGGTAGTCACATAACAGCTAACCAAAATGCTAAAATCACAGTAAAAGAATGAGCATCAGAGTATTCGCCTTGGTCTTGGAACGGAAAGCAGTATTTATACCACTACGGTGCTTAATGCTTAGCGTGTTGGGTAAAAATTTCAGCAGATGACGTTTGAAATATTTTCGCATTTTTTGCAGAACAGATTTGGACATTTCATATACATTTACTCAGAGAGTCGTAAAGGTAAACACAGTTTTAATCGCGGTAACCGCGTTATTATTTGACACTTAAATAGATTTATTACTACTATTAATTTTGATGGGGACTAAATTACAAATATCTGGTCTGTCCGTATAAGGATTCCCTACATCAGTAATGAAACGTCCCAATAAACATAAACAAGAACAATAAACACAGACATTAGGATCTTAGTGGGCCTGTTTACACTTTGTAAATTTTCCATCATTTCTCAGAAAGGAGATAACTTTTGTGACATTCTGTTTGCGTTCCCATATATCAGCCCCCTTCTGAAAAGGGCTTTACTCCAATAGGAAAATTACTCCAATGAGACTCTTAAAGGAAATAATTTGCTCTAATTAGTTTTTTAGAGTATCACAGTAGCGCGCTTTTCAAAGAGGGTGAAAAACAATTTCGACATGATACCTTAAATGAAGGAGTATTTAATCCCCGTACTAACTGTTCACACAATACACATATAGCTACGGTTTTGACACTACGAACACTATTAAGAGATTTAGTAGAACGGAAATGAAGGGTATGTTTTGCTATTTACAGAGCTGTCTTTGACGCATGACATGTCAAGAGTTTATCGTATAACTCGTATATGGAAAAGCGGGAAAAATAAACGGTCTGAATTGCGTCTGTTATTGCGTAACATTGTAATGACATTGCAAAGACTATAGGCCTCTTATTTGTCGATCTCTACTCTATTTTGTATTCTGGCATTTAAATTACCTAATGACAGCGTCAATAACCCACGGAATTGGAAAAAAAGGACAGTTTAGAGGAGTCAATAGTATATGGTTGCATTATATGGTTTTAAATATCTGTGATATATTTACACGGCATTCTCCCAGCTAGCATTCTACGTAAATCTACATCGGGCCGTCATCGGCCCGTCAGCTACCCTGACGGGCCGATGACGGCCCGATATAGATTTACGTAAAATGCTGACTGGGCTCATCATGCTAGCTGGAAGGCTCTATTACCTTATCTGATGTAGGCTTAATAGATACATTTACTTGTAAGATTTTCAGTTTGCTGTAGTAACTGATAGGATAGATCATTTCCAGAGAGGATTATTCAATGCGTTTCACTTGTTAATCTTTAGCTTGTTTAAAAAGCTGAACTTTATGAATGATTTACTCGGCAATTAAATATATTAAATACTCAACGGTTTCAAGATAGCCGTTGAAGAAATTTTTAGTTTATTTACAGGTATTGTATTTAGATGTAGCATTGCAGGAAAGAAAATCGAAAAAAAGCGTCCCCTCATATGATTAATGAGGAAGCGTTCAGTTCCTTAAAGTTTGCTGCTTGTTTTATCAAGGAAGACATTGCGTGTTGATAAAGAGCAATATTAATCGAAGATACAATGCCTGTGACTTCTTTCCGGCTTTCCAGGGCACTTAACCTCTTATAAACGGAAAGAGATTTAACGAATGTTCGCATCAAACAAATGAGCGGCAACGTCAGAAAACGTACCGTCGGACATGAGCGCCGTGCGAAAATTCAGATCAGCCTGCGCATTCGTGCCGTCCCTAAGGGATCAGAACCTTCACTGGGTACATTTTGAATAGCACATTCGCACAGTTCAATGGAACAGCCAAGGATGCAGTTTCTTCATGCAGAACTCTGTTCAAACTACTCGGATGCACAGACTGATTTGAGTCTTCCTTTGGCGCAGACGTCCACAGGTACATGTTCTGAATTTGAGGCTAACATGTACCTTTGAGCATATGCGGACAGAAATACCTTTGAGCATATGCGGACAGAAACGGCCAACATCAGGTTACAATCGGTACTGTCTGATCATGACGCTTAATGTCCTCTTACAGAAGAAATGGCTTCTGCAGAGCCTGTGTAAGTGGGGAACAAAGAATCAGTGAGGATCAACTTAATGATCTGAATCCCATCAAAGTGGATACATTACGTTGGTACAACGTCTCATGAACGTCTATTGACGTTTCATCAACGTTGACGCGACGTTATCTTAACGTTGCGCGCTCGCTGTAACATATTCAAAGACGTATTTCGCTTGAAATTGCCCAAAACTGTATTACTTACTCCTCCATGAAAAATTGCCAGTTTGCTGATATATGATTCCAACTAAGGCAAATACCAAGTTTGGTGAAAATCCATTGATGTTAATCATCCGGAAACGAAATACGGACGGACGGACGACAGACGGACGGACGTACGAACGTCCAACGTGAAACCATAATACCCCGCCACTATCGTGTGGCGGGTTATAAAAAAGTGAGCTATCATTAACTATCATAAACAAGTTTTGCGATACTGAACAGAGCGTATATTGGTCCTAAAAGTGTGAAACCGAGGTATTTCTAAATAATAAGGTCACAGGATATAAATGAATGTTTTGATGCCATTTTCAACAACGAGACAACATACGTGTAAGTAACTTACTGGTTGTATTGCTGCATACCAATCCCCTTTGAAAAGGAGGTGGATCTAAAAGGGAAGAATGTGCTCCTCGTTGGAGCAAATTCATCCCTTTTAGAATAGACTTCTTTTCTTTGTCCAGTTCAATCATGTCTTGCCTGGTCGCACATGTACTAAGGTACAGTTGCTCACTCCGCAGTTAATCTTTGTATCGATGTATCATTTTCACTGCATGCTATTGTTGACAGCATATTAATCTTTTTAATGATAGCAGTAGTATGCCTACCTTTGTGTCAATATATCATTCGCACTGCATGCAATTGCTGGCAGCATGCTGATATTTTTATTGTTAGCAGTAGTATACATTCCTTTGTATTAACGTCTAGTTCTCACTGTCTGCAATTGATGGTAGCATACTGATGACTTTATTGATAGCAGCAGTATGCCTACCTTTGTATCAATGTATCATTCTCACTGCATGTCATTGCTGGCTGCATGCTGATGTTTTTATTGATAGCAATAGTATAAATACTTTTGTATTAATGCCTCGTTCTCACTGCCTGCAATTGCTAACAGCATGCTGATTCTGTTTTTGATAGCAGTAGTATGCCTACCTTTTGTATCAATATATCATTCTCACTGCATACATTGCTGGCAGAATGCTGATGTTTTTATTGATAGCAGTGGTATAATTTCCTTTGTATTAATGTCTCGTTCTCACTACCTGCAATTGCTGACAGCATGCTGATGTTTGTATTCATTGCAATAATATGCTTACGTTTGTATCAATACATCAATCTCAAGGCTGCCATTGCTGGCAGCATTCTGATGTTTTTATTGATGGCAGTAGTATGCCTACCTTTGTATCAATGTATCAGTCTCACTGCATGCTATTGATGGCAGCATGCTGATCTTTTTATTGATAGCAGTAGTGTGCTTAACTTCTATCGTTTTCATTGCATGCCATTGCTGGTAGCATACTGGGCCAAGCTGTTCAAAGTTAAGCAAAGTTGTTAGCTAACATGACGTTAAAAATTCTACCTTGAAATATGGCAAATGCATTGAGACTTTTTGTTGAAATGCCTGAATAACAACAGGGCTGGAACGTTTGAAATGTCGCCACCCGAATGCTATAAAGACACTATACGTTACTGCTTACACCGGCAAATCTCAGCTATATATCCCATTGAAAACATACACAAATAATTCAATAGGATTTTTAGACAGTCTTAAGGGAGAGAAGTCTACGTAACACATTATTTTACATTTAAACGAAACTGTAATATCAATTTATGAAATAAACAACATATGTGCGTCTGCGCGTCTGTATAATTACACGCATGCGCATGCTTGCGTGTGCACGCATCTGCAGTTGTTCATAGTTTATGTACAGAAACGGCGCACGTACAAACGCCTTTAATTACATATGTACGCATGTGTATGGGTATGTGCATGTATGTATGTGCATGCGAGTGTACACGCTTTCTTATTTTCATTATTAAATTTGCGCTTTCCTCATACAGTATACTCTCGTTATCTCGACCTCGCTTATCTCGAATAACCGTTTATCTCGAAGTGAAAATCTGGTCCCTGTTTTAACATGGAAATCTAACAACTGATAATAAAATATTGTGGAGCAATTTCTCCTCTTTCCAACAATATTTTCAATATATCTGTAACTTCAGAAGGCAGATTACATATTCATTTGTTAAATGTGTTTGTTCTATTTATTGTTTTCCTCTATTCCACAACTCTGATATGTAGAGGTACGGATATCTCGAAGTATTTAATACAGTCCCTTGGAATTTGAGATAACAAAAGTCGACTGTAATAAGTTGGTATAATCCCGATTCTACTCTTTATGGTACTGCAATTTCTACACATGTACTCAGCAAGTTCGAATCTGTACTGTTTTCATTTCCACCGAAATAACAACCTTCATATATATATACAATGATGACACCCTGATCAGACTTCACCACTATCAATGCAGTCTGCTCAGCGCTCCCGACAATAACACCAGAGAGACTGGCGCACGACTGGTGATCAGGAGGTTGCGGGTTCTACACCCGCCGGGTCGGGAACATTCTTTCGTGGATATTGTTCATGAAATACTGTCTACGGTCAGTCTCTCCCTTATTCCAAAAGGGCAGTTATCAGTATCTGGCGTAAGAATGTGCACAATATTGGTTTAGAGGACTAAGACTGCCCTATAAAAGTCTGGTTAGGCAAACTGACCGCGCTCGACATGAACCCACTGGACTGACTTGGACCGTGAAACCTCAACATAAACAAAATCAGTGGAGAGATCCTGCTCAGAGTACACAAATGTCAGTGCAGTCTGCTCAGCGATCCCGACAATAACCAGGTAATGTATGAAAATCAAATCAGCTGGGCACAATATTAATTTGATAATTCGAAGGTTTTCATTTATCAATCTCGATATGCAAACCAGGCATTTCCGAATTTGCACTGAAAACCTACAATAAATTAATTATAATATTAATAATAATAATATTAATAATAATCTGCTTCTGTATAGAATAATATGTAAGAAAAGCATTGTTTTATGCCTTTTTCCACACAGAACATATGTTTTGGGTATCTGTTAGAATCGCTCCAGCCAGGGATTCTAACAAATATCCAAAACATATTTCTTGGTTTAAACATATTTATTTCATTAATAGTACATGTGATGCACACATATATATCTCAAATAAAGGAGAGATTAGAACGAAGGCACGAGTTCTGATAGAATTCTTCTCCCAAGCATGTAATAACTTGTCGACATTATGAAGATAACATGTTTTACACAAATAAAACAAAATAAACATTTACAATGTAGTAAATTAATTGAAAAGAAAGAAAGAAAAAAATAACATAATAAAAGGAAACGGTTAAGGAAATTAATATAAAATAATACGTATATAAATCTGATAATTGAATGGAAGATGGGTGGCGCCTTTATGGAGTAATTTGGGGTGCCTTAAATAGCCAAATATTGTAGTTATACCGCTACATGTACGTTTCTAAAACCATTAAGGTTGAAAACATTTAGTTTGTAAAACAAACGCTTGAACCTTTTCAAATATTGTTGTATTAATTTCTGACGACAAAGCTTTATCGCCATACATTAAAGATTTAGGCTAGGATTCTGGTACTGGGAAACAACATCAAGAAGTACAGTTTGATGAAGCTGGTAATTTCCACAATGAAAAAAAAAATACTGCGCATCTTCGACACTACCACAAAGACATGAGGGAGAATCGGACATATTCTTTAAGAAGACATATAATTTTAGAGAGCTACAGTTTGTTCGCAGTCTGGTGTGAAATATTTAAGCTTTTCTACTTCCAACATAATAGTATTTTGAAGTTGAATCTTTGTCTTTGTTAAGAAAATACTTAAAAGAATTAGTTGTGTCTGACCCCTTGGCGGTAGAAGGTAAACTGTTCCATGCTCTTAAAGTTGAGGGTAAAAACGAATTATAAAACAAACTAGTTCGAACTTCGACAGTTTGTAAGCCAATAGAATTTCTAAGATTATAACGTGATGCATTGCTGATAGTTAAAATATACAAGTCGGGTTGTTGCCCATTGCGATATCTTCTCAAGTTCAGGATTAAGCTGGCCAGCGGCTCTCAAAGGGTCATCGACGACAATTAAAAGAGTAGTGTCGTCGGGGAATAGTCGAATATTCGAGCCAATTTCGGATACAATTTCGTTTATGTAAAGCAGGAATAGTAAACGACCCAATATTGATCATTGGGGCACACCTGCACGAATAAAGGTCCAGTTCGAGGTAGCACCAGAAAGAACGACACGCTGTCTTCTGTCAGAGAGACATAACTCTTAAACCAAGTCAGGACGCTTTCTGAGACACTAGCAGATTTCAGCTTAAGTAGAAGCCCAGCGTGCCACACTCTGTCGAAAGCATTGCTAATGTCACAGAACACTGCCCTGGGGTTTTTTTTTTTTACCTGAGTCAAGTGTCTGACAAAATATTTTGTAGAGAAATGTAAGCTGATTTACTGTAGCATCTCCAGGTAATAAAAAAAGTAAGAGAAAAGTCCAGGGAGTGCCACAATCACAAACCGCAGCCCTTTCCAGACATCAAGCGGAAGAGGAGGCCGACAAATCCAAACAAGCACAAATCGAACAAACGTACGAAAAGCACTAAGATTAGCTCTCTCTTCCCCAAGCGAGGTAATCACAATGCTAAAAGGACTGAAAAACACAAGAACAAAATGGCACAAGGTAAGACATACAACAAATTGCCTCGCAGAATAAACCACAAAGCACCAAAGAGTAAGAAGAGTATAAAGCCAGATTATAAAGAAGAAAGTAAATTATTATATCGTAGATGGTTGAACACGTATTTGAACAAAAATCTTTCAAGTAATTTGTCCTTAGTATTTAAGAGCGAAAAAGGGCGGTAATTAAAGTAGACAAGTTACTTTTTTTAACTGGACTGGAATTAGCTTCCTTATATGAGGAGAGTGCAGTGCCCATGCGTATAGACTGGTTAAATAGACATTGGTATGGCTTTGCTAGTTCACTAGTTCAGGTAGCTGATGATTACTGAGGCCATCAGGAACTGAGGCTTTACCAGTAGGAAGCAATTTCAAAAACAGATTCGACTTCATCGGCCGTGAAAACAATACTTTCAAAGGGTACAACTGAAGCAGGTGGCGGGGGTGGGGGGAGGGGGGTAAATCTGGAAGAATAGTATTTTTCTCGTTTAAGACAGTTTGGCTCTGAAAAAAGTCATTTGAATATTTGCTTTGTCAGTTTCGTCTGAGTATATAATTCCATTAGGTAAAAGGGGAGGGTCTGGTGAAGTTGAGTTTGGACAAAGAAACTTTTAAGCATAGTCCACCAGTCTTTGGGAGAAAGTGTTGGTGAAGAGAGTTTGGCCGCGATGTTGTTATAAAAAGACTTTTTGTAAATTCTAATTTCACTTATAGTTTTGTTACGCAGCGTTTTAAATTTAATCAAATCGTTAGCTAAGTTTCTTTTTAAATCTCTTATAAGCTCGTTTTCGCTTTCTGATGTATCTTTTAATTTTTGAATTAATCCAAGCGGGTTAAGTAGGTCTTACTCTAACATGTTTATTAGGGATGTATTCGGTAGCAAGTAGTTGCGGTCATGGTACCAAAGCCGTAATCCAAAATCATAAATCCCTAAACGAATGACGAATCAGAATGTTCAGACCAACAGACATGGACCCCAGAACAAAGGGTGTAATCAGGCGTCCGCGGATAGTAAGCATTACTTGGTAAGCAAGCTTCGCCCACCATGCCCATGGGCCTGAACGAAGGAAATATCGGTAGAAGCGTATGTCCGGGATTAGGAAAGTCTACTTATGGCGCGTCACTGGCAAAAACATCAGAAGCAATTCTGGAAACTGCCACATTGTAGGGATTGACTAGATCATGATGTCTAGCAAATGACATTACGGTAGAGTGAATATTATTGGCATAGGTGTTAATATTGTTATCTTGAAGAGAGTTTCAGTCGACATCATTGACTTTATTACGAAGTACGTTGACACCACATCTGTCATAATACCAGATACGTCATGTAAATGAGCTAACTTTAGTTTTGAAGAATTTGAAGATACCATATGCTGGACAGTGATACCTCAAATCTTGGTTGAGAAAAGCATCGGCAACTCCACTGTGAATAAGTGGTGCTTGTTACTGACAAATAATAGATCTATTACTGACGATGAATGTTCTGTATAACGTGAAGGTTCATCAATACATTGGTAAAGAGAAAACTGGGTACAAATTGAATGGGTTTTTTGAAAGCCTGTTGATTAAATAGTGAGGTTTAAATCACCAGTGATTATTAATCATTGCAAGTGAAACTGAGTCTTCGATGTGTGCAAGATCCTTTCTTTGAGTAGACCTCTTTTAAGAAGGGGAGTGATGTACAAGAAAAGTTGTCTACCTTGTCAACAAATGGCGGAAAATCTACAGTTTTAGCCACATACCTGAACACTTGCCATGCAGAATGAATTAAGATGCCACGCTCACTTCTAATTATCAGCCAGTCAAATAACCTAATCAAGATTGTTGATATAAATTTACTTACTGAATGACAAACAGTATAGATCCAGATCAGTCGGCTTCTTCAGGAGCCAACAGATCTGGATGTACACTTTTTGTGGCAGCACAGCATGTCCGGGTTCAGCAGGACTAGAGTTAATGCTAAGATAATTTCCTCTGTATGAAGAGTGTACCTAGTAGTGAAACAGTACCGGGTACCATATCCACCCGAAAAAATCGGGCACTTTACCCCCGTATAATGCATGTCATAAAAATGACCAAATATTCCGAAGTATATAGAGCTCCTTTGGACAGTGTGGGGAATCCACGTGACCAAATGACAAAGAGCACGAAGTTTGTTACTATTTTTAGCTCCACATCGGGTAGGAATTTTTAGAATATCTCGATTTATACCTGATAGAATCGGTTCAAATAAACCGCAGAGTACATGGAAAATCAAGTTCTTTCTGGTGGCGTAGCGCTATTCTGCAACCTGGTCTGATTCTCGAGAACATTCAGAGAATGTTTTTCGTCGAAATTCATGAACATTATCCCGACAGCAAAAACATTCTTTATATGTTCTGGAGAATTAGACCAGATCGCAGAATAGAGCTTACACCACCAGAAAGAGTTTGATTTTCCGTGTACTCTGCGCTTGGTTGAAACAATATTTTCTTTCAAGCTAGTACATTCACAAGATATAAATAAGATCTGGTATAAGGATCTAACAGTAAGCCACTTGGCTTATAAACGGCATCTCCTAAAACAATGTAGTACGACATTAATGAGTAGCATGGCTCAAAATATTGATATGAATTGAATATGATAAAATAAACGAGAGAGAGAGAGAGAGAGAGAGAGAGAGAGAGAGATTTGACTAAGCCCCTACGCATGATTTATACAGAAAAATAAGCGAGTTAACATGTATCAGAGCAATTTACGAGTACATTATATGCTAGGTAACCTTAACAAATCTTTCCGATTTGATAATGAAGTCTTGAACTTATAAGGTGAGTATTTCATTCTCATGCAATGAAAGGTTGTTTTTCTCATGCAACTGGTCATTAATTGTATAACTGTGTAGATTGCGTGGTAGGTATCTTTCCCTGGCGACTGAGTAGTTATCACACGTGAAAAGGGAATGTATGGCACTTTCAAATTCTCCACAGCTACAAGAAGGGCGTTGGACGATATTTTTACGATAAAGGTCGGAATTAAGTGGGCTGCATCCGATCCACAGTCGAGCATGGAAAATGTGACCCGTGCGTGTACCAACGTTAAAGTATTTAGGAGGTACTTTTATGTTTCTGTTTGAAGCGTGTTTAAAGGCTGCTACAGATGGTGCTTTAACTTCGCATCACGAAAACATGCCTATATAATTTAGACCCCCTTAAACCCCACTTTTATATAGTAAAACTGGGGTTTACAGGGGTATACATTATTTTTCTTATATATGCTAAAAACATAGATTGTGAGTACTCGTTAGAACCGCCTCGCAGAGGCGGTTCTAACGAGTACCCACAATCTATGTTTTCAGCAGAAATATGAAGAATATCAGAATTTTTTATCTGGAATTTTCATTTTTGACGGTAAATTTTCATTATATTTGAATAGGCATGTTTTCGTAAAGGTTTGGCGTATTATCGAGGGAAAGAAAGAGTCAAGGAGGTTTGTCTGAGGCTGTATGCCTCAAACTTAACTATTATGTCACGATGTCAGGGCTTTGGTCCACTAGCCTTAGGTTTTCCGACATCGGATCGATATCTGAAGGGCCGATGTGAGTTTGCAATTCATTGGCAATCCTGATTACTACTTCATCCGTATTCTCTCCATCTAGTTCAGGTACTCCCGCTATCCGAACACTGTTCCTGCGGATGTATTGTTCAAGAGCGTCGTTCTCTGTTTCGGCCTTGTCTACACGTTAGGTCAGATTATCGACGTCTTCTCGGAGATTGGCGTTCATCTGGGACTTTTAAAAAACCTCACTGGAAAAACGAAAAATAAGCGATATAATCCAATCTACTTGCGTGACTGCTATCCGCCCAGAGTTACCTTGCTTAGTGGATAAACTGATACAGAAGTCCATTATCATCGCATGTCAATTATTGATTACATGCTCGGTAGTTTCCGCCACTGCCGATTGTCGGAAATACGAGAATTTCTTAAGAAAAAAAGAACAATACCACTGATAGAAATGTCAAAAAAGGACCAAAAAGTTTTTATTTGATTTTAATGAAACAAAAACTAAATTTTTCAGCAGGCTTTTCTGCATAAAATGCCACCAGCAAAAATATTCCAAATTGTAATTTAAATGAATTATTTGTAAGTTAGAAATTCAAACAGCGAAAAAAAAATCGTCGTTATCACTATATTTTTAATCATTTGAAGGGTGCCTTTAAAAACCCTGAAAAAGGACCAAAAAGTTTTCGTTTTAAAAATATGAAAAAAGTATCAGCATTTTCCTGAAAAAAAAATGGAGTAAAAAGCTACCAGCAAAAATATTGTACTATTTTTCATACTTTCAAAAATTGATGTATAATATAGCTTTCCTATATAAGTCTTTACATTTTACTGTAGCGGTTCGCACAGGTAAATCTTGGGCGGCGGTTTTTCAAAGTTGGCTATGGTCAGCACGGAGAAAAGCGTTCTCCTCCCGTAGCACATTTCCATTGACAGTGTGTCGGTTGACTCGTTAACAATTTTCTTTTCAATATCAGGTAGCTGATTCTTGATGAGGGCTGCCATTTCGAGAAGCATGAGGGACCGTAGTTCTGCAGCAATACTGATAATGTCCGTTGGCACCAAAGGCTGTGACAGCAAATACACAGTTGTTTCTCCCTCTTCCAACAGGTAAGTATGGCTGCCGTCTGAAATATGGCGCTGTTTCTTCAAATCACTGTCATCTGACTCAAGAGTAGAGGAGATCACGCGTTTGTCATCTTTATTTAAGGGTGTACTGACCTACAAGCACCAACCGTTTAGCTTGGTTTTGGCAATGGCGGTCTCAGCTGACATGGTTCAATTTAGAGGTGTTGTTTAGTATACTCTGCGCTTTATTTGAACAAATTCCATTTGGTATGAATAGAGATATTCTAAAAAAATCCTACATAATGCGGAGCTAAAAGTAGTAACGAATTCCCTGTACCTAGTCATCTGGTCACGTGGATTCCCCACACTGTTTGAAATCATGAAAAAATCTAAATATAAGAAAATAGCAGACTCTCTTTTATTGAGTCAGATGATGAGGATTAAAGGCTCCATATTCCTCACAAATAGACAGTCTATTATCGAAAAAAAGATTCAACAAATTGAAATATGGTTTTAATTCAATCATAAAATGTTGAACCTGACAGCCTGTGAAATTTCAGTTAGTCTCTCGTTCTTGAAATGAAATGATCTTTTATCGTATCTCTGAATTAATGTTGCCAACATTAATACAGCGATACGATAAAAATCATTTTATTTTTCATCCAGTTGAGCGAGAGACTAACTGAACTTTTACAGGCTGTCAAATGCCACATTTTATTATTGTATTAATACTATATATAGAGGATATCCAAATGTTTGTAGTGAATATGACTTTTATTTCATCGAGTGAAGTGAAAAAATGTATATTTCATGAGTGCCGAAGGCACGAATGAAATATACATTTTTTTTCACTTCACGAGATGAAATAAAAGTCATATTCACGACAAACATTTGAATTTTCTTTTTATTATACACATCACTTTCGATAGAAGAGATGCAAATCTTGCATTTGCAAGGGGAAGTCTGACACGCAGTTTTGTCCCTTGGCGGTGACATATAAGAACCGCATAGCAGCGGGAAACCTACTTCCGAAAGAAAATAGTCCCCGAAATATTTCAGCCTAAAAGCGTCTTTTTAAGGGGTATGAGCAATAAAATCAACTGTATTTAGTTCAATTTAATAAAACAAGAAACATTTTGAGTATTGAACATGAATTTAGGTATTGAACATGCTTCCCTTTGACCATTAATGTAAATAAGAAAAAAGTAGTTCCAGATCTTATATTTTTCACTGCTTAGAGGAGTGAAAATATAAGTTTTATATTTTCACTAGTGAAAATATAACTTTTTCGAAATATGCATTTTATTTCATGAATAATTCTCTATATTTCATTACTTTGTATATAATAAATCAATTTATTTAAACTTTCTTTGATAACAAATGTCTATTTTTGAGGAATATGATGCCTTTAAGGAGCATTACTCACGCTCCCTATACGTAACAGCGTTGAACGGAATTCTGTTTTCGCATACAGGCCGTGTCAAGCGAAAAAGTGCCTTCGAGCATGCGCAAAATATGTGAATTCACATCATTTTGCACATGCGCAGTATTATCCAGGCATTTGCTCTCCACTGAAAGATTCTATAGTATCCAATGATTCCGTGTGCGGACAGCGTAGGCCCTGATCAGACTGCGCGGATGTGCATGCTGATCTGGGTCCTCGCTGTCCGCATATGCCTGAAGACACGTTAATGCATGGCGCGGCCTATATAATTTGAATCCACCTTACCGTAGTTGATGTGCACGGCTTTCTTCTGGATGAATGCCAAATAATGTAGACCCTGATCAGATGCCATTTTTGCGGCGTTTGATCTTGGTCTACAATATTTGCTCAGGTCTGATCAGGCTAAAAACGTTATCGGAGATGCTTTACAAATACAATTTTTAAAACTCACAGAACTGACTTCCGATATTGGTTTCTTTAACCCTTAAACTGCCAATCACAACACTTGTCGTCTGCTTTGTCATCTGCTTGTGATTTTTAAAAGTCATTTTTGCAAACAGTGTGGACCCAGATCAGACTGCTCCTTTAGGAGCAGTCTGATCAGGGCCCACACTGTTTGCCTGTATGCAAAAATAGGTTTGAAAAGTTTGCAAGAACATTCAGCAGACGACATTAACAGACGACATTTTCAGATGCAGGTTTTCTTGGCGCTATAAGGGTTAACAATTTTATTCCAGCAGATCAAAGGAATACCTGTGCAAACAGTGTAGATGTTGTTCTGTTTTTTGTTTTTAGACTGAACGCCCTATTTGCATCTGTGATGTCCAAATTTAAGAATGGAAGAGGTCCCTTCAGCAATTCAACATCACAAAAACATACCTATATAATTTTGACCCCCTCAAACCCCACTTTTCTAAAGTAAAACTGGAGTTCACAGGGATTTACATTATTTTTATTATTTGTGCTGAATAACATAGATTATGGGTACTGGTTAAAACCGCCTTGGCAAGGCGGTTCTAACGCGTAACCACGATGTATGCTTTGAGCAGAAATATGAAAAATATCAGATTTTTTTATCTAAAATTTTCAGAGGTGATTTTTCTTTCAATATATTAGAATAGGCGTGTTTTCGTAATGGGGTTGAAAGGATTAAAACCTCGAAATATTTATGGTTGGATGCTGTTGTTTTTTGAATCTTAATGTTATTGTCCGAAATATAGAGAAAATGATAATTATGTTATCTTTTTAACCTTTATCACACTCTGATATAATTCAGCAGACGACAATTTGATATGTAGTTTTGTCCTTTTTTCCCCCACAAAATAGGTTTTGAAGGAACAATTTTCTAGATAAAATAAGAAAACCATTTCAAAATGTTGTCTGCTGATTTTTTAACCAGCATGCTAAGCGTTAGAGGTATAGAATACCTTGGCGAAACTTGAATATATTTTAGGTATGTACAAGAGATACTGCGCTGCGGATCAAATATATCACCATTTTACAACAACTGGGCCAACTCATGACTGAATTAACAAAATGTCATGTGCGCCCAGCGAAGATTCAGATCAGTCTGGCCATCCGCGCAGTCTTCGCTGTGCGCTCAATGGGTAACTTAGGGGCCAAGATTTCTTCATGCGGACAGCGAAGACTCTGATCAGACTAGGCTGATGCCAAGGCTGATCTGAGTCTTCGCTGGGCGCACAATCGTTTTGTTGGTTTTATCATGCTACGGCCCATTTTACAACTCGTATTCCACGTGACGTAATGTGAGAGCTTTTCAGTCAACATCATGTCAAAGGTCCTACTACATGTTCACGTACCTGCAAGCCATAGGGCCGGAGAAGAAACATCACTTAAAAGGTGACAGGTAAACTTTTATTTTGTCTTCTACTGCTAAAATTGAGCCGAGGAACAACAATTCCCACACGGTTGCAGCGCCCAGCGAAGACTCAGATCAGCTTGCACACCCAAGCAGTCTAATTTAGTCTTCATTGGGCGCACATGCAATCTTGTTGAAAAATTCTGGGCCCAGTTGTTCAAAGCGTCGTTAGCTTAACGAGCTCGTTAAGGGTCATTTCGTTAAATGTTTTGGCAGATTCAATATACAATATTCTGATATTTTTTGCTGAAAAAAATGTGAGCAGCTTTTGCACTGCAAAAGCTACTCATATTTTTTTCAGCAAAAAATTTCAGCATATTTGCGTATCACTCGATTTAAATTTTAACGAATCGTTAACTAACGATGTCGTTTGCTTTGAACAACTGGGCCCTGTACTCCGGCTAAAACAAAGAATATTGCATTTTGAGGATGACCGTAAATGATATTGAGAGATTTTGATCTAATCCTATTTAAAATCTTTGACCAATACCATGTCCAACTCACCATGGACCGTAACAAGACAAACTCCATTAAGCTGTACTTGCAAACCTACAAATCTGTATCCACACAGTCCACAGATTTGTATCCACTAAATTTACATAGCTGTATCTACAAAGCCGTATCCACAAAATCTAAAATCCAAAAACAAAACAAAAAGAGAGTACTCCTACCCTTCTTACTGATGATATCTACATTACGAAAACACGCCTATTCAAATATATACTGAAAATTTTACCACCAAAAACTGAAAATTTTCAGATAAAAAATTCTGATATTTTTTCTTATTTCTGCTCAAAACCTAGATTGTGGGTACTCGTTAGAACCGCTTCGACGGGGCGGTTCTAACAAGTACCCACAATCTAGGTTTTGAGCAGAAATAAGAAAAATAATGTATACCCCTGTAAAACCCAGTTTTACTATATAAAAGTGGGGTTTAAGGGGTCAAAATTATATAGGTTTGTTTTCGTTATGTATGTCAAAATTGGCTAGTCTAGTATAAAAATCTTAAACTTAGTTGTTTTTTTTTTTTGTTTTTTGTTTTTGTGTGTGTGTGTGTGTGTGTGTGTGTGTGTGTGTGTGTGTGTGTGTGTGTGTGTGTAATTGTTCATTCTCTCAGTGGTCCTTCCTTTTTGTCGCACCTGCTGGTGGCATAGTGCGACATAGGTGTCCGGTTTTCCGTTCGTCTGTCCGTCAACAATTCCATCGACCCTTGCGATCTCATCATCTATAGTTGCTAGAACCATCAAACCTTGCATAGTTTTCTCCTCAGCATTCTCACTCAGCACGAGCACGCACCTTGACCCGGTGACTTTGACCTGTATTAGACACTCCAATATCTTTGTCAAATTTCGCGACAACCCTCCCGATCTCATCAAATATAGATGCCTGATCCTTAAAACCTTGCCTAGTGTTTCTCCTCAACATCTTCACTCAGCACGCACCGTGATCCAGTGACCTTGACCTATATTTTATATGTATTTATCTAGTCCCAGCTGCCTTGCCTTCCCAGCAGGTGCGACGCTGCCTTCCGTGGAATTCTTGTACAGTCTAGTTCACAAACTGGACATGTTATACCATCAGTATTCAGAGAGTCAGGCATTGGCAAATAATACAGATCCAGATCAAACGCCGTAGTTTCAGGGCCTACACTATTTGACACACAACCAGCATTGTTTAGGCACATTAACAAGTAGTTTAACGAACATGTTCAAATTTTTGGTTAAGCAGGGTAAGACATTAAGGTGTTCAAATGCCTATATGGGGTAGATTTAGGTAGCCGAAGAAATCTGCACGCAGGTTACCTTAGTGATGGAAGCAAGTCTTGAGTCAGTGTTGGAGTTAAGGGGACTAGCATCACGAAAGCATGCCTATATAATTTTGACTCCTTAAACCCCACTATTATATAGTAAAACATTATTTTTCTTATTTCTGCTCAAAAAACATAGCGTGGGTATTCGTTAGAACCGCCTCATCGAGTCGTTCCCAACGAGTACACACAATATGTGTTTTGAGCAAAATTTAAAAAAAAAAATATCAGGGTTTTTTACCTTAAAATTTTCAGCTTTTGGAGGTGAATTTTTCTATAATTTGAATAGGTGTGTTTTCGTAATGCACTTAGCTTTCCGTCTTTTTTACAAGGTAGACAAATAGTGTGACTTCCTGGTTAGCGTTCCTGCACTCCATGTCCCTTCTGAACAGGGGGCTATTCTAAATGGAAAGAATTTGCTCCCAAAGATCAACTCTTTCCTTTTAGAATAGACCTCTTTTCAGAAAGGATCAAAGGCAATTTTGACAGAATTATTACCCTTCAACCCCCACTGAAGTAGTGATATCCCTGAGTAAGTAAGGTATAGTGTGTTCAAAACTAAATTAGACCTTGTTCACATGTGACACAGTTTACTTTTCATTTCAGTTAGAGATGTCTTCCTCTTTGGGATTTTTGGGAATCTGTATCTTTGTATTATGTATGTTCGGAATTGGTGAATGTTATGGCCAATCAAGAGATTCTCACAATGCTGTCGTAAGGCAAGAAATTGCAGGTAAACACCATACAATAATAAGTCCTAATTTTTTCAACACCTTTTTCCCTATTTTAAACAAAGTATTTAAAATTTGCTATACCCATGGGCGCACACAATGTTAGAATTTGTCACTGCTCCGGAAGCACTTTACAAAAGATAATGGCTTGGTCCAATGCGTTTTAACGTTATATATATCATAACCAAGTATTAGCTTTCGTAAAAAGCCTAGCACACATTGTGTGCTAAGCACAGACCAAGCTTTTTGTGGAAGCTTATACTTAAAATGCAAAATGATAGGTTGGTAATCTATCAAACTAAGAACATATATGCACACTTCGATGATACAGCTCCTATTCTTCCATGAAAATATAAGTTGCAGGTACTTAAGATGAGTACTTCTAATAAGTACCGAAGATATGTGCGTTTGTGGATAGGTAAGAAAACAATATTTTGCGGCATCATGAAAACATACCTATATCTTTTTACCCCCTTAAGCCACACTTTTATATAGTAAAACTGGGGTTTACAGGGGTATACATTATTTTTCTTATTTCTGCTCAAAAACATAGATTGTGGGTACTCGTTAGAACCGCCTCGGCGAGGCGGTTCTAACGAGTACCACAATCTATGTATTTTCTTTTTTTGGTTGTAAATTTGTCAATATATTTGAATAGGCGTGTTTTCGTAATGGGCACTATATGATCTATGGAGTATGAAAAAAATCCCAGAATTCAACTGATCACAGAACTCTTCTTAAAATTTTCTTGATTTGTCATCAGACATAATTAGGTACTAGTGATGTTTTTTTTGCGTGTATTTTTGATTTATCTAAATAAGCGTCAGTTAAATAGAGACCTTCACGTATGGCGGTTATGACCAATAAAATGCTTGCTACATATGTGATATGCACTAATCTCCGTATGAAAAGCGGTTTACTCGATTAGGAAAGAATTTGCTCTCTCCGGGTGCAAGAGCAAATTCTTTTTTTTTTTTTTTTTTTTTTTGTATAGAGTAGACCCATTTTTTCAGAAGGGAGACAAAATATTTTAACAGAGTTGCCTCCCCTGAAAAATATCAATGATGTGTATGCTTATGTTTCAGACTCTTTAACGGGAACTAAACGAGATCTGGCCGAACGAGCATTGTCTGCTGCTGCTATTAGAGGTAAACATTGTAATTGCGCATGCGCAAGGAATAAATGTCATCTAGAAATTTAAAAGTTACCTTTACAAATCTCTAGGCTAATTCAGCAGACAACAACCTGACAATAGATTTATTACTTTCCCTTGAAAATAGTATATGACATTTCATGCAAATCGTCTCAGGAGACAATCTGTGTGAAATGTCACATATTGTTTTCTGAGAAAAATAAAAAAAAAAACATCAATAGTTTTTCGCCTGCTGAATTTGCCTTCAGTGTTGCAAAGGGATGTGGAAAGATATATAGTATGATGCCCAGGTTCATGGAGCTATATTAAAAGGAAAGTAGTTGCTTCCCCTGGGGATAAATTATTTTCCTTAAGAGTAGCTTTCATTTTCGAAAGATTTCAAAACTAGTGGAAATTCAAAACTAGTTTCCCTATGCAAAATGGCAGTGGAATCACTTACGCGTATTAATTTGCTATTAAGACAAAATTGTAAGTCAAATTTTACCTAGAAACTTAAATAAGGCGGTAATACCCGGTAAGTGCCTTACAGCAAATGTCGAATTTTCAGTTCGTCTCTCAGTATGCTTCTTTACTATCCTTTCTTTAACGTGGCTCTTTATACTTATGATGTGCTCAGGTGATATACATCCTAACCCAGGGCCTTCTTCAACTACCACATCTAGCAGCTCATCTGATTCTAACACCAGTACGACTAGCTCTATCATAAACTCTCTTAATCTAAATCACCACCTATCATTTGTTCATTATAATGTCCAGAGTATTACTTCTAAATTAGATGTTCTGTACACAGAGCTCTTAGACTTTGATATACTAGCTTTCTCAGAAACCTGGTTAAGTCCAGCGATATCGACTGAAGACCTCTTATTGCATTCGTACGGTACCCCAGAACGTAAGGACCGTGAAAGAGATAGGTATGGCGGTATCATGGTATATATAAAAAAGGGCATTTACTATAAACGTAGATATGATTTAGAACCACAAGAAACTGAGTGTATATGGATAGAACTCATAAATAAACATAAGCATGTATTATTCGGCATTTTCTACAGGGCACCTAACTCGGACGCGCTTTACTATTCCACAATAGAAGATTCGTTGCATTTAGCTGTAGATACTGGCATAAATGATATAATAGTGACTGGCGATTTTAATTACAACATGCTTACTTCACAATCATCAAGGAAAATTGAGGATCTCTGTAGACAATTTGCCCTATTCCAGACAATAAATCAGCCAACACATTTTACTGAAAATTCCTCATCCCTTCTTGATTTAGTTCTCGTTAGTAACAAGGATCATTTGGTAACAAGCGGAGTGGGAGACCCTTTTCTTTGCCAAGATATGCGTTATCACTGTCCAATATATGGCATATTTAAATTTTCTAAACCAAAACTGCAATGTTATAAGAGACACATTTGGTCTTACAATCAAGGTGATTATAATCTTTTAAGAGCCAAAGCAGCAGCTACAGACTGGGAAGCCTTAAAAAATTCAAATATAAATACCTATGCCCAAAACATAACTCAACACATAATTTCAATCGCGAAAGAATGCATACCTAATAAAATCGTCACTATAAATACTTCAGACCCACCCTGGATCACCACAACTATCAAACGCTATATCCGGAAACGTAAAAGAGCTTATCGTAAAGCAAAATTACTCAACACTTTTACAATTTGGGCCAAATTTAAAAAACTGAGGAACAAAACCAATTCTATGATACGCAAATCAAAAACCAAATTCTATGATGATATTGCAGAGAAGCTAAAATCAGATTCTTTGACTTCGAAAGACTGGTGGACTACACTCAAATTTTTTATATCTCCAAAAGCATCATGCACTATCCCACCCCTCGCAATCAATGGTTGTATTTTTAATGATGATCATGATAAGGCTCGTGTTTTGAATGAATTTTTTTCAAGTCAATCCCTCCTTAACGACAGTAATGCCGTGCTTCCTGATTTAACGCCACATGCGACCAACTCAGTACTTGATACTATTATTATAACGCCACTAGAAGTTGAATCGTCTCTCAAATCCCTTGACACTTGCAAAGCTTCTGGTCCAAATGGTCTAAGTAATCGCATCCTCAAAGAATTATCTAAAGAACTCTCTACTCCCCTCTGTTCACTGTTCAACTTATCTTTAAGCACAGGAATACTTCCGATTTCATACAAAGAAGCAAACGTTTGCTCTGTTTACAAAAAAGACGACCCTTCATTAGTCAGTAGTTACCGACCTATATCACTACTTAATTCCGAGGACAAGGTATTTGAACGAATAGTTTTCAAACATTTATTCAATCACTTACAAGACAATAATATACTCACACCTCTACAGTCTGGATTCATACCAGGCGACTCTACTGTAAATCAACTCACTTTTCTATACAATACCTTTTGTCAAGCTTTGGACGCTGGTAAAGAGATCAGAGTTGTCTTCTGTGATATAAGTAAAGCATTTGATAGAGTGTGGCATAAAGGTCTTATTCACAAACTCGAAGCCGCTGGTGTTACCGGAAAACTCCTCGCCTGGTTTAAGAACTACTTATATGACAGAAAACAGCGTGTAATACTACCTGGTGTTAGTTCCGATTGGTCCAAAATTCTAGCAGGTGTGCCGCAAGGCTCAATTCTTGGCCCATTATTATTTTTGATTTACATAAATGATATTGTAAACGAAATAGGTTCCAACATTCGGCTCTTTGCTGACGATACTAGCCTTTTTATGATTGTTGAAAACCCTATAACATCCGCCGAGCAGCTTAATGCAGACTTAGTCAAAATTCTCAAGTGGGCTGAAACATGGCTTGTGTCTTTTAATCCAACAAAAACTGAATCACTTCTTATTTCCCGTAAAATTAACAGACCTTTACACCCACCCCTTTACATGCAAAACCAACAAATAACTGAAGTCGAATCTCATAAGCATCTAGGACTTTACTTTTCAAACAATTTAACTTGGCACAACCAAATTAATTATATACTTGAGAAGGCCTGGAGAAGAATAAATGTCATGAGAAAATTAAAGTTTAGATTAGACAGAAAGTCACTTGAAGTAATATACACATCATTTATTAGACCAATCCTGGAATATGGTGATGTTGTTTGGGATAACTACTCTCAATACGAAAAACAAGAAATTGAAAAAGTACAAATCGAGGCAGCTAGAATAGTTACTGGTACCACCAAATTGATTTCTTTAAACTTACTGTATATTGAGGCAGGATGGGATTCACTAGAAAAAAGACGAAAATACCACAAACTTACTCTTTTCTACAAAATGATTAACAATATATCTCCTTCCTATCTCTCTGATCTAGTTCCCCAGTCTGTCAATTCCATTTCCCATTATAATCTACGGAACGCAGATGATCTTGAATCTGTAGCCTCAAGAACGAATCAGTATTACAATTCATTCTTGCCGTCGGTAGTTAGAGAGTGGAACGAACTAACTAACGATGTTAGACAGTCAGACTCGCTTCATTCGTTCAAATGCAATATTAACAGGGAACGAACTACAGTTCCGAAACATTTCTACAGTGGCACAAGGAAAGCACAGATACTGCACACACGACTTCGTACAAATTGTAGTTCACTAAATAACGATCTCTATTCAAAAAACTTAACTGATTCTCCATTGTGCCGCTGTGGATCTGTGGAAAATACCAACCATTTTTTCCTTCAGTGTACGTATTATAACGAACAAAGAACAACGCTATTAAATTATGTCGCCCAGTACCAGACAGTAACGCTCAAACTGTTATTATTTGGAGATGTTACACTCCCTCTTGACATAAACATATCTATATTCAATAAAGTTCAGAAGTACATATTAGATACAAAACGGTTTACATAACTCTTAACAAATGGGTTGTTACAGAGTCAGGAATGCGATGGTACTCAATATGTTAATAGAACAAACCCCCGAAAGTCATGTTGTTGCCGGTGCACAAACCCTAAACCCCTTCCTCTGCCTCCCGAAAAGCAAAATTCCAATTCACTTGTTGTCATTCTGTACATTTCCATCTTGTAATTATCCTTATTTATTTATTTTTTTATTTTTTTATTTTTTTTTTTTGTCCAAAATTCTGACATCATATTAACTCAATAAACATTAGAGTCTACTCTCATTGTCTCAAGCATCAAGGACTTGACTTGGTCAATATTGGTTTGCGATATCAGCGTTTGAGATAATGCGAATGGACTGTAATTGCTCCATCAGGGAATTTATTTCTCCTAATATTTCATAAAGGACCATGTTAATTTGTTTTCTTTCACTCAAAACTTGCCATATACTTACAATGTAGACTTTGTATGGAGAAGAACTATATAAGCTTGTATGCTTCCGTTCTAATCCTGTATTTTATTGTTTACAATATTGTAGTTTAAATTGATACTTTTGAATAAAATATGTTTAAACCAAGACAAAATTACTAACATTGCAGCATCTACATACTTAATAAACCCCAGTTATCCGTATAGTTTAACCCTTCTCATGCTGAATAAATTAAGATACCATGCGCACTTCTAATTTCCACCCAATCAGATTACTTGATCCGGGCTTTTGATAGAAGTTCACATATTTCATGACAAACAGTGCAGATCTAGATCAGCTGGCTTCTTCAGCTGATCTGATTGTTTGCTAAGATAGGGCATGACATGTTTAGCAAGAGAAGGGTTTAGCATGTTAATGTTAGTGAAAAGATCTCGGCCATTGTAACTTGAAACGCGCTACCATCCGCATAACCTATATTTAGTATGAAATTGAGCCAGACACACGTAGCTTGATTGTAATCCCATGTAAACGCTTAGCTTGCTGGGTAAAAATTTAGTTGTCGACATTTTGATATTGTTTTCATTTTTTTCATGCAAATTCTCTCCTTAGAAGACAACTGGAATGAAATTAATAGCCTATTTTCGGGAAAAAATGATAAAATACAGTCGACTCTCGTTATCTCGAAGTCTGAGGGGACTATTAGAAATACTTCGAGATATCCGTACCTCGACACATCAGATTTGTAGAACTGAGGAAAAAATAAATTGAACAACCACATTTCACAAATGAATATGTAATTTGACTCCTGAAATTAGATGAATATTGAAAATATTATGGAAAAGAGGAGCAATTTCTCCTCTTTTCCACAATATTTTGTTACCTGTCGTAGATCTTTTTTTTCAAACAGGGACCAGATTTTCAATTCGAGATAGGCGGTTATTCGAGATAAGCGAGGTCGAGATAACGGGAGACGACTGTATATTATAAATTTGTTGTTTGCTGACTTAGCCGTAGAAGGGTAAATGCTAACGCCATACGAGAAATATATATATATATATATATATATATATATATATATATATATATATATATATATATATTTTTTTTTTTTTTTTTTTTTTTTTTTTTTCTGATGGTCAGAAGGAAAATTAACTTGTTGGAAATAGAACAAAAGTGACGTGTCATTATCGAAGGGGAATGATCAACCGTTGACTCGTACTTCGACGTAAATATTACCAAACTGAAATTGAGCAAGCGCAAGTCAAAACCTACAAATAACACTTGTGCGACCAGCGGAAACTCGGATCAGCCTGCACATCCGTGCAGTCTGATTAGAGTTTTCGCTGATCGCATGTGGCTTCTACAGCCTCTGTGCTATCCAAAGAGAAATAAACGAGAACCCTTGCCATATTGTGTGGATATAGAGGCTGATCTGAGTCTTTACTAGTCACTAGGGTTTTATTTTAGGTCTTATCGTGCGCTGGTTCAAATCAAGGAATGAATTTACATATCGATAAAATCCGCAGAAATGAAATTCAAACTTATCGTTGGTTTTACAGGTCTGGCAGCGTTGCAGAAGCTCATCACAGGTGCAAAGCAGGTTCCGGCGAAATCGACAGACATCAGACAGTACGTGAAACCGGGTAATTCTAAAACTGCCCGAGATGATTTTGATTCAGTTAACCCAAGAAATGTAAAAAAGCTGAATGGCCGTTTCCGACATAGTCAAAGAGCTGATAGGGTAAGAGAAATGCTTCCCAGAAAACAATCAACGTGGCTATAACGTCGTTACAACGTCACTGCAACGTCGTGACGTTGCAACGACGTTGTAACCACGTTGTGTGTTTGCTTGTTTTTTTTTTTTTTTTATTTGAATCGCAACGTGAGAAAGAGTGCCTTTTCACATGTTCGCGCAGTCGGATCAGAGTCTTCTTTGTCTGGGTGTAGAAATTTTGCACATCAATGGCTATCCAATATGCGGCCGTGAAGATTCTGGTCAGACTGCTCGAATGCGCAGACTGGGCTTAATGTTCTCTTGGAGTACACAGGAGGTGACTACCTGTCATTTTTATTTGGTCAAACAGGTAGTTTACGTCTGCACAAAAACATATGTTGTGGGTACTCATTAGAAACGCCTTAAAATGCTCTTCTAATCAGTATCCATAACATATGCTTTCGTGCAGAAATAATAAAAGTATTATGCCGATATCTCACTGGAGCCTATGGGTGAGGAGTCTACAACGAACAGGAAAGTCGTTTGTCTCAAGGCATATGAAACGTCAAACTTGTTACAGAAAGCAAAAAAAAAAAAAAAAAAAATACATTTTTTTTTTTGTACACATTTCAGAGTGTCGTTTTACATCAGTCTGTTTACTCAAAAATATCTAAATTTGCAAAGCTTTGTTGTGATTCACTGCAATACCGTTTGTTTCAGAATTACCTATGCTTACATAGTTAAGACGCAACACAAGAAAGCAATCTGATCAGAGTGTTTATTGTCCGCATGAAGAAAATTTGCATCCTTAGGTATCAAATATTATGAAAACATGCTTATGTTATTAGTGAAAATTTTACCACCGAAAACTAAAAATTTTTATATAAAAAAATTCTGATATTTTTCATATTTTTGCTCAAACCTTAGATTGTGGGTACTCCTTAGAACCGTCTCGATGAGGCGGTTCTAAGGAGTACCCACAATCTATGTTTTTGAGCAGAAATAAGAAAACTAATATATACCCCTGTAAACCCCAGTTTTACTCTATAAAAGTTGGGTTTAAGGGGGTTAAAATTATATAGGCATGTTTTCGTGATGAATGCCTGAATGAATAGGCGGATCTGAACCTCCGCTTAGTGCACATGTCCAAAGGTACGTTTTATGCAGTCGCGGCTCAGTTTTATTGTATTCGTTAGTTTTAAATCACGAGTATTTGGTTTTGAAGACAGTTTAAAGCCACATTATCAACAAACTTTACCTGGTCAGAGTGATATCATATTACTATCAGATATAAATAAGTTCACATCGGTAGAGAAAAAAATCGTTCGTGAACAAATTTTCTAAAAGGCTTCAGACTACCATAAATTTTCTTCATTTGTTTTCTACATATGATTAATGTTCTACAACTCTGAAGCTTTTTATTTAAAAAAGATAAAAGTCCGGGGCCCAGTTGTTCAAAGCTAACGATGTCGGTAGTTAACGATTCGTTAAAATGATACATGTACGCAAATATGCTGAAATTATTTGCTAAAAAAATGTGAGTAGCTACTCACATTTTTTCAGCAAAAAATATCAGAATATTGTATATTGAATCCGCTAAAATATTTAACGAAATGACCCTAAACGAGCTCGTTAAGCTAATGACGCTTTGAACAACTGGGCCCAAGGAGTGCCTGTGTCACAAGCCGCAGCCGTTCCCAGGCACCAAGAGGAAGAGGAAAGAGACAAAACCAAACGAGCGCAAATCGAACAAAAGTACGAAAAGCACTAAGATTAGCTGTCTCTTCCCCTAGCGAGGTAATCCCAATGTTCAAAGGACTGAAAAAATACAAGAACAAAATAACACGGCAAAATTAAAACAAATCGCCTCGTAGAATAAACCACAAAGCAACAAAGAGGAAGACTATTATCGAAGCCACCGCCTTAGAACGGTCAGTATAATAAACCACCGAGGTGGGAGTGGGGTTGGGGGTTGAAAGCACTTTTTCAGCTAGCCAACTTCACCCTTGGTCCCGATGCTACTCTTAATACAGAAATATATAACAAGCAGTTCGCATAAAGGCTCTCAACTCAGTCAGTGCATCAAAGCGAAAACATAAAAATCAAATTAATCAATATGATTAGCAAAGGAGTACTCACGGCTAACTCTACTGTATGCCAGAGTAAATAAGAACCAATAGTTGAACCACGGCGGGCCAAGCCAAGGTCATATCGTCAAGCCCCAACCCACTGGTTAAAGTTTTATGAAGAGGCCGTCATTGAGTCTGAGGTCCGAACCGCCGTCATGCAATTCAAGAGTGAAGCATAGCCATCAACAATGACTGGGTTGATAACTAGGCATGCAGTCTGCCACATAATATCCAGGCTATAGCCAATTCTTTTATAACGGTTAATTAGTTTTCTGAATTGCTCCGAAAAATTAGATTTTCCCTCAATTTTTTTCTAAATGTGTACACTAAGTCACCGTAAAATTCTGTTCTGATATATGGTCAGTACTTGGTATTAGTCTGACAGCAGTCCCCACCTCACCCCCCACCTCCCCACCCCCCCGCCCCCCCCCCCCCCCACACACACACACAATCATTTCCAAGGCAAGAAGAATGGAGGTTATGTGTCATGTAAAAGCTTCCACCTCTTCGAACACACTGGCACATATTTTGTAGGTGATCCAGATGAGACGGCTTGTAACGAGGCGTCTAATGCGGATCTACACTGTTTGCCATTATGTTATTGAGTTATGACTGAAACCCCTATTTGCAAAAATGTATGTGTCCAAATTCGAAGATGGAATAGTCCACTTCAGAAAGACAGGTGCCGGCCTCGGTGGCTCATTTGGATGTGCGTCCGACTGGTGATCAGGAGGTTGCGGGTTCGACACCCGCCGGGTCGGCAACTTTCTTTCGTGAAAATTTGATTATGAAATATGTTCTACCGTCATTCTCACCCTTCCGCTGATTCAAGAAGGGCAGTTGTCAGTTTCTGGCGAAAGAAGGTGCACAATACTGGTTAACCGCTTAGAGGACTAAGCCTGCCCAGTAAAAGTGTGGTTAGGTAAACTGACCGCGCTCGACATGACCCCATTGGGTTGACTGGGCCGTAAAACCTCCACACAAACAAACAAACACAGGGGTGAAAGAGTTAACTTAGTACTACTTTTTTTTCTTCCACAGAGCTCAGTAGTACAGGGAAGAATCGGTGACAGAGAAATTCGCCTGCGCCTTGGTGGCAGTGATCCTATTATTGAAATAGTTGATCGTAAGGTGATGTCCGGACCGTACATTGAGAGAATCATTTACAAAAATATTGATTGATTGATCAGTCTAAATCATTGACAGAATCGTTTACAAACATATTTGAACCAATCGAAATACATCAATTTGATAGAATCGTTTACACAGATACTCGAATCATTCAAAATACATTGTTAGAATCTTTTACAAAGGTATTTAAATTACTTGAAATGGACAGGGCATAGGATAATGTATATTGATGAAAATGCTGGTACATAATTATTAACATTAACCCTTTGCAGCCTCGGTAACATTTTCTGCAGACAATATATTGAAATAATTTTCGTATTGTTCCCTAAAAACAGGAAGCGACAATTTGCATGAAATATCAAACTGTTTCCATAAAAAAAATGTCATCGAATGTGTCGTCAGCTTATTGAGCCAAGAGAATGGTACAGTCTATTAGACTAGATGAAGGATATTTATGAAACGAGGGCAAGTCAATAAGTAACCAGCCTATCCCATTTTCAATTGACCGAGACACCCAAGATTTTCATGCCTTGTTTCAATACATGTTTTAGGCCTGAGGGCAAAATTGCACCCTTATCGTGTCATTCACTCATAAGATATTGAATGTCAAACATTGCTAGCGATGCAAAAGTAAGCTTTTCGTCAAAAGTTGAGTACCGTGCTGAAATTCGGTACTTGTATTTGAAAGGAAAAACAGGTCAGGAAATATATTGCGTGTTGACCAATGTTTATGGGTCTTCTGCACCATCGTATGCAAAAGTTAAATTCTGGGTTGGGGAATTCAAACGCAGTAGAACGTCTTTTGAAGACGAAACCAGGTCTGGACGCCCATCAGATGCCACCGATGAAGAAATGTGTAACAAAGTACGGGATCTGGTGTACTCTGATAGGCGAATTAAGGTGGAAGAAATAGCGAATGCATTACACATTTCACAAGCTAGCGTTTCAACAACTTTACATGATCGCTTGGGTCTGCACAAGCTAACAGCCCGTTGGGTCCCAAAACCCCTTAGCGACGAGCAAATGGCAACCAGATAATCAGTATACAGCGCATTGTTGAAGCGGTTTAAGTCAACGGAAGATGATTTCCTTTCACATCTGGTGACTGTAGATGAGACCTGGGTCCATTATTATGAGCCACAGAATAAAGCTCAAAGTTGCCAGAGTATAGGGCCGGGGTCTCCGAGGCCAAAGAAGTTCAAAACGCAACCCTCTGCTGGCAAGGTGATAGCAACTGTATTTTGGGATGCACAAGGCGTTATTATGTTGGACTTTCTAGCGAAGAAAAGTACAATAACAGTTGCATATTATGCAAATTTGCTCGACCAACAGAGAACAGTGATCCGTGAAAAACGCCGAGGTAAACTCTCCAAAGGGATTCTGCTCCAACAGGACGGCTGTTGAGGATTGGGTCAGAGACAAGCACCATGGCTTCTTCAGTTCTGGGCTGATGGCATTGGAACACCGTTGGTCCAAGTGCATCATTCTAGAGGGCAATTATTGACTCGCCCTCGTAAGGGCCACATCACTAGAGGTATTGCAACTTAGGAATACGGCCAGGTTCCAGGTGAGGCCCAAGCGGTACATGAATACATTTCGAAAACACGCCTATTCAAATATACTGAAAATTTCACCTACAAAATCTGAAAATTTTCAGATAAAGAAAACTCCGATTTTTTTCATATTTCTGCTCAAACCATAGATTGTGGGTACTCGTTAGAACCGCCACTGCGAGGCAGTTTTAACGTTTACAAAATCTACGTTTTTAGCTAAATAAGAAAGAAATAATGGATACCCCTGTAAACCCCAGTTTAACTATATAAAAGTGGGGTTTAAGGGGTCAAAATTGTATAGGCGTGTTTTCGTGATACTGTTGTAATGTTCAGCAGTGGATGAAAGATATATAAGGAAAGTGTTTACTACAAGTATTAGCTTTCACAAAATGCTTGGTGTACGCTTAGCGCATATTGTGTGCTAAACGTAGACTAGGCTTTTATTGTGGACGCTATTACTTGGTTATAATGTTGCGCTGTCCATAGGAAATAGTACTATACCAGCCCATGGCCTATAATAAAGTGCTTTGGAGCAATGATTAAGTCTAGGACTGTCTATTCACAAGGCTTAGACGAGAAACCAAAATCAGTTTCTTATGAAACAAACAAAAATATACAAGTTCCGAAAATGAATTTTTGCAAGAAATGTAATTCATATTTGTATCTATATGAGGTAAAGAACACATTACAGATAATTAATGGTAAAAAAACAAACAAATCATGTTTATACGTGCCCGTATGTTCATGTAGTGTGCTTTCTTTCTTTCTTTCTTAATATTGAGTTCCTGATTGCTTTAGACATCTTCAAGGCCAAAATGCAAACAAATGCAGTGACACGTTTTCTTTTGATAGAGTAGATCTTGTACAATGTACATCTATTTTTGATTAATCGTTGTTTTCTCCCAAAAGATTAATACATACAAATTCTTCTTTGAATTTCTCTCTTTTTAAAACGATATATTTGATCGAAACAAATGATTATGTACTGTTTTGTTGTTTATATATTTATTTATTATCGGTTAATTTCCTACAGCAAATACAGTGTAGTATTTTAGTAGCATTCATTCATATGAAGTAAAACTAGATTTTTATACTTTTGTACTTCCTTATTCTACCTTAGAAGAATAAAAATATTCATTGTAGATTTTTATTTAAATGTTTTTCTTCTCCTTTTCACACTCTTTGCCTATAAACTAAATGTAAATAAAATAGATATTAATATGTTCTCTCTTTTTATATTCTTTCTTTCTTAGCTGTTAAGTATACAGTTCATCCAAATGACCCAACCATGTTTATACCTTTTTCTGCCTTTGCCCAAGCAGTATTATAATCATATTATTTACCATTTTAAAGCTGAGATTCTACACTTTTAAATCAGACAGCGCCCCAAATATTGGAACAGACTGAAGATGCGTTAGTGAACAAAACTGTTCCATAAATTTTGAAAACAAACTGTTAAGAAGTAAAGTTACCTAATCAAGTATCCATAATAAAGTTTTCTGGCTTATACCCTAAAAAAGTCTCCAACAAATTCTGAATGGAATCAGTTATAAAGATACTGTTACAGTAGTTCTTTTCTTAAGAAAACATATCGAACTTTAGATATACCAAATTCTATCTAGTTGTAACCCATATTTTCAGGAATAAGCCACAATTGTATGAGACAAATCAATTTTTATTTTCTCATAACTATAGACAGGAATCTGGACAAAAGTAAGGCCAGCCTAAAAAGACCGCACCCCCTCTCTTTCGGTGACTGTTTGGCTGCAAATCAGAAAAAAAAAGATTTTTCTTTTTAAATAATTATGCCAAAATAATCAGTTTCAAATAAAAGCCAAACAACGGAGAACCGCTATGTTTTTATACAATGATGAACAACTATTTACACCTTGGTTCAAACCCATAGAGATCTTTCTTACAGCAGTATCAAGGCCATGAATTGTTACAGACATTCTGCGGTATTCATGGATGAGGAACAGCTGGTAAAAGAAGTAGAAGCTTTTATCACCGTGGATAATTTTATAGCCATTGCCATTTTAATGGCAGTGTTGAGAAAAAAAAAAAATTAGCATCTGCCGTCAAAAGGCATTTCATGTTTAATAAGTGATTTGTTATTCAATATAGAAATCTGTAGTGTTTGAATGTATTTCACATTTAAATGAGAAACACAATTCTAAAAAAAAATGTAAAAATATTTAAAAATAATATTTCAAGCCATACTGTAGCCCTTAAAAATAATAACACCTGAAAAATTCAATTTCCCCTTCACTGGCCTCAGTCAGTAGCTGGTGTCAGTGGGTATTGCCAGATTAAGGAAACAGTTCACCCAAATAACCTAACAATGTTTATACCCTTTTTAGCCTTTTCCCAAGTAGAAACATAATCATATTATATATCATTGTACAGCTACACTTTTATATTTTTAATTGACTTAAATGTTATATACCTGGATCTAGTAAGTAAACAGTGGTAAGCAAAATATGCCATCATAATCCTGTCAACACTATAGTTCTTTCAGTATCAATGTAACGAACCCCGGAAAGCCCCAAATGTTGTATTAGACTTAAGAAATATTAATGAACATAATCTTTTTACAAAACTATGAAACAAATGTTTAGTACTAAAGTTAAAGCTTAAGCAATTATCCACAGTGATAATTTTAGTCCTTCACTTCAAAATGACCACACACATTCTGAATGGAAGCAGTTACAAAGAAACTGTGATACAACTTTTGAGACAATATATCAGGCTGCCAAATTTCATTTAGTTTTGTCCGCAAACAAAAGAGTTGAATACATTTATGTGTTCTCAGATGCTTGATTTCAAGTTTGCAGAAATAAGCCACAATTATTTGAGACCAATTCATTGTCTCATGGCTACAGACAAAAATCTGGACTTAAGTAACCTCAGCCTACAAAGACCGCCCCCTTTTTTGCATGACCACTAAATAGCTATAGTTTTTGTTTGTATTTAACATTCTTTGAGGAACACAATTCTACAGAAATGTAAAAAAAAATGCTTAAAAATAATATCCATACTGTATCCTTAAGAGAATACTTTGATCCCAGAGTGGCTGATTTATAGCAGGGCAATAAAACGATAAGTAGCTACCCCTAGCAGCATATGGTAGCGTATTTATGCCTTTAACCCATTTATGCCAGGAGTCCCATAAAAAGGACATTGGCAAAAAGTGTAGACCCAGATCTGGCGACGCATTATGCGGCGTCTAATCAGAATCTACGCTGTTTGCATTAAGTATAGAAATTTCTATAAAACATGGTAATGAGAAAGACTACCCACATACCCTTTCTATAGAAAACGGACAAGTCCAAAGCGGTAAGGCAGAATTGTCCCCTCGGCATAAATGGATTAGAGGGTAGGGATACCCCTCCATTGGAAATAACATGGGAATATTTACGCCAATTCCCTCTCACCGTGGAGTACTATTTAATGAAGGAATGTACTCACTCTGGGAGCTGGTTAAATGTATAAAGAGTAAGCCATCTTTTTCAAAAAGATTTCAAATACCAAGGCTACATTTAAAGAGGGCTTCACTTGTCAAATGGCCGAAAAAGTCAGAAATAGCCATACAACTTAAATGTTCGGACACCATAACCTCTCACGGCTTATATCCAAAAATTTGAACACAAAGACCACATAAAAGAATGAAAATAGGAGACTCGGTTTTATTAAGTCTCTTCATATGCAGCAATGAAGTTAGCGAGGCTGTATAAGTCTCACTAGCACCGGCCGTATTTGAATTTTCAAATTAAGGAGAATGGCCATAATGATCCGAAAGAAAATATAAGCTGCACCATGGCATGAAGTACTCGGAGACGTTCAACAACCACCACACAGCACTTAACACCTCAAGTACTTCTGACAACATTTGTGTAACACTGATCCTGCTGCCCTGCCTTTACAAACAGTGTAGATCCTGATCAGTTGGCTTCTTCAGAAGCCAACTGATCTGGATCTACACTGTTTGTCATTAAATATGTGTATTTGTATCAACAACCTGGATCAAGTAATGTGATTTGCTTAGAAATGGGTGTGGCATCGTATTTTTTTTCAGGATGACAATGGTTAATTATGTTGACCGGATACTCTTGAAAGATCATTACGAAAACACGCCTATACAAATATATTGAAAATGTCACCACCAAAACCTGGAAGTTTTCAGATAAAAGTTCTGATATTTTTCATATTTCTGCTCAAAACATAGATTGTGGGTAGTCGTTAGAACCGCCTTAACGAGTACCCACAATCTATGTTTTTGAGCAGAAATAAGAAAAAATAATGCATACCCCTCTGTAAACCAGTTTTACTATATAAAAGTGGGGTTTAAGGGGGTCAATATTAAATAGGTATGTTTTCGTAATGTTTTTTCCGCCATTTGTCTTACATATAAAACACATTTAATGACTTCCTGTTTGGTTTAAACCTATTTTATTTCATCGAAATCACAACACAGTCATACATACATACAATACTCATTAGGATTTGAACGAAAGCATACTGCTTATTTAGTTCATCTCCTAATGCATACAATATCTATTGTGAACATTTATGGCCAAAGCATATTTATAGAGTAAGCAGATGGTTATATAAGAGACGGAAATTATGAATAGTTACAATAGATTAGCATATAATGCTATCAACAAGATGCAGTCTAGTAAAACTGGACAAGAAGGAAAAAAGAGTTAATATAAAAGAAAAAAAAATATTTCATAGCATGATCCATACAAACGGGGAGGGTGGAGATTAATTATACCGAATGTATAGAGGTTAAGAGCATGGGTAAAGCGAACAATGCCCGGGCAGCTGATGGATATTATGATCAGTTTCTAGAGATTTTATATTATGTATACATATATATCTTTCCAAGACTAGCAAAAAAAAAAAAAAAAAAAAAAAAAAAAAAAAAAGTACTCTTTTCGCAAAATCATAATTATAAATCATAATAAATTATAAGTTAGGCTACAGTGCCAGTAGACCTGTCTTAAAATCTTTTACTGTCTTTGATGTATGCTTGCACAGCCTCGAATATACGGACATTTCTTTGATATGGTAAATCTCTGTTTCCACGCAACAAACAATCATGCAATAGTTACCCTACAAAACTGAGAAACAGTACGAATTAATTCCGCTCGTTGGTTTCTGTAAAAACTGCACTTCAAAAAGTAGTGGTCTGCGTTTTCTACCTCTCTGCATCGACATAACTTCCTGTTTGCATTTCTGCACACCGAGGCCTTCTGTACATCAACGCTCTTCTGAAAACTTAAATAAGGGTACTGAAACATTTTAGAGAGAATTACCTCCCTTGAAAGTGTTTGCAATAAAACTGGTGTAGGACTATTGACCGTTCCAAGTTTGGTTCATTTGTTGGCTTTGTGCGGCTATTGTTTCATATTTGGCATTTGTAATGTCCTTATTTCTTCCATATCTCTCCTTCTCTCGGTGCCTCGGGAGGGCTATACTTCGTGATTGTGGCATTTCCTAGGTTCTTCACTTGTATAAGTAATATAAGTTTTAATATATATTTGAAGAGCAGTCCCATCGTGTCCAACGGTAACGCCGGATAACTTGTCGTAACGCCGGATTTTAGGTCTAATAACGGCCAGATTACGATATTTTTCATAGGATTCGCCGCCATTTGAAGAACCACGTTTGACGGTGGGTAGAAAAAATAATTTATTTAAAATTTTAGGATAGGTTGATCGATCATAAAAAGTAGCCTATCCGAATCTATATACAGTCTTCTAATTGCCAAATCTTCGATTGATACATATACTTAGCTGAAATTGTCAAACACTCAAAGAGAAAATTGTTATGTAGGTTCGGCCGTACAATAAGAAAAAAACACATTCTTACATTCCTACCAGAAAAGTTCATACTTTTCCATTTTCTTAAAATTCATGACCAACTGGCATTTGAAAATGACCCTGCACCATGAAATGGCCGTTGCTGAGACTTTTGTTTAACCAACGAAACAAAAATCTAGGTACAATCCACGAAATTTAAGATAATGCCGGATAAAACAGTATCTTCTTGATCTAATGGCCACCTATTCTCGCAGACAAACAAACAGGAAAAGGTAAAATTTGACCTACACAGTCCAATACCAGTTTATCGACACTATAAATTGTCTTAGTTTAAGTATATGAAGTATTTGAATCTATCAGTCACATACAAGATCAAGCACCCCTGTATACTTCAAAATGTATTATGATATATGTACTTTTATCCACGGCTTTTATCCACTATTCTCGCAGACTCACTTGAGAGCATCAATCAAAAAATGTAACAATTAGAGTGTGCAAAGAAGAGCTGAACGTAATCATCAAAAGTGAATAACATGCTAAAATAGTTTGCAGACTCCCTCTTGAATCCTTTAGAAAATAGGTGATCATATAGTTCATTGTTTACTATCTTGCCCTCAGTTTGATTCTATTCATGTTTCCCTTTTATTTTAAGAAGCCTTAGACATTGTTATCATTGTATGTCGAAGCATTACTACAAACCAGGGAGCAATGTGTTCATTTAATAAAAGGCGAAAGGTTTATTTGTAATCTGTTTTATTTAATATACTTTACGGGACGCATGCACCCTGAGGAGTGGGTAATAAGTTAAACGCCCCATTCGATTGTACATAGTATTTGTACATTAAAATCGCTATATTGGCAGGATACAGTTGCAGTTATAACAGTTGCTCTATGTTGTCAAGTACCAGAACTAGTCTAATCATCGTCTAAATCCGGTTAGTTAAGTATTTCATTATTTCTGCATTTGAGGTCCCTGTATATAACATGGTATAACATGGCTTGATGATACATCTCCATCTCTCTTCATACATAACCTCACGCCCTCGCGTCCGTTTTTGATCAAGTAATACGGTAACGGTTTCGAAGTGCTATTGCACAGTTGTCGTGCACGGGGGTGGGGATGGGTGGGCGAGGAGCCCAGCATCTAGTGTTTACCCCAAAATTTATACGGTATACCAGCCATACCCCAAAAAATATCCGGTATAGTAGTCATACCTAAAAATATTTGCAGATATTAGCATACCAAAAATATTTCCCTTGCTTTCTTTATATAAAAGTGTGATTTTCGTTTATTTTTCCTGTATAATGATTGTCTTAGTAATATAAGTGCTTTAAACAGTTTCTAAGAGTTGCTCCGTTTTAGGCCTGGGCTTGGCTTGCCAAGCCTAAGGCCATAGTAGTCATACCAAAATTTCAAACCCTGCCAAATCATTTACGGAAAAACCCGAGTAAAAGTGCAAAGTATCGCCTGCAACTGCGCTAAAAGAAGCCCGTGAAAATAAATATTTATTATATACAAAGTAATGAAATTTAGAGAATTATTAATGAAATAAAATGCATATTTCGAAACAGTTATATTTTCACTAGTGAAAATATAAAACATATTTTCACTCCTCTGAGCAGTGAAAAATATAAGATCTGGAACTACTTTTTTTCTTATTTATATTAATGGTCAAAGGGAAGCATGTTCAATACCTAAATTCATGTTCAATACCTAAAATGTTTCTTGTTTTACTAAATTGAACTAAATACAGTTGATTTTATTGCTCATATCCCTTAAAAAGACGCTTTAGGCTGAAATATTTCGGGGACTATTTTCTTTCTGTGACTACCAGAATGCTTATTAATCGATCATTTTATTAAATCAACAACTTTTTTTCTAACATAAACGGTGTAAAGTGGATTTGTTTACCACATTATCCACTCTTATATTGCTTTATTTTACATCACGAAAACATGCCTATATAATTTTGACCCCCTTAAACCCAACTTTTATGTGGTAAAACTGGGGTTTACAGGGGTATAAATTATTTTTCTTATTTCTGCTCAAAACATAGATTGTGGGTACTCGTTAGAACCGCCTCGCCGAGGCGGTTCTAACGAGTACCTACAATCTATGTTTTGAGCAGAAATATGAAAATTATTAGAGTTTTTTTATCTGATTTTTTTTATATATATTTCTATATATTTGAATAGGCGTGTTTTCATAATGATAACTACGTTCGTGAGACGTCGCAGACGCTGTTGTTTACCTGCTCGTCACTGACATCATAATTGATATCCGGGAAACAAGACGCAAAACATGCATGTAATAGCCATTAGAAAAACACGCCTATTCAAATAATGTGAAAATTTCACCATCAAAAACTAAAAGTTTTCAGATAAAAAATCTCACATTTTTCATATTTTTGCTCAAAACATAGATTGTGGGTACTCGTTAGAACCGCCTCGCTGAGACTGTTCTAACGAGTACTTACAATCAATGTTTTTTTAGCAGAAATAAAAAAAATAATGTATAGCCCCGTAAACCCCAGTTTTACTATAAAAACATGGGGTTTAAGGGGGTCAAAATTATATAGGCATGTTTTCGTGATGCAAAAATGATTTCTTACATTTGCCATTCTTACAATTGCAATAATTATTATTTTCGTTTACTAATTAGTGTAGTTGTACGTATAATCGACAATGCGAAAACTTATTTTCGCGTATTTTTGTACAATGCAGCATTTTTTAAAATGAAAAAAAAAAAAAAAAAGTACGAACCCTTCTAGTAAGAATGTTTTTTTTCTTTATCGTATAGCCGAACCTGCACAACAATTTTCATTTTATACTTTGTTAATTCAATCCTTTGCTGCCTGTGTTAACTTGCGAAACGAAAAATTATAAGAACGCCAATATCAGAAAGCGTACTATCTGACATGTGCGTTCAACTTAGACTCAAATTAGCACTCATTCTTGCAGTCTGATCAGTGTCTTAGTTGCCCGCAAGAAAAAACAACAAAACCAACAAACTACGTTGCACCATTGGCTTTCTAAAATGCACTCAGTGAAGAATCTGGTCAGACTGCGCAAAGGCTGATCTGAATCTTAGGTGGGCGAACATATCCGAAGCATTACGAAAACACGCCTATTCAAATTTATTAAAATTTTTACAACCAAAAAACTGGCAAATTTTCAGATAAAAAATTCTAATATTTTTCATATTTGTGCTCAAAACATAGATTGTGGGTACTCGTTAGAACCGCCTCGGCGAGGCGGTTCTAACGAGTACCCACAATCTATGTTTTTGAGCAGAAATAAGAAAAATGATGTATACCCCTATAAACCCAGTTTTAATATATAAAAGTGGGGTTTAAGGGGGTCAAAAATATATAGGTATGTTTTCATGATGGGAACGTCTTCAGACGTTGCGGCTCATGAAATGTTTGGGTAAATAGTAGTGAATACAGGACTATGGTGATTGACAGTACTGTCGGTATAGATAGGCTCATTTGACCGACTCTACCTGCCAATCTCCTATACAGTTGTTTATTTGGTACAGCACCTGATTTGCAAGCAGGGCCGAGTCCTGCATGGGACACCTTTTTCTCATTAGTAATTTCCTTTAATGGCGCTTAACGTGAATAACCCACGGGGTTAGTGTTGGTAAATGCGGGTACGGCCAGAAACAGACAGTGAGTTTAGCTGATGCTAGGCACTTAAAATGGGTTGAGTGAAGTACATGTATCCAGACAGATTAGCTCACTTGGTACAGCGTCCGATTTAAAAGCTGGGGTTTGCAGATTCATACACGTTTTTCCTCCTTACCACTCAGCATGCTGGGTAAAATATTTCAGCTGAACACATTTTGATTTTTTGTATTATTTATTCGAGAAAACAAAACAAAACAAAAAAATGACATTTCATGCAACTTGTTTCCTATTTTTCTTGTTTACTCTCAGAAAATCGGCTTGGCATTTATGCAACATGTCAAATTCGGAGACAATTCGCATGAAATGTCAATGCCTATTTGTTGAAAACAAGAAAAAAATATCATCATTTTGTGTTCGTCCCGATAACGGTCCAATTCAGATTTAAGCAGAATACTGGCTAGATTCCTTAGAAACAGGGATTACATCAAATCAACTAATACTGATCACGCCTCCTAGCCCCGAGTTAATCGGTATTCTGCTTTCAGATTATTTCAATGAATTCAGTGGTATGAAAGAACCTTAAAGCATTACCTACTAATGTGAAGAACCGTCATCGCAGAGCGCTTTATACCAGCTGTCGGAAAATAAACAAGAGGCACATGGGTCACAACGCTCACCTGAGTTAATAGCTGTAAGTTAATCAGGGCCCAGTTGTTCAAAGCTAACGATGTCGTTAGTTAACGATTCGTTAAAATTTACATTGAGTGATACGCAAATATGCTGAAATTTTTTGCTGAAAAAATGTCAGAATATTGTATATTGAATCAGCTAAAACAGTTAACGAAATGACCCTTAACGAAGTCGTTAAGCTAACGACGCTTTGAACAACTGGGCCTAGGTCATTTACTCACCATCTCCTATGAGCCCGTCAAGTTTAAAGGCATCGGCTTAAACAGTTTTTGAGATATCTTGCTAACAAGGTTAAAATGATGAAATTTTCAAAAGGCCATAGGTAAAATCAATTTAAACCCGAGGGGCTTGATTGGCAGGGTTTATGTAGGGGGTGGGGGGGGGGGGCACTAAGCATTGCTACATACGTAATATATAAGCTGTGGGCGTGAGGGATTTAGAGAAGATCTTTTAAGTTTTTTTTTTCTCCTATTATAAATCTGTGGGAGTAAATGACCCTCGGGGCATGGCCAATTTTGGCCCCGGGGGCATGGTTGACAGGATTTATGTAAGGGACCACTAAACATTGCTACATACAAAATATATGAGCTGTGGGCCTCATGGTTTTAGAGAAGAAGACTTTTAAGGATTTCCCATTATAAGTCTATGGAAGCTAATGACCCCCGGGGCAAGGCCAATTTAGACACCAGGGGCTTCATTGGCAGGATTTATGTAGGGGAACACTAAACATTGCTGCGTACTTAATATTTAAGCTATGGGCCTCACAGTTTCAGAGAAAAAGATTCTTTTATTTTTTTTTCACTATATATATAAGCTCATGGGAGCAAATGACCACCTGAGAAATGGCCACTTTGGACCCCAGGGGCATGGTTTGAAGAATTAATGTAAAAGACAACCAAACATTGCTACATACTAAATCTGTTAGTTCTGGGCCTCATGGTTTCAGAGAAAAAGATTTTTGATGCTTCTTTAGCTACACGGTTCGATATAAACATATGACCCTGGGGTGTGGCCAGTTTAGACCCCAGGGGCTTGATTGGTAGGATTTAAGTAAGGGACCACTACACAGGGCTACAATCAAGTATATAAGCTGTGGGCCTCATAGCTTCAGAGAAGAAAACTTTTTAGGTTTTTCCCATTTTAAGCCTATGGGAACCCATGACCCCGGGGCACGGCCAGTATAGACCCAAGGGGCATGGTTGGCAGGATTTATGTAGGAGACCACCAAGACTCGTTACATACTTAATCTGTTAGTTCTCAGCCGCATGGTTTCAAAGAAGAAGATGTTTGAATATCCTTTAGTTATACACTTCTATATAAACATATGACCCCCTGGGGTGTGGCCAGTCTGGGGCCCATGGGGCTTGATGAGCAGGATTTTGTAGAGGACCATTAAACATTGCTATACACTAAATATATAAGATGCGGGCCTCAAGCTTTCAGAGAAGACGATTTGTTTTCCTTTATAAGTCTATGGGAGATAATGACCCTCGGGGCGTGGCCAGTTTAGACCCCAGGGTCTTGATTGACAGGATTTATATAGGAGACCACTAAACTTTGCTACACACTAAACATATAAGCTGTGGGCCTCATGATTTCAGAGAAGAAGACTTTTTAAGTTTTTCCCATTATAAGACTATGGAAGCTAATAACCTCCGGGGCGTAGCCGGTTTGGACCCAATGGGCTTGATAGGCAGGATTTATGTAGGCCACCACTAAACATTGCTACACACTAAATATATAAGCTATGGGCCTCATGGTTTCAGAGAAGATTTTTTTAAAGTTTTTCCATCATAAATCTATGGGAATTAATGACCCCAGGGCGTGGCCAGTTTGTATCCAAGGGGCTTGATTGGCAGGATTTATGTAGGAGACCACTACACACTGTTACATACTTGATCAGTTAGCTCTCTGGCTCATGGTTTCAGAGAAGAAGATGTTTGAAGGTTACTAGCTATATAGCTCTATAAATATATATGACCCCCTGGGGTGTGGCCAGTTTGGAGCCCAGGAGTATGATTGGCTGAATTGTAGGGGACCACTACACATTGCTACATACTCCATATATAAGCTGTGGGCCTCATGGTTTCAGAGAAGAAGATTTTTAAGGTTCTCGCATTATAAGTCTGTGTGAGCTAATGACCCCCGGGGCATGGCCAGTTTGGACCCCAGAGCCTTATTGCAGGATTTATGTAGTGGTTGAAGATTTATGTAGTGGACCACTACACATTGCTACATACTAAATATATAAGCTTAGGGCCTCATGGTTTCAGAGAAGAAGATTTTTTTAAGTTGTTGTTTTTCATTATAAGTCTATGGGAGGTAATGACCCCCCCTGGGTGTAGCCAATTTGGACCCCAGGGGCATGGTTGGCAGGATTTATGTAGGGGACCACTACACATTGCTACATACTAAATAGATAAGCTCTGGGTCTCATGGTTTCAGAGAAGAAGGTTTTTAGGTTTTTCCCATTATAAGTCTATGGGAGCTAATGACAACAGGGGCGCGGCCAGTCTGGGCCCCAGGGATTTGATTGGCATGATTTATGTAGGGGACCACCAACTAAATATTGCTACATACTAAATATGTAAGCTGTAGGCCTCATGATTTCAGAGAAGAAGATTTTTTTTTAATTTTTTTCCCTTTATAAGTCTATGGGAGCTAATGAACCCCGGGGCGTGGCCAGTTTGGGCCCAGGGGCTTGATTGGCAGGATTTAGATAGGGGACCACTAAACATTGCTACATACTTAATATAACAGCTGTGGGACTCATGGTTTCAGAGAAGAAGATTTGCTTTAGGTTTCTCCCATTATAAGTCTATGGGAGCTAATGACCCCACGGGACGTGGCCAGTTTGCGTCCTGGGCTTGATTGGCAGGATTTATGTAAGGGACCACTAAACATTGCTCTATACTAAATATGTAAGCTGTGAGCCTCATCGTTTCAGAGAAGAAGATTTTTAAGTTTTTTTTCCATTATAAGTCCGTGGGAGCTAATGACCCCCGGGGCGTGGCCAGTTAGGACGCCAGGGGCTTGATTGGAAGGATTTATGTAGGGGACCACCAAACATTGCTACATATTAAATATATAAGCTCTGGACCTCATGGTTTCCGAGAAGAAGTTTTTTAAAGCTTTTCCCATTATGAGTCTTTGGGAGTTCACGACCCCCTGGTGCGTGGCCAATTTGGACCCCAGGGGCTTGATTGGCAGGATTTATGTAAGGGACCACTAGAAATTGCTACATACAAAATATTTGAGTCGTGGGACTCATGGTTTAAGAGAAGAAGATTTTGTTTTAAGTTTTTCCCATTATAAGTCTATGGGAGCTATATCGCTTGATTTACGGACCGTGACCATTTTTACAAATTTTCAATCCCCTTTAACGCAAGGCTCCACGTAAAGTTTGAAGAAATTTCGCCCAGGGGTTTCAGAGGAGAAGTCGTTCAAAGGTATGAACGGACGGACAGACGGACGAAGGACGACGGACGGGGAGTGATCACAATAGCTCATCCTGAGCCTTTGGCTCAGGTGAGCTAAATTACTGTTTGAAACGAAACAAATCTAAACAAGAGGCCCACAGGCTACGGGTCGCTCACTGAGTGACATAGCCACTGCAGATATACAGATGTTATGCAACATTTTTCAAATCTTGTCATCGCAACTAATGAAAAGATCATCATTTATGCAGTTCTTAATTTTGAAGAAGAATATAAATGGCATGGAAGTCAATGGAGCCTGATCATTTGAACAAACTCTCAATCATATTTCAACGGTAGGATCAATGTGAAATTTGGTGGCAATTGGCTAAGTGGTTTCTGAAGAATCATGATTTTATACATGTAAACAGAACAGTGGCAGGGAAATATAATAAACATAAACAAGATGGAAGCTATCTTGGATTTCCAATCAGAAAGATTTTAGCTAGTGTTGAGCTACAAGTCACCTCGATATTTCCAATGAACTTTTAGTCAATTGCCCTTTCGGTTCCGCAGAAAAGAGTTCTAGCTATTTTTTATCTTCAGGTCATCCCGATGCTTCTTACCTAGTTTAAAGTCAATAAGCTTTTCGTTTCAGGAGAATAAGCGAAAAAATATATTTTCAAGATGGCCATCTTAGATTTCCAGTCTAAACGACTTTAGCAATTGTTTTATCTACAATTCATCCCGATGCTTTTGGGTTAAGGAGAAGAAGCAAAAACTAAATTTTCAAGATGGCCACCATAGCGGCTATCTTTGATTTCCAATCAGCACGATTTTAGCTATTTTTGATCTAAAAGTCACCCCGATGCTTACTACCAAGTTTGGAAACAATTGGCTTTTCTGTTCAGGAGAAGAAATGAAAAATAGATTTTCAAGATGGCGGCCATGGTGGCCATCGGAGTTCCGAATAGAACTATTTTAGCTATTTTTGATCTACAAGTCACCCCTATGCTCCCTAACAAGTTTCGAGTCAATTAGTTTTTGGGTTTAGGAGAAGAAGCGAAAAATAGATTTTCAAGATGGCCGCCATGATGGCCATCTTGGATTTCCGATCGGCACAATTTTAGCTTTTTGATCTACAAGTCACTCCTATGCTCCCTAACAAGTTTCGAGTCAATTGGCTTTTGGATTTAGGAGAAAAAGCGGAAAATAGATTTTCAAGATGGCCGCCATAGCGGCTATCTTGGACCCGATCGGCACGTTTTTAGCTTTTTGATCTACAAGTCACCCCGATGCTTCCTACCAGGTTTGGAGTCAATTGACTTTTCGGTTCAGAAGAAGAAGCGAAAAATAGATTTTCAAGATGGTGGCCATCTTCGATTTTGGATCGGAATGATTTTAGCTACTTTTGATCTACAAGTCACCCCAATGCTTCCTACTAAGTTTCAAGTCAATTGGCTTTTGGGTTTAGGAGAAGAAGCGAAAAATAGATTTTCAAGATGGCCACCATATCGGCTATCTTGGATTTCCGATCAGCACGATTTTAGCTATTTTTGATCTACAAGTCACTCCGATGCTTCCTACCAAGTTTCGAGTCAATTAGCTTTTCAGCTCGGGAGAAGAAGCGAAAAATAGATTTTCAAGATGGCGGCAATGGCGGCCATCCGGGATTTCTGATCAGAACGATTTAAGCTAGTTTTGATCTACAAGTCACCTCAATGCTTCCTACCAAGTTTCGTTTCAATTGGCATTTGGGTTTAGGAGTAGAAGCGAAAAATAGATTTTCAAGATGGCCGCCATTTGGAGTCAATTGACTTTTTGGTTCAGGAGAAAAAGCGAAAAATAGGTTTTCAAGATGGCGGCAATGGCGGCCATCTTCGATTCGGATCGAAATGAATTTAGCTATTTTTGATCTACAAGTCACCCCAATGCTTCCTACCAAGTACCGAGTTAATTGGCCCAGCGGTGTAGGAGAAGTAGGCTTTTAAAGCAATTGTTGACTCCGCACGACGCACGGGGCACGACGCACGACGGACGATGGAGGTGAGCTAAAACAGCAGTCGGTTGTGTGGAGTTTTAATGGATAACAATGTAACGTGTGGTCATGCTTCGTACTGTCCTTTCGACATCACATGGAAATAATTTTTTTGTGTCTGGCGTCTTAGTCTTTTCTGTTTCAGGTGTTTTGTTCTCAAATATTAAGTCTTCAGTTGAATTTAAGGCCAAACATTGGTCTGAGCCATGCAATTTATGTAGTAAGATAATTTTTTGTTATTAAACTTTTATCTAAGAAATTTTGTTTTAATTTTCTTTGCAGATGTTTAGGTATTGGTGTTTCATGACAAAAAAGGGTAAGAGAAAGTCCAGGGAGTGCCACAATCACAAACCGCAGCCCTTCCCAGACCCCAATAGGAAGAGGAAACAGACAAATCCAAACAAGCACAAATCGAACAAACGTACAAAAACACTAAGATTAGCTCTCTTTTCCCCAAGCGAGGTAATCGCAATACCAAAAGGACTGAAAAATACAAGAACAAAACGACACACGGAAAGACATACAACAAATCGCCTCGTAGAATAAACCACAAAGCAAGAAAGAGTAAGACTAACACCGGGTAAGACTAACACTCTGCCGCAGAGGCCCAAGGCAGTATATCTTTTCACTAGCCCCGATAGTGGCCCTGTAGAAAATTTCAAAAAAAAATGAATTCGAACTTGTTGAAAAACTTGCTTTCAGTGTACTTACCCTACAGAATACAGAACCATTTTTTAGCAATTTTACAGTAAATTTCCTTTGTGGAAAAATGAAATTATTCTATTTTCTTAAAAACCAATGATAATAAAAACTTTTTTGTGCGTAGGTAGTAACAAAAATGATTTTGTTTTGACTCATGGTAAAAGAAGGCAAATTTACTTCTTCTGTGTAAAGCGCCAGACTAAACGACTTTCCGAAAGATGTTGAAAGGAGACTAGTTCGATATCTCTACAGGGCCACTATCGGGGCTAGTGAAAAGATATATTGCCTTGGGCCTCTGCGGCAGAGTGTCTTGGTTGAAGTGTACAAATATATATTCCCATGGGTGACTATTGTAGAGACATAAGGTTTAGATGTTTTGATGTTTACCTCCCGTGTATCGACAAATGAATGAAAGAAAATGCAAGAAAAACAATAAAATTACATTTTCAATTCTTTTAAGCTTGTCAAGACGTAAATGTAGAATATAAAACAGTGTACGAATGTTTTTCTTCTTTTTTTTGTAAAAAAAAACAACAACAAACAACAACTTCAACAACAAAAAAAAAAAAAAAATAAAAAATGAAAATAAAAGACAGTTGAGAAATATTTGAACAACGTAAAACGCTTGAATTTGAGTAGCAACGTCAGAAAACCTATCTTCGGATCATTGCGCCGAGTCTAGACATGTGTCCAAAGTACACAAACACCCTCGCCCTTAGCTCTTTACCCATATATCAACAACTATTTTCCAAATGCTCAATCTGACCTGTTATACATTCCGAATGGTAGTCTAACCCGAGGGTTTAACCTAAGTTCAACTATAGCACAGAGTTAAAGGTTTAGATCTGGGTACGTAGCCTACGAAATGTGCAACTTCCTTGCATAAATGTACCCGTGTTATGACAGCCAAGAGAAATGCGGACGTAACTGTGAAAGTAAATTTGATGTAAAATAAATACATTTGTTGGACTCTTGCAACGAATGTGAAATACGTACGGACGTTACATCACAAATGAAATACGTTATGCCATATTGCTGCCTTCGCAGTCCTAAGGATAAAACGTTATTAAAAAAAGAAAAAGAAGTAAATAAGAGCTGTTGCAGGATAGCATATGAATTGCGCTTTGCCAATACAATGAAACAAGAACTTAGCTGATGTCGACATCGCTTCTGCATTGGACAACGTCATATGAGTATAATCAACAGGAAAATAAGTAATAAATTTCAAACTTTGGGTCATACTAATCAGAATGTATGGTCTCTATTATTGAAATACTCTTTAAATATAAGACACAAAATCACTGGACCATAAAATGTAGGTCACTATGACCTACATTACTTTGAAATTAATGTTCGGGTCATACAGACTCATAATCGAAAAGTGTGATGTTTATACGCCATATAAGGTAAAACAGTTGGACTGTCAAATCCAGGTCACTATGACCTATATTTATTTTCATCACGAAAACATACCTATATGATATTGACCCCCTTAAACCCCACTTTTATACAGTAAAACTGGGGTTTACGGGGGTATACGTTATTTTTCTTATTTCTGCTCAAAAACATATATTAGGTAATCTATGTTTTGAGCAGAAATATGAAAAATATCAGAGATTTTTATTTGAAAATTTTCAGTTTTTGGAAGTGAAATTTTCTATATATTTGAATAGGCATGTTTTCGTAATGTGAGGTCAAATTTCAGCTCATATTGAATTATAATCTGAAAGTATAGTGTTTATGAACTAGGTTTTAAAACATAAGGCGTCGCTGTGACCTACATTTATTTCAAGGTCGAAGTTTGGGTCATACTGACTCATAATCGGAAAGTATGATGTTAAAATATGAAAACCTCTTCAAGATATAAGGTAAATTACTAGATCGTGAAATATAGACCAGTTTGACCTACATTTGTTTTAAGGACAAACTTCAGTTAATACTGACTCATAATCAAAATGAATGTTTATAAAACACCAAATATCCTTCAAGATACTAGATAAAATCGTTGGACTGTGAAATGTATATACATTAGTTTGAAGTCAAATGTCAGGCAATACTGAAGGATACTGGTATTTATATATGAAATAATTTTCAAGATAAAGCTCAATCGCCGGGCTGTGACTAATGGTCACTATAACTTACTTTATTTTGAGGTCAAAATTAAGGTCAAACCACTCATAATTCGAAAAAAAAATGGTTTATACATGAAATTATCTTAGATAAATGGTAAAATCATTGTACCCTGGAATATAGGTCAAAATGATTTATTTTGTTTTTAAGGTCAAACTTCGGATCATACTGACATAATCCATAAGTATGATGTTTATAATTCAAATACACTTCAAGATATAAGACATAATCACTGAAGCAAAAATTGTAGGTACTCTTCAAAAGATAAGACAAATTACTGGACTGTGAAATGTAGGTCACTGTCACCTGCATTTTTTGAGGTTAATATTTGGGTCATACTGACTCATAATCCATCAGTACGATGTTTGTACATCAAATACTCTTTAAGATATAAGGAAAACTTACTAGATCGTAAAATCTAGGTCAGTGCTACCTAATTTATTTTGAGCTAAATCTTCGGGTCATTCTGACTCATAATCGGAAAGTATGATGTTTATACATCAAATACTTTTCAAGATATAATGCAAAATCATTAGACCATAAAATATAGGTCACTGAGACCTACATTTATTTTGTAATCACACTTTAGGTCATACTGACTCATAATTGGGTAAATATGGTGTTTATACATAAAATACTCATCAATACTATATGGCAAAATCACTGGAACGTAAAAACTCTTTAAGATATAGGGCAAAATTACTGGACCGTGAAAGAAAGGCCCCGACTTTCTTTAATGACTTGCAAGTGAATGTCATAAGATTGACCTATGTCTGACAAAATATCTGTCTATGTTGTTTTCATAATAGAAAAGCAGAAAAAAAAAACAACACTCCTTATTTGTGTCCTAGATTTGGGAGTAACTTCAGCACTAGCACAGAGTTGAAGGTTTAGGTCTGGTTAGGTAGCATACAATATTTCAACTTTCAAACTTAAAAGATACCCAAGTTATGACCTAAGTAGCATATCAAATTTCAAATTCCTAGCATAAAAGAAGCCAAGTTAGACTTGTTATACATTTTGACTCCTAGCCTCATCCCAGGGCATGACCTAAGGCCAGCTATTGTACAGAGTTGTAGATGTAGGTTTTGGATAAGTAGCATACCAAACTTTAACACTCTGGCGTGAAAGGTTCCCAAGTTATGACATGTAAGAGAAACGCGGACGTAAACGTCAATGTAAACCTTAAAAGTAAACTTAGACATTGTTATACATTTTGAGGTATGATCAAGGGGCAACTCTAGAGCTGAGCTGAGCTGAAGATTTCAATCTGGGTAAATTGCATACCAAATTTCAACTTCCTAGCTCAAAAAGGTACCCAAGTTATGATTCTGGTTGCGAACGTGACATACGAACGTGCGGAAGTAACGTCACGGCGAAACGCTATATGCCCCACTGCTGCCTTCGGTAGGCGGAGGCATAAAAATCGAACTGAAACATTGGTAACATTGAAAAGCTACTTAACATTATAACTAGAGATTGAGAAAATATTGCCCCTTGGGAGCAAATTGTTTCCTCCTAGAATAGACCCCTTTGCAGTAGGGGTCTGGTGCACTGGAAAGCCATTTGGCTGAAAATCCACCAAAGAGTATCTTATCCCCTCAAACGAGTGGATTGAATCTTTACTTATGAAGCGGAAAAATAAACGGACATAGGTCCAGCACACTAAATTTGGCATGTTTTACAAATTCTTCATTGTCATCAACCATTGTGTTACTTAATTATGAAGACAAAAAGCACGGCAGTCAGAAAATTAATAGCAAAAACACTTTTATATGTTGATAGGTATTTTTGCATAAAAAACAGTGCCGCAAGTTATTAACAGCCGTGCATTAACCGGCGAAAAGCCGTGTATTAACAAGTAAATTCACACGTTGTTAAATGCACGGCTACCCAATTTTTAATACGATCGTACTGGGGCCACAGATTTGCTGCCGTACGAGATGTGTACCTCCCGGCCCTAGAACGAGCATAGTCCGTGGAAACGGTGTTCGCGAGACATCGGTGAAAAAGCAAAACAAAATAGTGCAAGAAATAACGCGAAATATAGCAAATGTTTTAAGTTTTTATACAATAATAGCGATCGAACATGGTTTTTCAATGCATTAACATTCGCCAGGTCTCTTGGGAGGTGTTGAAAACAGCGGCCTTCGGCCTCGGTTTTCAACACCTCCCACGGGACCTGGCGAATGTTTATGCATGAAAAACCATGTTTGATCCCTATATAAATCGACCAAACTGACCTGTCGCTATGATCTTTATGTTAAAAATTATAAGCATAAGTCAATGGTATAATTTGAGCATAGCAGTAAAAAAATCCAGCATTCCACGTGAAGTAGGTATTCGCTTACCTCTACAGATAGTACCTGTTTCAAAAGTAAACGTAAACTTACAAATATTATAACAAAAAATCAAATCGACAAGTCACTTTGGTCAGCCTACAAAACATACACAAAAAAAAAAAAAAAAAAAAAAAGATAACAGGAATTCCGTATCAAGTACACAAATGGGCCGCGCAATGCGAAAAAGAGTTCTGGAATATGCGAACAGCAAAGGATCGGCGCAGTCTGATCAGTGCCTTCTCTGTCCGCTAACTGAATTATTGGACACTATAGAATGATCAATGCAGAACAAATACCCGGATCAGACTTTACGCATGCGCGGGAGGAATGTAAATGTGTGCATTTGCGCATGCCCGAGGACACCATTCCGCTCATCACGGCCAAAATGATCTTTATTTGCATTCCAATCATCAACAAGGTTTCTGCAAATAACATGATTTTATTACATCTAAGAAGAAGTTTAGGAGACAATCACAGATCGCGGTCGTCCTCCGATACCAAAAGGAAGCGCCGCCGAACAGGAAAATTCACAGTCAGACATGAGAAAACGTACCTTCTGCAAGAGCGATCGACAAAGACTCAAATCATCCTATGTTTCCTCGAAGTCTTATCAGAGTTTTTGTTATCCGCAAGAAGAAACCTTTCATCCATGGCTATCCCAAATGAACTCAGTGAAGATTCTGATCAGACTGCGCGAATGCGCAGGCTGATCTGAATCTTCGCTGGACGCACATGTATGAAGGTACGTTTTCTGACATTGCGGCTTATAAAGTAAACGACTAATCTAGCCAAGCGATTAGATATCTCTACCACAGGTAAAATGATCACAGAGCAAGTTAGGACGAAACAAACACAATAACAAGGCATAGATCAGGGCGGAACAAACTTGACTTCGCAGCCAGGAGCCACAAAGCAATACAAAGAACTACAAAATAAGAATCTACAATATTGACACATACATAGAGCAAATATACATGAAAAAAAAAAAAAAAATAAATAAATAAATAAATAAAATAAAAAAAAAAAAAAAAAAGAGGCCCACGGACCACGGGTCGCTCACCTGAGTGACATAGCCACTGCAGATATGCAGATGTTATGCAAAATTTTTCCAATCCTGTCATCGTAACTAATGAAAAGATCATCATTTAAGCAGTTCTTAAAGAACATTATATATTATATATGGCATGACAGTCAATAGAGCGTGATCATTTGAACAAACTCTCAATTACATTTCAACAGTAGGATCAATGTGAAATTTGGTGGCAATTGCCTTAGTGGTTTCTGAAGAATCATGACGAAACAGCACAGTGGCAGGGAAATATAATGAACATAAACAAGATGGCAGCCATCTTTGATTTCCAATCAGAATGATTTTAGCTACTGTTGATCTACAAGTCACCTCGATACTTCCAATGAACTTTAAGTCAATTGCCCTTTCGGTTCAGGAGAAAAAAGTTCAAAACAGATTTTCAAGATGGCCGCCATGGCCGCAATTTGGGATGTCCTATCGCAACGATTTGAGCAATTTTTGATCTACAAGTCACCCCGATGCTTCCTACCAAGTTTCGAGTCAATTGGCCTTTCAGTTCAGAAGAAGAAGGGAAAAATAGATTTTCAAGATGGCCGCCATCTTGGATTTCCGATCGGAACGATTTAAGCTATTTTTAAATCTACAAGTCATCCCGATGCTTCCTACCAATTTTTAAATCAACTGGCCCTTTGGTTCAGGAAAATAAGCGAAAAAAAAAAGGGTTCCAAGATGGCCGCCATGACGATCCAAACAATTTAAGCTATTTTAGATATACAAGTCACCCGAATGCTTCCTACCAAGTTTCAAGTCAAATGGCCTTTCAGTTCAGGAGAAGAAGCGAAAAATATATTTTCAAGATGTCTGTCATGGCGGCCATCTTGGATTTCTGATAGGGACGGTTTTAGCTATTTTTGATCTACAGGTCACCCTAATGCTTCCTACCTAGTTTAAAGTCAATCAGCTTTCGGTTCAGGAGAAGGAGTTAAAAATAGATTTTTCAAGATGGCCGCCATGGCGGCCATCTTGGATTTCCAATCGAAACGATTTAAGCCATTTTAATCTATAAGTCACCCCGATGCTTCCTACCAAGTTTTATTGGCTTTTGGGTTTAGGAGAAGAAGCGAAAAGAAGATTTTCAAGATGGCCACCATGGCGGCCATCTTGGATTTCCGATCAGCATGATTTTAGCTACTTTTAATCTACAAGTCACCCTGATGCTTCCTACCAAGTTTGGAGTCAATTGGCCTTTCGGCTCAGGAGAAGAAGTAAAAAAATAGATTTTCAAGGTGGCAGCCATGGCGGCCATCTTGGATTTTCGATTGGAACAGTTTTAGGTATTTTTGATCTACAAGTCACCCCGATGTTTCCTACCAAGATTCGATTCAATTGGCATTTGGGTTTAGGAGAAGAAGCGAAAAATAGATTTTCAAGATGGCCGGCTTGGCAGCCATCTTAGATTTCCGATCGGCACGATTTTATTTTTGATCTACAAGTCACCCCAATGCTTCCTACCAAGTTTCGAGTCAATTGGCCTTTCGGTTCAGGAGAAGAAGCGAAAAATAGATTTTCAAGATGGCGGCTATGGCGGTCATCTTAGAGTTCTGATCCGAACGAATTTAGCTATTTTTCATTTACAAGTGTTACGACCGAGCACTCCTACCTTCGATTATCTGCCTTGGCAGATTACGCATAGCTTCTAAGTATATATTCAATCTCTGACAACTGCGTCAGAGAGTCGACTCTTTGGCTCAGTGGTTAGAGCATTGGATTTTTAACCGGGAGGACCGGGTTCGATTCCCAGGAAAAACGGAATATTTTTTCAGCTATGCTTCATTCCTTTGTTACGGCTTTCATGTCGTAAGACAAGTCACCCTGGTACTTCCTACTGTTTCGAGGCAAATGGCTTTTGGAATTAGGAGAAGAAGCGAAATATAGATTTTCAAGATGGCCGTCGTGGTGGCCATCTTGGATTTCCGATCGGCACGGTTTTAGCTATTTTTGATCTACAAGTCACCCCAATGCTTCCTACCAAGTTTGGAGTCAATTGACTTTTCGGTTCAGGAGAAGAAGCGAAAAATAGCTTTTCAAGATGGCGACCATGGAGGCAATCTTGGATTTCCGATCGGCTCGGTTATCTCGTAGCTATTTTTGGTGTACAAGTCACCCCAATGCTTCCTACCAAGTTTCGAGTGAAATGGCCTTTCGGGTCAGGAGAAGAAGCGAAAAATAGCTTTTCAAGTTGGTGGCCATGACGGCCATCTTGGATTTCCAATCGGAACGATTTTAGCTATATTTGATCTACAAGTCACCCTGATGCTTCCTACTAAGTTTCGAGTCAATCGGCTTTTGGGTTTAGGAGAAGAAGCGAAAAATAGATTTTCAAGATGGCTATGGCGGCCATCTTGGATTTTCGATGGCACGATTTTAGCTATTTTTGATCAACAATTCACCCTGATGCTTCCTACCAAGTTTTGAGGCAATTTGCCTTTCGGCTCAGGAGAAGAAGCGAAAAATAGATTTTCAAGATGGCTTCCATGGCGGCCATCTTGGATATCCGATCGGAACAATTTTAGCTATTTTTGATCTACAGGTCACCCCGATGTTTCCTTCGAGTAAATTGGCTTAGTGGTGTAAGAGGAATAGGCTTTTAAAGCAATTGTTGACGCCGCGCGGCGCACGACGGACAACGGACGATGGACGACCGACATTGACTGACCACAATAGCTCACCATGAGCACTTCGTGCTCAGGTGAGCTAAAAACTGTGAAAGTATAAAATAAAATATTTTTCTTATTAATTTTACCCTACATAATCTACTTGAAATTCCCGGACCAATACATCAAGATCCGGTCCACCGTTGCACGCCTACAGATCTAACATCTTCAAAGGTATATAGACAGGCGTGGTCAGACTGTACGCATGTGCAGGCTGGTCTGTGCGATTGCTTATGGAATAGAGGACCTTTACATAAGTCTAAAGCTGAGACGCGTATTTCTTATGAAGACGTAAATGGTAACATTATGAATAAATTGTTGAGTCCCGTCTTTGGAAAAGAGCCGTTATAGCATATACGAACAACAAAGGTTCAGGCGAGCCTGCGTATTCGCGCAATCTCGCCAGAACCTATGCTGTTCGCTCACGTATGCGGTAGAACAAAGGGAAAACTTCAGCCAAAGAACTAGACATGTGATCTTGCTAAGGGAGCAACCATGCGCATTGAAAACGTGATAAGTATTCAACACTGATTTATTGGTATATATGGGTACAGCAAAAGCATAGAGCAGTCTGCGTATATTCGCAATATTTTTATGACCTTCACAGTAAGGCACAGAATCATAGGCGACTGTTGTTTGTATCAATATAATACTAAGTGTACGTATGAAATTGTTTGTACAAGTCCCGAAGTCCCGTTCATGCTTTCCCAGACTTTTATTATAGAATGTTGATTTTTTTTTTCGCTGGGGACCAGCACAAGTGTAATGCGTATACGCATACACGTTTTATGAACACCTCAAATAGCGAAGCTTCGATATCGGCTCCAATGATAAAATAAGAAATAAGACAACGTTCATTTCAGAACTAGGTTACATGTATAAAGAATTTAGCCACCGTTCTATAACATCATAATTTGATTTTATCCATTTGACATTTGCAGTTGTTTTCTCTTTAGCCTGTGAGAATGCTTGCTTAGCTGGTCCAAGATCAAAAGACAGAGCCAGAAAGTCTTCGAGCTGCAATTAAAAGTGAAACGTTTAATAAATAAAAAAAAACACACATAAATATAAACGCCAAAAAGATTGCCTTTGGAAACAAACAACACATTACAGATTAGAAAACGGGAGTCTCGGTTTTATTGAGACTCTTCATAAGCAGTAATGAAGTTTGCAACACTGCTTACGCCCTCTAGCGTATACATGAGCAGAACTCCATTTACAAATATACCATAATGAGCCAAATGATCCCAAATGTTTGAAAGAAGGAAGAAAAAGCATAACATCTAACAAAAAATCTTTCTTGGAGCAATGGATCCAGAAAAGATGCAGAAATGATAAGGGTTAAACCACATATTGAGAGTTAATCATTTACAGTGCAAATAATTTTTTTACATGTACCTTCCATGTATCGGCTTCTTCAGAGGTTCAGTATTGTATATTTACAAAAAGATATATTAAAAGAAGAATGAAATAGTAAAATGTACAAGCACAAGTTATACGAGTTGAAATAGTTGCCTTTTGGGCCCATGTTATCTAGCCCGCTGAGACTTGATGACTGAGCGTGTTTAGGTGTATGCGACATTGCTTGTTTGAGCTTAGCACGTACAAGAAGATTCCATAGACTCTTGGGTCTTCTGTAGACCATGATGGGTCTTTCTGTGAAGATCTCGCTCAAAGTACTGGATGACTCAATGACGGGCCAGTGTTTGTTGTCTATATCCCTCTTTGGTATGTCTAGGTGATACGTCAACACGACGGCGAGACCGCTAGGCTCAAATTTAGGCATATAAAAAAGTAGGCCTACTCTGTTCTTTTGTCGTGCTTTCTCATTAGCAAGTGAAATTGTGTGTTATTGATAACCCCCTTTGCAGAGGCGGTCAGTCAGTTCCCTTACTTTTGATTTAAATGCGTCTTAATCGGAGCAGATACGTTGAGGCGAAGTACAAGGCTGTAAGGAACGGTTTTGAAGCAGTGTTTCGGGTGGCAACTTGTTGGTAAGAGATACTGGTGTGTATCTGTTGGTTTTGTATTAGGATCAATAGATAATGTATCGCCCACAAGCCCTGATTTGGTGTCAAGAAACACTTGCTGCTCGTTTGAAACTTCAGCTGCAAACTTTATGCTTGGATGAAAATTGTTGGCCTCGTCGAAGAAGGTTGTCAAAGTCTCACGGTCATGCCACCACTACATGTCAATGAAAATCCTTAACCATGAAAACGGTCTCAGGGTCACTAACTTCAACAGCTGTTCCTCGAGACGCCCCATGAAAATGTTGGCGTTTTATCATTATGTTTTAATGATTATGATAATTATATTGTTATTAACACAATATATAAACATTTAAACTACTGGGCCCAGTTGTTCAAAGCATTGTTAGCTTTACGACCTCGTTAGTGGTCAAAATGTTAACTGTTCTAGTAAGCATTATATCTAATTCACAGGTATTTTTGCTGAAAAGATGTGAGTAGCTTTTGCAGTCACATTTTTTCAGCAAAAATATTAGTGTATATGCTATATTTAATGATCAAAGTTTTAACGATACGTTAACTAACGACACTGTTAGTTTTGAACAATTGGGCCCTGATCTATCTGACATTTAAACTTTTGACCCGTATTGGGGAAGAGGGAGCAGCTTGACTTGCTTTTGTTTGGCTTGTGGCTTGCCCTTTTAGCATTGTGATCACCTCGCTTGGGGAAGAGAGAACTAATCTTAGTGCTTTACGTACATTTGATCGATTTGTGCTTGTTTGGATTTGTCGGTTTCCTCTTCCTCTTAATGTCTCGGAAGGGCTGCGGTTTGTGATTGTGGCACTCCCTGGATTTTTCTCTTACTTTTTTTGCGTACTGTCTGTCATGGTTTGTTTGCTCTTCCTCTTGCTCTCGTTGGCTGGCTATATTTTTTTTATTATTTTCAGACGACATTTGGCGTCTGCTTTATTTAAATTTTGACAAACTATCGTTTTGAAAAATGTTTAAATGTGTAAATTTGAAAGACTGAATGTCAAACAGCGTAGATTCAGATGAGACTGGATCTATGCTGTTTGCAAAAGCCTATTATTATCGCCTGTGGCGGTGAAAGAGTTAAGTCTAAGCTTTGCTTCATAATAATATGTTAATTTATATTTTCTTTGTTGAGACACTATTCTATTGCATTATCGTTTCATTTATTCGTTCTTTTGTCGATGGGGTGCTGTTTTGTGTTGAAATTTTACATAACTGCAACCTAATCCGGAATCTTGGAAAGGCATTTTTACTGGGTATCTGCGTATCTATGTTCTGGGTAATCACTATGCAAGAACGTATCTCATTAAGAAAAAAAATGCGCATACATTCTGCCAGGATTACTCCATATCATAGCTACAATACCTAAAAACAACAAACAGAGATAGAGCTGTCGCACGAAAGCATACGTGTAGCTTGGCAGAATGCCAGCCTGTCTGTCAATGGTATTAGTAGAATTCAGAAGGTATAGTTTTTTTTTTTTTTGGAAAACCTTAAACCAAAATGTTTAGCATAAAGTGAAACGTACTGCAAATTGCGAGGTCATATCTAGTTAACCCTTTTAACCCCGAGTTTATGAAGTGGACTCTTAGGACTTTGATTTAAAACACATCCTTTGTTGCGAATAACGGTCTCTGCTATAAATCAAGAACATGACGATGTAGACGCAGATGAGCCGTCTCATCTGGATCTACATTGAGTTCAAACTGTCTAGTTTTGGTCTACAGAACCGAAAATGTTAACATTGAGAACAGTTTTTAACATCAGTCAAAGCTGCAATTTAATCAACTCAATAATTAATTTTATTACTCTCTGGCGAATTCAACAGACGACAAGTTGACGATATTTTTTTTTCTTATTTGTTTCTCGAAATAAAAAGGCTTTGATATTTTATGCAAACTTCTTGGGAAAAATTAGAAAAAAATTAAGATGTCATCTGCTGAATATTTTAACCAGCATGCGGAGCATTAAAGTTATGAGTTATGAATAAGTAAGATACCAAGCACTTACACATTGAGCGTAATGAATAATTATTAATAAATATCCAGAATAAATATGGTTATAAATATATAGATTAATAAATGAATATGATAATGAATATTAAGAAAACAATATGTGACGATACCCAGGAAATGCCACATTTACGAAGCACAGCCTTCCCGAGGCACCCAAACAAGGAGAGATGAGGAACAAATAATACCAAACAAAACAAGCGCAACATTTGAAAACACCGACATACGAATAAAAAAAAATCTGCAACAGAAGGTATGCCTTGGAACGATACTAACAATTACAATAATGAAGGTAACAAATACAAAGAATGATTATGGTATCGAATATCTAGAATAATTATGGTAACGATTATTTCGAATAATAATGGTAACAAATATTTAGAATACTTATGGCTATGAATAGTCAGAATAATTATGGTAACGGATACTTAGAATAATAATGGTAACGGAAATTTAGAAAAAAATATGGTAACAAATATTATGGTAACGAATATTTAGAATGGTTATGTTAACTAATATTTAGAATAATTATGATACCGAATATTTAGAATGATAATGGTACCGAATATTTAGAATAATTATAGTAACGAATACCCAGAATAATTATGGTAACGAATACTTAGAATAATTACTGTGGTGAATATTTAGAATGATTATTATAACAAATATTTAGAATAATCACGAATATTTAAAATAATTACAGTTACGAATAATAAGAATAACTGTGGTTACACATATTTAGAATAATGATGGGAACAAATATTTTGAATAATCGTGGTAACGAATATTAAAAAAAAAATATGGTAACAAATAATTAGAATAATTACAGAAACGAATATTTAGAATGATTGTGGTAACGAATATTTAGAATGTTTACTGTAATGAAATCTTAGACTTATAATTGAAACGAATATTTAGAATAATTATGGTAACGAATATGTAAACTAATTGAGCTAACGAACGGTTAGAATAATTACTGATTTGTACAGATATGTTGGCCAAAATAAGTAACAAGTGTATGACTGTATTATACCTGTTGTAGCTGGGTTGCCGTTGAGAATGATTGTGTTACACCTTCGACCAAATAATTCAAAGAAAACAGACTTCCAGCATACCTGAAATTGATAAAAAAAAGACCAAAAAAGAAGATTATAGACATGCAAAAAAAATAATAAAATATAAATGAAGTTCACTAGGACTGGCCACAAGCACTAAGCACAGCCTCTCCAAGGCATTGTAAAGATGATGAGCAAAGGGAAACAAAACAAATCGTCAACTTATTTGCAACAACAATGTAAGAGCAAAGAACTGCAACCTTGAAACTGTGCCCTTATCCCTTGAAGCACCTCCAGACATTAACAACACACGAATGCAAATATATTCTAAAAGGAATGGTCCTTGAGCGCAGTGAACACACATATGGAACTGCAATTTGAAATCCTCGTCTCGACTTTTGTCTAGACCACACTAGCCAAGGACAGCCATTTAAACTTCATCAGTGACACTAATATAAACTTTCCGAAAATCCCAGAATGGTCTAAACTATGACAAAGTACCAGAAAATACAAGGAAATACAATAGGCCAAAGTGGACCAGAAATCACGCACCTGGATTAGGCTGATCGTGATGTTACATTGTGCCATAGTGGCTTTGCTATCAGATAAGATTGCTTTTAGCAAGTTTATGTCTGCATATTGTCTTGCTGCCTCCGATTAAGTTTCTGAACAGCTCAATCTGGCTTAGGATTTAGTAGATGATGTTGGTGTAGAGTGGAGGATGTTATGCAAATGATACTGTAAGAGGGACCTCTGCTCTATCTTCTGTTCTTGGATATCGAAACGGAACGATTTTAGCAAATTTGAATCCCCGATGCCTTCCATCAAGTTTAATTTAATTCAACTAACAGTTTGGGAGAAGATGTCATTTGAAGACTTTCCAGACGGCCATATTGGATATCTGAAGGTAACGATTTTAGAAAGTCAGAACCTTCATTTTACCATTAAAGGAGAAAAAAAAACAACAACAAACAACTATCAATTCTATTCTTCCTCAGTTTAGCAATTCAGAATCTCCATGTCGCTCCAATGGCTCCCACTAACTTTCAGCTCACTCCGACACCGTTCGGGAGCAGATGTGGTTTGAAGATTTTAAAGACAGCCGCTATAGTTGCAATCTTTAATATGGAAACGGAACAACTTCAGTATTTCTAAATCTCAATGTTGCCTCAGATAAAGGTTTTCAAGATGGCGACGTGGGCGGCCATCTTGGATATCATAACAAAACGAGTTTGGCTCAATCCGACTTACCATTCGGGAGCAGATGTGGTTTGAAGATTTTCAAGATGGTCGCCATGGCGGCCATCTTGGATTTTGGAACAAAACAATTTTAGCAATCTTGAATCTTCATGTCGCTCCGATGCCTCTCGTCAAGTTTCAGCTCAATTCAATTAACAGTTTAGGAGATGTCGTTAGAACAATTTCAAGATGGTTACCATGGCGGCCATATTAAATATATCAGAACGCAAAAAATTTAGAAAGTCTGAACCTCCATGTCGCCATTAAAACAGAATGAAACATTTAGTAACCACACCCTTCCCCCCCCCCCCTTCCCCCCCCCCCCACAACAAAAAAAAACAAACAAACAAACAAACAAAAAAAAAAAACAAAAAAAAAATTGCCGCCGTCGCTCCCATTTTTTATATTGGAACAGAACGATTTCGGCAAGTCTGAATCTCTATGTCGCTTCGATGCCTCCCATCAGTTTCGGCTCAATTCAACTTACGGTTGGGGAGGAGATATCGTTTTTGAAGAATTTCAATGCGGCCGCCGTGGCGTCCATCTTGGATATCTGAATGATTTTAACAATTTTGAATCTCCATACCTTCCCAGTGCCTTCCACTAATTTTCAGCTCAATCCGCTTTACCCTTCGGGAGCAGATGACGTTTTACGACTTTCAAGATGGCCACAATGACGGCCATCTTTGATATCAAAACGGCACGATTTTAGCAATTCTGAATCTCCAGCGATTCTGGAAGAGATGTCGAAAATATGAAAACTTAATGGCGGACGACAAACGGGTGGACGCACGGCAGACGGACGAGGGTCAACAGGCCACGGCATAAGCTGACCTGGAGCAAAGCTAATAAAATACACTAAAGAGTAGTGCGGGGAGACGTTTCACGTCCATCATATGGCACTAATACCAGCTGTAGCGAAAGTAACTAGATTATAAAAGGTATGACTATTGAGAGCTTTGAACACATAAAATTGAAAACTCATGAAAACACAAACAAAACGAAAACAGCAGGCAGAGTGGACAGCCATAGAAGATGACTGCAATGCTAGCACCAGAACAAGGACACAGAGCGCATTAAAACAACGAAAACAATAAGGTAGTCACATAACAGCTAACCAAAATGCTAAAATCACAGTAAAAGAATGAGCATCAGAATATTCGCCTTGGTCTTGGAACGGAAAGCAGTATTTATACCACTACGGTGCTTAATGCTTAGCGTGTTGGGTAAAAATTTCAGCAGATGACGTTTGAAATATTTTCGCATTTTTCGCAGAACAGATTTGGACATTTCATATACATTTACTCAGAGAGTCGTAAAGGTAAACATAGTTTTAATCGCGGTAACCGCGTTATTATTTGACACTTAAATAGATTTATTACTACTATTAATTTTGATGGGGACTAAATTACAAATATCTGGTCTGTCCGTATAAGGATTCCCTACATCAGTAATGAAACGTCCCAATAAACATAAACAAGAACAATAAACACAGACATTAGGATCTTAGTGGGCCTGTTTACACTTTGTAAATTTTCCATCATTTCTCAAAAAGGAGATAACTTTTGTGACATTCTGTTTGCGTTCCCATATATCAGCCCCCTTCTGAAAAGGGCTTTACTCCAATAGGTAAATTACTCCAATGAGACTCTTAAAGGAAATAATTTGCTCTAATAAGTTTTTTAGAGTATCACAGTAGCGCGCTTTTCAAAGAGGGTGAAAAACAATTTCGACATGATACCTTAAATGAAGGAGTATTTAATCCCCGTACTAACTGTTCACAAAATACACATATAGCTACGGTTTTGACACTACGAACACTATTAAGAGATTTAGTAGAACGGAAATGAAGGGTATGTTTTGCTATTTACAGAGCTGTCTTTGACGCATGACATGTCAAGAGTTTATCGTATAACTCGTATATGGAAAAGCGGGAAAAATAAACGGTCTGAATTGCGTCTGTTATTGCGTAACTTTGTAATGACATTGCAAAGACTATAGGCCTCTTATTTGTCGATCTCTACTCTATTTTGTATTCTGGCATTTAAATTACCTAATGACAGCGTCAATAACCCACGGAATTGGAAAAAAAGGACAGTTTAGAGGAGTCAATAGTATATGGTTGCATTATATGGTTTTAAATATCTGTGATATATTTACACGGCATTCTCCCAGCTAGCATTCTACGTAAATCTACATCGGGCCGTCATCGGCCCGTCAGCTACCCTGACGGGCCGATGACGGCCCGATATAGATTTACGTAAAATGCTGACTGGGCTCATCCTGCTAGCTGGAAGGCTCTATTACCTTATCTGATGTAGGCTTAATAGATACATTTACTTGTAAGATTTTCAGTTTGCTGTAGTAACTGATAGGATAGATCATTTCCAGAGAGGATTATTCAATGCGTTTCACTTGTTAATCTTTAGCTTGTTTAAAAAGCTGAACTTTATGAATGATTTACTCGGCAATTAAATATATTAAATACTCAACGGTTTCAAGATAGCCGTTGAAGAAAATTTTAGTTTATTTACAGGTATTGTATTTAGATGTAGCATTGCAGGAAAGAAAATCGAAAAAAAGCGTCCCCTCATATGATTAATGAGGAAGCGTTCAGTTCCTTAAAGTTTGCTGTTTGTTTTATCAAGGAAGACATTGCGTGTTGATAAAGAGCAATATTAATCGAAGATACAATGCCTGTGACTTCTTTTCGGCTTTCCAGGGCACTTAACCTCTTATAACGGGAAGAGATTTAACGAATGTTCGCATCAAACAAATGAGCGGCAACGTCAGGAAACGTACCGTCGGACATGAGCGCCGTGCGAAAATTCAGATCAGCCTGCGCATTCGTGCCGTCCCTAAGGGATCAGAACCTTCACTGGGTACATTTTGAATAGCACATTCGCACAGTTCAATGGAACAGCCAAGGATGCAGTTTCTTCATGCAGAACTCTGTTCAAACTGCTCGGATGCACAGACTGATTTGAGTCTTCCTTTGGCGCAGACGTCCACAGGTACATGTTCTGAATTTGAGGCTAACATGTACCTTTGAGCATATGCGGACAGAAATACCTTTGAGCATATGCGGACAGAAACGGCCAACATCAGGTTACAATCGGTACTGTCTGATCATGACGCTTAATGTCCTCTTACAGAAGAAATGGCTTCTGCAGAGCCTGTGTAAGTGGGGAACAAAGAATCAGTGAGGATCAACTTAATGATCTGAATCCCATCAAAGTGGATACATTACGTTGGTACAACGTCTCATGAACGTCTATTGACGTTTCATCAACGTTGACGCGACGTTATCTTAACGTTGCGCGCTCGCTGTAACATATTCAAAGACGTATTTCGCTTGAAATTGCCCAAAACTGTATTACTTACTCCTCCATGAAAAATTGCCAGTTTGCTGATATATGATTCCAACTAAGGCGACGACCGACAGCTGTCCCAGCTATATACGTTAAGGCATCAATGGCATCTTGTCTTTGGATCACTGAGGCATCCATAGTATAGTCAATATACCTGTAGAAAGGAAAGCACATCTTGTTAATAAATAAATAAACTGAAACATTTCTAGTATAGCCAATATATCGGAAGAAAAGAAAGCGCATCTTGTCTATACATAATTAAATAAATAAGTAAATAAATGAATAAAAAGAAAATTAATAAATAAGTAAGCAATAAATCAATTTAGCATTCATTGCATTGTCAATGTATTTGGAAAAATAAAAGAACATCTTGTCGGTAACACTTACTATCAAATAAATAGATAAGTACATAATCTAATAATATAATATATAATATATAGTATGGTATGATATGGTATGGTATAATATAATATAATATAATATAATATAATATAATATAATATAATATAATATAATATAATTCGAATTGTTAGTTTCAAGACCTATTCGTACATACATTGTATATAAACAATTGGTATTTTATTTTATTTAATAAAAAACGTTAAACAATAATAACCCGCCATTATCGTGTCGCGGGCAGATAACTGTCAAAAATTGACGGAATTTGACCATTAGTAATCCCAAACCAAATGTTCTTAATATCAATGCCTGGACCAAGTTTGGTTTAAATCCCTTGAAATTAACTCAAGTTATCGTCCGAAAACGAAAATTTGGGCGTGTCTCGGGCAGAAAACTCCGTCTAAATTTGACGAAATTTGCCCATTAGCAATCCCAAACCAGATCTGCACAATTTTAATGCAAATACCAGGTTTGGTGAAAATCCATTGATGTTAATCATCCGGAAACGAAATACGGACGGACGTACGACAGACGGACGGACATACGAACGTCCAACGTGAAACCATAATACCCCGTCACTATCGTGTGGCGGGGTATAAAAAAGTGAGCTATCATTAACTATCATAAACAAGTTTTGCGATACTGAACAGAGCGTATATTGGTCCTAAAAGTGTGAAACCGAGGTATTTCTAAATAATAAGGTCACAGGATATAAATGAATGTTTTGATGCCATTTTCAACAACGAGACAACATACGTGTAAGTAACTTACTGGTTGTATTGCTGCATACCAATCCCCTTTGAAAAGGAGGTGGATCTAAAAGGGAAGAATGTGCTCCTCTTCGGAGCAAATTCATCCCTTTTTGAACAGACTTCTTTTCTTTGTCCAGTTCATTCATGTCTTGCCTGGTCGCACATGTACTAAGGTACAGTTGCTCACTCCGCAGCTAATCTTTGTATCGATGTATCATTTTCACTGCATGCTATTGTTGACAGCATATTAATCTTTTTAATGATAGCAGTAGTATGCCTACCTTTGTATCAATATATCATTCGCACTGCATGCAATTGCTGGCAGCATGCTGATATTTTTCTTGTTAGCAGTAGTATACATTCCTTTGTATTAACGTCTAGTTCTCACTGTCTGCAATTGATGGTAACATACTGATGACTTTATTGATAGCAGCAGTATGCCTACCTTTGTATCAATGTATCATTCTCACTGCATGTCATTGCTGGCTGCATGCTGATGTTTTTATTGATAGCAATAGTATAAATACCTTTGTATTAATGCCTCGTTCTCACTGCCTGCAATTCCTAACAGCATGCTGATGCTGTTTTTGATAGCAGTAGTATGCCTACCTTTTGTATCAATATATCATTCTCACTGCATACCATTGCAGGCAGAATGCTGATGTTTTTATTGATAGCAGTGGTATAATTTCCTTTGTATTAATGTCTCGTTCTCACTACCTGCAATTGCTGACAGCATGCTGATGTTTGTATTCATTGCAATAATATGCTTACGTTTGTATCAATACATCAATCTCAAGGCTGCCATTGCTGGCAGCATTCTGATGTTTTTATTGATGGCAGTAGTATGCCTACCTTTGTATCAATGTATCAGTCTCACTGCATGCTATTGATGGCAGCATGCTGATCTTTTTATTGATAGCAGTAGTGTGCTTAACTTCTATCGTTTTCATTCCATGCCATTGCTGGTAGCATACTGGGCCAAGCTGTTCAAAGTTAAGCAAAGTTGTTAGCTAACATGACGTTAAAAATTCTACCTTGAAATATGGCAAATGCATTGAGACTTTTTGTTGAAAAAATGTGAGTCCCTTTAGCATTGCAAAAGCTACTCATTTTTTTTGCAGAAAAAATATCAATGTATTTGTAAATACTTTATCTACAACAGTTAACGTGTTTGTCATTAAGGAGCTTGTTAAGCTGATAATATTTGGAACAATGGACCCTGATCTTTTTATTGATAGTAGTATCATGCCTATTTTTGTATCAAATATCATTTTATTGCGTCCCATTTCTGACAGCATGCCGGTCTTTTTATTGGCGATAGTATCATACCTACCTTTGTATCAATGTATCATTCTCACTGCATGCCATTGCTGACAGCATGCTAATCTTTTTATTAATAGCCGTAGTGTTCTTGTACGCTTCAAACAATATTTCCCATTCTTCTAAGCCACCTTCTCTCACCGCTGTACAGTATACGACAGACCTTGTGTTTGGTTCCAGCCTGTGAAAATAAAATAAAATAAAGGCAATGTCTAGATATGGAATACCGTGTTTTCACCTTCAGTATTAGGACACCTTAAGGAGACTTGATACACAAATTTTATTTCCGCCATGGTTACAAAGGAGACAACATCTGTGGTTTCATGTTTGCTTTCCAGCACACTATTCCTTCCAAAAAAGCGTCTACTCTAAAAGGAAAGAATTTGCTTTTCTACTGGGAGCAAATTCTTTTCTTTAAGGTAGACCCCTTCTCTGGAAGGAAGCACAAACAATTTAACAGAATAGTCGCCACTGGAATTGTACTAATTCCCCTTTACCTCCTGTGGGTACAACTCCGGTCCTCTCAGAAGGAGATTGTTATGCAGAAACGCAAACAGAACTCATAACAGTTATCTCCCTTGTTAAAAGAGAGGACAATTTACCAAATGTATCCAGTCGTCTTAAACGTAAACAGAGACATTGGAAATATCATGTGCTTGTCAATAACAGATCCAATTCTCTAGGCACCCGTGTTTGTGGAGGTCGAAAGAATTCAGAAAGTTATTTAACTAACTAAAATATTTTTGTCGACTGATATACATTTTGCGATGCTTAATAGTTATCAGATTTTGCTGAATTCATTGTAGGCAGCGGTGATTTTAAAAACTGTCGCATACTTTTTTCCGGATGTTTGTTCTCTCCGATTGTGCACACAATGCGTTTTCGAGTTTTGAACTAAGCTTCTGAAATAGCGGTACTGGCACCACAAAATGTGTCTTGGCCTTATCGCAATCATTCTGAATTAATTTGTAAAAGTACCGTTGGTTTGAAAACACCTCTGCATGAGAATCTATCAGAACCGGAATTTTAATGGCGACCTAGTCTATTAATTCAGAGGAATGGTTAGTAATGTCTTGTTTTGTTCGGAAAAAAATAAGTAAAGCTTGTCAGTCGTTACAAAAAAGAGAGGTTATAAAAGATATGTTATGCAGCAATCTACTTGAATGGTTTTTAACCCAATATTATTGCATAAAAAGCAGTGTCGCACGTTATTAACAGCCGTGCATTAATCGGCAAAAAGCCATGTATTAACAAGGCAACTCATGCGCTGTTAATGCACGGCTACGCAACTTTCAATATGATCGTACAGGGGCCACAGAATTGCTGCCGTCACGAGATGTGTAGTGCCCGGCCCTAGTTAGTGGAAATTGCGTTCGCGAGACATAAATGAAAAGGCGAAACAAAATAGTGTAAGAAATAACGCGAAATGTAGCAAATGTTTTCACATTTTATGCAATAATAGCGATCGAACATGGTTTTTCAATGCATTAACATTCACCAGGTCCCTTGGGAGGTGTTGAACACCGCAGCCTGCGGCCTCGGTTTTCAACATCCCCCTCGGGACCTGGCGAATGTTAATGCATGAAAAACTATGTTTGATCCCTATAATGGTTTATAAGTTTGCTTCAGTCAATGACGGCTCCCTACGCCATCTTTTTTAGAAGGTTGAAACTTGACTATTGTTGAATATGGTACATGGTGGACCGACTCGTGGTTTTCTTTTGTTTTCGATTCAAATTTCAACTGAGTCCTCTGCTTTATTGCATTATTGTTTTGTGATTATTTGTGTTGTACTGAGATGTTTCACTTGTGAGATGGGTGACCCTACGAGGATCAAACACATATTTTTAATTTTGAACTGCATCAGAATTAAGGACAAGATTGTGATCGTGTAAAACTAGTTTCAGCACCTACTTCTTGTTTATACTTACCGATCCAAGACGGTTTCCCCTGTTGCAGTTCTTCTTTTGTTTGTATATCGGTTTATATAAATGTGTCGTTGTGTTTTGCATTGATTGTTCCTCTTTTCTTTTGGCGCCACGGGAAGGTTCTTCTTCGTGATTCTGTCCCAGCCGAGGTAACTTTATTTATATGCTAAGGTACTTGCGCATTCTTATTGCTGTATTTTATATTAATCGGGATTTCCGTATCATGCCGTTTGTATTGTTAGGCACTGATATATTTGGTCATAAAAAGATTTCAAAATAATTTTTAAACGCAACCAAAATAAACCCTTAAAGCATTTAGTAGATTTGTAGCAGACGACGTTTTTATTTTTTTTTTGTTACTTTTCAGAGAAAATGCGACTTGACATTGAATTTGAATCGTTTGCTACATTATGTAGGCAGACTATTCACACGAAATGTCGTCTTATTTTTTTCTGACAAAATATAAAAATCAAAGTGTCGTCTGCTTTACTTGTGATTAACGCTTTAGATGTCAGATGATTCTAGAGGAACGGCTAGATCTTTTGATAAGTACTAATGAGAAGAAACACTAGAGTCGAGACGAACCGTTTTTAGATAGTATCCATAAAAATAAAATAAAAAATAAATAAATACAAAAAATTGTTGGTGTACCCAGAGATACAAATTGTCCCACTTATTACAGGTCTGTTTCTCTTTCGTTACGAAAACGACTTTATGATGTCTCTTCTAACGAAAATCAGGCCAATATTATTGAAGCATTCAATTCAATGTCTCGACATTTGGATGGATTACTAAATATTGATAATGAATAGTTTGAACAAATGGTCGATGCAATTTATTCAAAAGAACCAAAGTTCAAGGTGACGCATTCCCTTATTTCAGAATATTTCAAATTAGAGATATTTTTTGTGACGACAACAGTGACCACCAAAATTTATGATAAACGGGACGATTTTGATTTTGATATAGTCAATTTCCCTTTTCTGGATGGCGATGTTCCCCGGCGTACCTCATATGGGTTATACATATCTCAACTTATTAGATTCGCCAGAGCTTCTTCAAATCTTAATGACTTCAACTACCGTAATAAAGCCCTTACTGCCAAACTTCTTAGGCAGGGCTATCGTTATTTTAAACTTCGTAAGGCGTTTTCGAAATTTTATCGCAGACACAATGCCTTGTTAGAAAAATATACCGTCAGTCTGAAAACACTTCTGCAACAAGGTATATCGGAACCAGAATTTTACGGTGACTTAGTGTACAAATTTAGAAAAATTGTAGGTAAATCTAACTTTTCGGAGCAATTCAGAAAACTTATTAACCGTTATAAAAGAATTGGTTATAGCCTGGATATTGTGCGGTAGACTGCATGCCTAGTTGTCAACCCAATCATTGTTGATGGCTATGCTTCACTCCTTAATTGCACGACGGCCTCTTCGTAAAACTTTAACCAGTGGGTTGGGGCTTGACGATATGTCTTTGGCTTGGCCCGCCGTGGTTCAACTATTGGTTTCCATTTACTCTGGCATACTGTAGAATTAGCCATGAGTACTCGTCTTTGTTTATTATAGTGATTAATTTGATTTTTATGTTTTCGCTTTGATGCATTGACTGAGTTGGGAGCCTTTATGCGAACCGAAGTTTTATGTATTTCTGTATTAAGAGTAGCATCGGGACCCAGGGTGAAGTTAGCTAGCTGTAAAAGTGCTTTAAACGCCCCGGTGGTTTACTCTACTGACCGTTCTAAGGCGGTGGTCCCGGTGTTAGTCTTACTCTTTGTTGCTTTGCGGTTTATTCTACATGGCGATTTGTTGTATGTCTTACCATGTGTCATTTTGTTCTTGTGTTTTTCAGTCCTTTTAGCATTGCGATTACCTCGCTTGGGGAAGAGAGAGCTAATCTTAGTGCTTTTCGTACGTTTGTTCGATTTGTGCTTGTTTGGATTTGTCGGTTTCCTCTTCCTCTTGGTGTCTGGGAAGGGCTGCGGTTTGTGATTGTGGCACTCCCTGGACTTTTCTCTTACCTTTTTCTGAAACTCCAATTCTAAAAAGTACTCCTGGTTCAAAAATTACGTTTAACAAATTCGACTTGCTAAAACAACTCACTGTGAAAGATATCAAATAAGCTAAATACCAATAACTTAAACAGTAGAGATTGGTCGAAAACTTTAAAATCCTTAATTAAACCGAATGCTAAGACTTCAACCCCTTCGCTTTCTAAGACTGGTGCTGTATTTTTTTTATATGAAATCATGGCAGATATACTGAATGAATATTTTACAAATCAACCTATACTACGAGAATCCAATGTCAACTTACCTACCACAGCGCTTGACAGCAGTTGGACAATTCTTTTAAACACCAAAATCGTCCGCGGGCAAATTAAAGGTGTCTTACAGATGCTTAAACTAGGGAAATCCTCAGGGCCTGATGGCATAAACAATAGAGTGCTCAAAGAACTTTCATCCAAACTTTCTTATCCTTTTTGTGAACTGTTCAATTTGCCCAGCCAATTCCAAAATCTTGGAAGGAGGCTAACGTCGTATCCATTCAGAAAAAGAAGACCCATCGGAACTCCCAAATTATAGGCCTGTATCCCTTTTAAATGCTATTGGAAAGGTCATTGAAAAATGATGGAGTGAGAGACGGAAAAAAGGAAAAAGGTAAAAAGAAGGCAAACAATTTTCAACATCAATTGTTTTCTTTTACACAATAAACTTCAACCCTCTGAAGGTGTAGACAACATTTGAAGATTCTGGCTCTCACAGGAGCTAAGAAATCAATAACAAAAACTTTTATTGGAGAAAAAGAAAATTGGACAAATAAAAGGAATGATAAGCAGGAGGATGCTGATTCTCTCTTACACGATACAACAGGTCATACACAAAAACAACATGGATATTAGATGCGGCAAACTGCATGCATTTTCATTAACCAAAGTTTGGTTGATAATATCGATTCCCACTTTAATTGGGTCGGGCCTCAGACTACAATACAGATCCCTACTAAATCTGTTTGAGATGGTCGGTGCCTGACTATCAATGTCTGTGGTCGCGTACATTGTGGTCCTGTTTGTTGGTTTCTTGTGTTCCTCATCTCTCCTTCTTTTTGTGCCTCGGGAAGGCTGTGCTCCGTGATATTGTGGCATTTACTGCGTATCTTCACTTATATTCATACAGTTCTTCTTTGTTCGTGCTTTGGTGGTTTCATGACGTTTACTTCGTCATTGTTTTCTTTCCTTATCTTTCCTTCGTTTAGTTCCTCGGAAAGTTATTTATGATTGAAAAAAAAATAGGAAACAATAAATAAAATTTTTCATTCATTTGCAATTATCGGGAACTAATGCATTTTCAGGGAGGAAGTTATGTCAAAACGGGTTTGCCGCACTTATGTAAAAAAGAAACGACATTTTACCAGTAATATTGTGTGTCAGCTGACCACTTGCTAAATGCCTCTTTAGCAATGTTGATGCATTCATCGATTCTATATTTACACGCCAGAGACGTTAATGTACTCCAAGTGAGCCTGGAATAAATCGACATCACAAACGGTAACTACAACAAATCCACACTGCATTTTAATGTTATTGAAAATATTGTGTTATTATTGCCAATAACGTAAGGGGAACTGATAAACTTAAATTTCATGCTCAGCTGAGTTGAGCAAGAAGAAAGTTTAACAGCCTCTGGGTCTGGTTTAAGCATATATTATTTCAAAAAAATACAATAGTTATACATACATGACATGTAGACAAAAGATAGAAACAGAACGCAGCTTCTTAATTCTTTTTCTAACACATATATAATTTATAAGACATCATGGCAGTTTGTATCACAAGAAAACAAAAAAACAAAAAACAAAACAAAACAAAAAAAAAAAAAAAAACAAAAAAAACAACTGTACTTAAGGTTCTATTATACGATTTGGCATTTTATGACCAGTTTTGACCATCATATTGGAGAGAAAACAGAGAAGGCGATTTGTGATCGAATCTTGGTATAAGTACTATCTGTTAACAACAGAACTGCGAGCATACAAAAAGCACATAATAATGAAAAAATACAAATCACATTTTCCCCGACCGGGGATAGAACTCGGTCCGCTGGACTCAAAGTCCTGCACTCTACCGCCGCGTCACTATAAAAGCCGGCTTGTACCGCAAGGCAGTACAAGTGTGTTATATACCTATACCCGGTGACGTATATACGATAATTTATTATGTAACAGTTATGGTTATCTCCAGTACAGTAAAGGTTTGTAAAACGAATTTGAACATGTGCACTGAGATGTTTTTCGACACAAATGCTTTTTAGTGCCATGTTGTTCTACTTTGTTCAGGCTCTTTATGGAGAGACCAACATCAGTGGTATATGATATCCAAATTGAGTTCAAAATAATCTTCCATTTAAGCTCTAATTAAACAAAGTAAAAAATCTGTGTGGGCAAATTTTCTAAGATAATAGGGTTGGCGAACCTTAATGTCTCAGGGACTATGACCACATATGATTGGAGACACAACCAATCAGTACAGTGGAATTACAAAAAACGCAATAACGAATGATAACATTACACCATAACGATGTGATGATTTTTGGTTGGCTCGTGGTTCAACTACTGGTTTTCATTTACTCTGGCATACAGTAAAATTAGCCATGAGTACTCGTCTTTGTTTATCATTGTGATTGATTTGATTTTTATGTTTTCGCTTTGATGCATTGACTGAGTTGGGAGCCTTTATGCGAACCGAAGTTTTATGTATTTCTGTATTAAGAGTAGCATTGGGACCCAGGGTGAAGTTGGCTAGCTGTAAAACCGTTTTAACCCCCCCCCCTGCCCCCCGGTGGTTTATTCTACTGACCGTTCTAATGCGATGGTCCTGGTGCTACTTTTACTCTTTGTTGCTTTGTGGTTTATTCTACTGACCGTTCTAAGGCGGTGGTCCCGGTGTTAGCCTTACTCTTTGTCGCTTAGTGGTTTATTCTACGAGGCGATTTGTTGCCTTGTTTATTTTATTCTTATTTTTTTTCAGTCCATTTAGCATTGCAATTACCTCTCTTGGGGAAGAGAGAGCTAATCTTAGTGCTTTTCGTACGTTTGTTCGATATGCGCTTGTTTGGTTTTGTCTGTGCCCTCATCCTCTTGGTGTTTGGGAAGGGCTGTGGTTTGTAATTGCGGCACTCCCTGGACTTTTCTCCTATCTTTTTTTAACGGTAGTAAAACAGAAGCAAAGAAAAAAAAGAAAGAAAGACAATAGAAATGCAAGAGTAAGAGGCAGGAATGGAAAGCTATCACATGACTTAGTCCTTTCATGGGTGGAAATATACTGACTACGTTTAGCACCAGCTCTAATTTATCTGATTAAAAGACATCACGAAAACATGCTTATATAATGTTGAACCCCTTAAACCCCCACCTTTATATATATAGTAAAACTTGGATTTACAGGTGTATTCATTATTTTTCTTATTTCTGCTCCAAAACATAGATTGTGGGTACTTGTTAAAACCGCCTCGCTGAGACGGGTCTAATGAATACCCACAATCTATGTTTTGAGCAGAAATATGAAAAACATCAGTGTTTTTATCTGAAAGTTTTCAGTTTTTGGATGTGAAATTTTTTATATATTTGAATAGGCGTGTTTTCGTAATGGTATGAGTATCGACACCAGGCAAAGGCTTAAAATCAGTTGCTATCCTGTATGTACTTATACGCAGCTTACAAATGACTTGATTTCTATCAGAAGGGAGTGACTCATGTTTATTTTTTTTTCTAATCTGAGAGGAAGTATTTGTTTGTCTTTCTCCTGTTCAGGAAATATTTGTTTGTCTTTCTCCAGTTCATAATGTCCTTGCTTGTTTTGTCAAGTATATTGTTCTAACTGGGAAAAATAATGATTTAACTAAAAAACTACAGATTTCCGTACATAAACTTGTGGCTCATTATAAGCAGAAACAAAAGGTTGACAGAAGTCCCACAGAATAACACATAATAAAGATTTATATGCTTATAACAAGACAATGAAACAAAACGCTATTCCCTAAGCGGCAATATTACTGCAACGCTGACACAAAACTCAACGCTTAGCATGCTGCGTAAACATTTCAGCAGGCGACATTTGGATAGAGATCTAGTTTTCTAATTCTTCCCAGAAAATTGGCTTTGACATTTCTTGCAAATTGTCTCCTGAGTAGATAATTTGCTTGAAATATCAAAGCCTATGTTATGGAAAAAATAAAAATAAACATCATCAATTAGTCGTATGCTGAATTGGCAAAGATTACAACAGCAACGATAATGACAAAATACAGAATAAATTGAAGACAAACACTCACGCTTCGTTTATAGTAAGGTTTTGATTCCTAGACGTCAAATCTAAGTAGTAGCTTCGAACCTGGTCTTTCACAAATCTCTAGAAAAGAAATATACAACAAATTCGTCTTTGCGCAAACATCTGCGTCGTAACACGTTCTGTATAATATAGACCCCCACGTTTCCCAATAATATAATGAAATAGGGGTATGCCAAGGTATACATTCGCACGTTTCAGATGGTAATTCCGGTGTTGGTTTGTTCTAAGTGTGGCCTTGTTGTTGCTTGCTCATTACGAAAATATGCCTATTCAAATATACTGAAAATTTCACCACCAAAAAATGAAAATTTTCAAATAAAAAATCTGATATTTTCATATTACTGCTCAAAGCATATATTGTAGGCATTTGTTAGAACCGCCTCGACGAGGCGGTTCTAACGGGTACCCACAATCTTTGTTTTTGTGCAGAAATAAGAAAAATAGTGTATACCCTTGTAAACACCAGATTTACCATATAAATGTTGGGTTTAAGGGGGTCAAAATTATATAGGCATGTTTTCGTGATGGCTGGGCATTTTTTTATGTTTTGTGCTGTTCGCTTTCTTTCTTGTTGTGTTTAGTGGGTCTGGTCTAGCATCGTGGTCACCTTGTCGGTTCGGAAGGGGCTGGCTTTTTTGTTTTTCTTAGGTCTGTGGCTTGTGTTTTGTCTGCATGTTTTGTTTGCACTTCCTCATTTTATTAATTAGTACGTAGACTGGCTCCAGTCTCTTGTGACAATTTTTTTTTCTTATAGTCCTGTTTGATACATTCACTGAAATAAAACCAAATTGATATCATGAATATTAATCTGGTCACTACTGATTTCAACATCAGGGAGAAAAATAGTTTTATTTAATTCTATAGGTATGGATAATGTATTTTTATGCAACCATAATTATAATTCAATAGGCAAATGCCATTTTAATGAATACCCACCTCAGATGCTTTCTTGAAGAAACAAGAAACATATTTAACCCTTCTCTTGCTGAACATGACATGCCCTGTCTTCGCAAACAGTGTAGCTCCAGATCAGTTGGCTTCTGAAGAAGCCAACTGATCTGGATCTGAACTGTTTGTCATTAAATATGTGAATTGCTATCAAAAACTCGGATCAAGTAATCAAATTGGCTGGAAATTAGAAGTGGGCGTGACATCTTAATTTATTCAGCAAGGCAAGAGTTAACGGATATCACTCTTATCTTGAACTATGCCATTACAAAAACACGCCTATTCAAATATATTGATAAAGGTAAATTTTCAGACAAAAATTTCTGATATTTTTTCCTATATCTGTTCAAAACATAGTTTGTGGGTACTCGTTAAACCCGCCTCTGCGAGGCGATGCTAACAAGTACCCACAATCTATGTTTTAGCAAAATAAGAAAAATAATGTATATCCCCTGTAAACCCCAGTTTTACTATATGAAAGTGGGGTTCAAGTGGGTCAAAATTTTATTGGCGTGTTTTCGTGATGACAACATATGTTGTCTAAGAAATAAGAAACAAAATAATAATTATAGTTAAATTTAGTTCCTTATCTAGACTTAGGGACTAATTGTATAAGTTCAACGGAGGTGTTACTATAATGAAAAAAATGGGTATATGGTATATTTGAGAATAAGGCCACAATGATCATTCCACGCAGTCGTCTGCTGTTCCAAATGATTCTAAATTCCAAATGTTCCAAAAATTATTCTATAAATAGCCATCGCAGCATCGTATAAGGCTGACATAGTCATTCGTTGCCTTGGCGAAACTATTTTCTCTCGGTGAGACTCAATTTATTAATATGCCATCATTTGAAGAACAGCTTCTGTTGATGCTTAAGATATCACTTTGAGTGCATGTCAATATGCTGACAGCAGAAGCTAGACACTATCAATAAATCCAACTAAAGTATACCTTTATTAGAAATATTCAAAGGCTTTGTCAGAAACCTTATCCAGAAGCAGACAAGGCAAACAATAGTTTTCCATCTGGTTTGACTTATTAAAGTTGAAAATAAGCTTTATATGCGCCCTGCATCTACTTGTTGGTACTTTAAAATAGGAGATAACAGGTTTCTTTTTATTTTCGTTCACTTCACCTCACTTATTATGACTGCAGCATGAGAAAAGAGTTATTGAGCTGGCACATGGGAAAAGGGACATGGCTTCTGGGTTTGTTGTTTTTCAATGCGCATTCGCACTCCCTGTTTGAGCTACAGACATGCTTTTTTGCCTGAAGCTATCTCAAGAGCTGTACTACATATCTGCGAACAGCTAAAGCTCTGGCGGGACTGGACTTATGCTGGTTCTATTGACGCTTATGCATTCAAGGAAAGCTCAGATAAGCTTATTCATTTGCACAGTCTGATCATGATCCTTGTTTACAGTTGATGGAATATTGACTGCTATAAAATATATTCAATATGGTGCGCAACACACGAAAGGGGCTCTTTTGTAATTTGCGGACAACGCAGGACCTGATCAGCCTGCGCATAAGCGCAGGCTGATCTGGGCCTTCGTTATCTGCTTACAGAGTCAGTGGACACTGCAGTTCATGTATATGTAGACGAACAGAAAATGCTCAGATTAGACTGCACAGATGCGCACGGTGAATTGGACCTATGTCGTCGGCAAAATGTATAAGCACCCTTCATTTTATATATTCAGTGATACATTGTCAAAAGCAATTAAAAAGTCGATATTTTTATCAATTAAAAATTGATTGTTCGTGATATCTATTCAAATATCTATTTGTTTAATATATGTACATTTTTCTTTATTCAGAAGAATGACCGCGGAATTATTCTTACACAAGGTTTTCTAATGTTACGTTTGTAGGTTTTGCTCTAATTAGTTAGAGATTTCTCACAGTATCACCTTCTGAACATAACCTAAAATATGAGTGAAGATACCTAGGAAATGACATAATAACAAAGCACAACCTTCACGAGGTACCAAAAGGAAGGAGAGGTGAAGAACATGTAATGACAAAAACAAACACCATATATAAAATTTCGGTTTTGTCAGACACACTGTTCAGATATAAATACAGTCGACTCTCGTTTTATCGACTTCACTTATCTCGAATAATCGGTTATCTCTAAGTGAAAATCCGGTCCCTATTTAACATTGAAATCTAACAATAGGTAACAAAATATTGTAGAAAAGAGGAGAAATGCTCCTAAGGAGCAATTTCCCCTCTTTTCCACAATATTTTCAATACAGCTCTAACTTCAGAAGTCAAATTGTATATTCATTTTTGAAATGCGGTTGTTCGATTTATTTTTTCCTCTGCAAATCAGATATGTCGAAGTACGGATATCTCGAAGTCTTGCAGAGAGTCCTTTGGACTTCGAGATAACGAGAATCGACTGTATATAAACAGCCTTCTTAAAATCATGTTTATATATGAAAGAACATTATGGGTTTAACGATCGTTTTCTTGCAAGTGTTTTTTCAGCCTGTTGCTTTTAAAGAAAAGTGTTATGATAAGCATATTTTCATAAGTCCCGTCACAAAAACATACCTATATAATTTTGACCCCCTTAAACCCCACTTTCATGGGTTTACAGGGGTATACATTATTTTTCTTATTTCTGCTCAAAACGTAAATTATGTGTATTCTTTAGAACCGCCGAGGCGGTTCTAACGAGTACCACAATCTATGTTTTGAGCAGAAATATGAAAAAATATCATAACTTTTATATGAAACCTTTCAGCTTTTTGTAGTGAAATTTTCAATATATTTGAATAGACATGTGTTCGTAATGAATATTTAAAACAGATATTGCAAACAATCATTTTTGAAAATAGAAAACTCAATATTTTAATCTACGAAACAAATTATTGTTTTGGTACAAACATTATAAAGACGTTATATGACTTGATCTGTGTTTAGCTGTATTTCTCTGCCAAAAAATGAGTACGCCAAGCAAAAAGCTGTCTTCGAGCATGCGCAAAATGCATATTCAGATTCATCCTGCGCATGCGCAATGTCGCATCCGGACATTTGCTCTCCATTGATAAATTTGAAAGTGTCCATAATTCTGTTAGCGGAAAGCTGTCCGCATATGCTGGAAGATGCGTTTTCGCATGGCACCGTCGGCCCATATGCATTACAGTAAAGCCCCACCTTAAATATATCATACACGTCCGTTTCTTGTAGAAAGACGTCCAGATAGTTTATTTGTCTTGAAGCCTCCAGCCAAGGTACATAATTCTTCTCCATTTTCAAGTACTCTAACATTCCTAGAGGAATTTCTAGTGGTACCATAGAAGCTCTAAACGGTTTAATGGAAAAACAGGAGTTATTTATTTTAAAATAGAGAATATGATAAAGTCAATCCTCAATACTCGATACAACGACAAAATTCATTGAGAATGATAATTTGACTGGCACGATGCCTTCGCTCAAGAGGTCACAATGGATCAGAAATTATGCTAAAACGTTGTAGTTAATTCGAGAAACGTTTGCTTTGGATATTTGTTAGAATTGTCTCACTGAGGCGGTTCTAACAAAATCTAAAACCATATATTTTATGAGTAAATAAGAATAAAACAAGGCTTTCTTACATATCATTTAGATCATAAAGATTTTTCACACCAGCAAATTCGTTTTAATGGCATTGTCTTTTGAAACAAATGCAATCGTTGTAATGTCAGTTCATTGTATATGAAGCCATACTATCTTTGAGCTTTACTATCGTCGTATCGAATATGCAACAAATATGACAAAAATAAATAAATAAAAAAAAATAAATAAATAAATAAAATGATAAATAATAATAACAAGAACCAAGAGGACCATGAGGTCCTTATCGCTCCCCTGAGTCCTGAGCATAAACTATCTAATCAATTTGTTTCCCATCTAAGTAAGCTTTATCTAGTTTTGGTACTTAAAATCAGAAATCCTTTACCGTTTTAGATGTTGATGGAACTGCAATCGAAGTGACCTGGGTCCAAGGTCTGTGCATGACCTTGACCTTTGGCATTAACAGACATTCATATAATACTTACGTTCATGTCACAGACCACAAGATTTTTCAACCAGAGGACTAATGGTCCTAAACCCATCACCTGAGTGCTGAGTGTTCTTTTTTAATGAATTCGAAGGACATTATAGAAGACTATCCCATGAACTGTTAATATGCTTATTGGAAGCCAGGCTCATGTGATGGGGCTTTATGTCCCTCCTGAGGATCATGATCCCAGGGGTCTGTACCATGAGTTTATTTGCTGATTATGTTAAACTTTATGCTAAGATCGAAGGTCAAGGAGAAACCGTGACCTTTGTTACTCATGTAGCTTCATTTACTCATTTAGTTGATTGCAAATACAAAATATATTTTCACAGGCAACAACAGTTTCAAAAAATAACAGTTTCCCCTTTTTCCCTTATGAAAGCATATGCGACCAAATTTGACCTTGATGCAAATTAGGTCAAGGTCTAGCCAGTCATTATTTGAATAAGCTACAATGGGCCTCGAGACCCCAATACTATAAACCAAGTTTCAAGGCAACTGGTCCATAGGTTCCGGAGAAGATTTTTTAAATGATTTTACCATATACGGGCATGGCAGCCATATTTGTCTCGTGAGCACTCATATTTATTAATTCTCATTTTCATATTCCTAAAAGCTTTCCTATGAAATTTGGTTACAAATAGCCCTGTGGATTCTAAGAAACCAAGTTTTAATTTTTATATCTGAATGACCTTGGGCCAAGATCAAGGAATGACCTTGTAGTTTCATGTAGTTTTATTTACTCATGTTGTTTTATTTATTTATTTAGTTACCTGCATCTATCTACAAATTTTCAGATCACAGGCTGGAATAGGTTCTGAAAAATACACAATTTTGATTTTCTCGCATTTATGATCCTGTAAATTTTGTAGTACTAGAGATCCCGATACTACATACCAATTTTCAAAACAATCAGCCAAGTGGTTCTAGAGAAGAAACTTTTTAAAGGTGTTTGCCATATTTTAGCATAGCGGCCATCTTGGTCATGTGACCTGGACTATTAAAAAAACAGTTTGTTTCTACCATCCCACATATGTTTCAGATTAAATATTATTTTAATTTGCTTAGTAGTTTCTAAGAAAAAGAACTTTAAATACATTCAATCCGAGTGACCTTTGGTCCAGGTCACTAAATGGCCTTGACCTTAAGCATTCATAGGGGTTGAAGTTGACTGCATGTTTATAGCACAGATGATAATAATAACAGAAAAATGCACAGTTACAGCATTTTCCATTACATCAACAGTATAAAATATTTTGATTTCTCTACTCTTTACACAACTGTTCATCACGATAAATTAAAATCTAAATTAACGGAAATTATCAGCCAGTGTTTCTTCCATATGAATGGTAATCGTCGCTTTCAGTATGTTGTCATTGACTACAAAGACACACACTTCGTTCGGGATCACTCTGATGCACCACAAAAATACTCAGATGCAGATGTCATAAAAATGCTGGAATATCTAATCGACAATATTTTTATGGAGTTCGGCGGACGAATATTTCAGCAAACAATCGGTATATTGATGGGTACTAACTGTGCACCGTTACTTGCCGAGTTGTTTTTATACTCGTATGAGGCGGAGTTTGTACAAAGTCTCCTGAAAGCAGGCAAGGAACATCTTGCACAACAATTCAAATTACCTACAGATATAAAGATGATGTATTGTCTCTAAACAACACAAAATTTGCAGAGTATTTGGAATTCACCTATCCAAGTGAACTTGAAATAAAGGAAACAACGGAGACTGCAGCCTCCTTCTCATACTTGGATTGTTATCTCTACATTGTCAATTGAGAGCTTACTACTAGACTTTACGACAAACGGAATGGCTTCAATTTCCCCATTGTTAACTTTCCATCCCTGAGCAGTCCATTCTCTGCACCAGCATACGGCGTTTACGTATCACAGTTAACCATTATGCCAGAGCCTGTTCAAACTATCAGGACTTCATGGACCGTGGGAAAGTTGTTGAGCCAGGGATATAAAAAAAATACTGGTAGCAACGCTTAAGAAGTTCTATGGGAAACATCATGATCTGGTCAATCCCTACAATATGGCAGTTTTCAGAATTGTTTCTGATGTGTTTGCCAATGACGAACAATAAGTAGACTTCCAAAATCCCTGACATACGCTTCTACCTACACTTCCTTGTCCAGGCCTATGGACATGGTAGGCGAAGCTTGCTTACCAAGTAATGCTTACTATCCGCGGACGCCTGATTACACCCTTTATTCTGGGGTCCATGTCTGTTGGTCTGAACATTCTGATTCGTCATTCGTTTACGGATTTATGAGTTTGGATTATGGCTTGGGTACCAAAACCACAACTACTTAAAAGCCTATGGTACCAAACTTGACCTTGCCATAAAATAGGTCAAGGTCAACCAAGGGTCATCATTTGAACAAACTTGGTAGTATTCAGTCACCTTATATTACATTTCAAGTTTCAAGGTAATTGGCCCAGTCATTCTAAAGACGATTTTTAAAGGGTTTTTTTTACCATATTTGGACATGGAGGCCATCTTGGTCATGTGACCTAAACTATTCGTTCAAACTTTCGTTCCCCCTCTGGCTAAAGAAGATTTATGTGAAATTTTATTAAAAATGGCCCAGCGGTTTCAGAGAAGAAGTCCGTAGAAAAACGTTGACGGACGACGGAGAACGTAGGCCTACCATCCTATAAGCTCCCCAGGAGCCTCTGGCTCAGGGGAGCTAAACAAAGACAATTTGCACAAGGAAATCATCACAGTTGAAAAGACTGTTTAAAAATTCAAAATCTCACCCGAATTACAATATTTTGTCTTCAGTTTTTTCCAATAAAAGGGTAAGATATATATTCCGCAACAGAAGAACATGTACGTTGAACGCATGCGCCTAGCATAGACCAAGAATGGTCTTCGAATCCACACAGTCCAAACAGTTTTCTCTGTCCGCCTAAAGAAACCTTGTCGCATTTGCTATCCACAGAGTGACAGCGAAGACTCGGATAAGAGTGTGGATATGCAGGCTGATTCGATAATTGTTGGGCGAACCATGACAGAAGGTATATGCTGCGGGTTGGATCAGTTTTATTCAGCCGCGAATTTACTATCTTTAATACAAAAGGCATTGCATAAGACAGTTTTTATTTGTAGTGGAAGAAGTATTAACAGAACATGTATAGCTATTTACCGACATACATTATACAAACAAAGCTGCATACAACATATAAAAGCAACTAATTGTAGTTACAAGCACATTTAAGACATATCGCAGCAACATTATAATATGGAATTGTTAAAAAATCAGTATTCTTAAATATAATTGTATATATAAAATACATATTTCAATGCATATACTAGGCGAGATAGCGCTTGAAAATGGAAATCTACGGTCCTAAAAAAAAGTAAAAGAAAAGTCCAGGGAAAGCCACAATCACAAACCGCAGCCTTTCCAGACATCAGGAGAAAGAGGAAACCGGAAAATCCAAACAAGCACAAATCGATCAAACGTACGAAAAGCACTAAGATTAGCTCTCTCTTCCCCAAGCGAGGTAATCGTATTGCTAAAAGGACTGAAAACACACAAGAACAAAATCACACAAGGTAAGACATACAACAAATCGCCTCGTATAATAAATCACAAAGCACCAAAGACTAAGACTAACACCGGGGCCACCGCCTTAGAACGGTCAGTAGAGTAAATCACCGTGGGGTTTAAAGCACTTTTACAGCTAGCCAACATCTACCGGAGTCCCGATGCTACATTTAATACAGAAATACATAAAAATTCGGTTCGCTTAAAGGCTCCCAACTGCCAGAGTAAATGAAAACCAATGGATGAACCAGGCGGGCCAAGCCAAAGACATATCGTCAAGCCCCAACACACTGGTTAAAGTTTTAAGAAGCGGCCGTCATTGAGTCTGAGGCCAGAACCGCCGTCGTGCAATTAAAGAGTGAAGCATAGCAATCAACAATGATTGGGTTGACAACTAGGCATGCAGTCTGCCACATAATATCCAGGCTATAACCAATTCTTTTATAACGGTTAATAAGTTTTCTGAATTGCTCCGAAAAGTTAGATTTACCTACATTTTTTCTAAATCTGTTGTACACTAAGTCACCGTAAAATTATAGTTCCGTTGCAGAAGTGTTTTCAGACTGACGCTATATTTTTTTAACAAGGCACTGTGTCTGCGATAAAATTTCGAAAACGCCTTACGAAGTTTAAAAAACGATAGCCCTGCCTAAGAAGTTTGGCAGTAAGGGCTTTATTACGGTAGTTAAAGTCATTAAGATTTGAAAAAGCTCTGGCGAATCTAATAAGTTGAGATATGTATACCCCATATGAGGTACGCCGGGGGACATCGCCATCCAGAAAAGGGAAATTGAGTATATCAAAATCAAAATCGTCCCGTTTATCATAAATTTTGGTGGAAACTGTACCATTAGATATACATAGATTCAAATCCTAAAACGGTGTCTCGGTATTGGAAGATTAGCTCTATTTAATTCGAGTTATGTAGGGTAAATCCGGTCCACCATTTGGTCGAAGTAATTATTGTCAATATTTAATAAATCATCAAGGTATCTTGAAGTTGAATTGAAAGCCTCAATAATGTCAGCCTGATTTTCACGTGAGAGAGACTTCATGAAATCTCTCTCATAACAAAAAAGAAACAAATCTGCAACAAGAGGAGCTACTGATCTAAATCTAGATCAGTATGTTTACTTTTCTTTTTTCACATTGGTTCGCGACACCGACATTCCTGTTTACGTTTTGTACAAGGTAATGTGATACTCACGCCTTACATTGAGAAAAGAGATAAAACATATATATCAAAAGATGATTGTCTACTTCCAAATGTGCACATCAAGCGAAAAAATGCCTTCGAACATGCGCAAAATGCTCAGATTCAGATCACCCTGCTCAAGCCCAAAGTATCACGCGGGCCTTTTCTTTCCATTCATGCATTCTGTAGCATCCAGTTATTCTGCTGGCGGACAGCAAAGGTCCTGATCAGACTGCGCATCTGATTTGGACCTTCGCTATCCCCATATTTCCGAAGATACGTTTACGCAAAAGTAAACTTCGGGAAAATACGATATGTTTGATCCAGGTGCTTGCGTTTTACATCACGAAAACATGCCTATATAATTTTGACCCCTTAAACCCCAGTTTTACTATGTAAAACTGGGGTTTACAGGGGTATACATTTTATTTTTCTTATTTCTGCTAAAACAAAGATTGTGGGTACTCGTTAGAACCGCCTCACCGAGGCGGTTCGAACGAGTACCCACAATCTATGTTTTGAGCAGAAATATGAAAACTATCGGAATGTTTTATCTGAAAATTTTCCTTTATTGGCTGTAAGATTTTAAATATATTTGAATCGGCGTGTTTTCGTAATGACATTTCTGATGTAACATAAGAAGAGGGGTTTTATCACATATGCGCTGAACGAAGGACTCACGCAGTCCGATCAGGGCATTCGATGATGCTTACCATCACGAAAACATACCTATATAATTTTGACCCCCTTCAACCCCACTTTTATAAAGTAAAACTGGGGTTTACAGGGGTATACATTATTTTTCTTATTTCTGCTCAAAAACATAGATTGTGGGTACTCGTTAGAACCGCCTCATCGAGGCGGTTCTAACGAGTACCCACAATCTATGTTTTGAGCAGGAATATGAAAAATATCAGAGTTTTTTATCTGAAAATTTTCACTTTTTGGAAGTGAAATTTTCTATATATTTGAATAGGCGTGTTTTCGTAATGCTTACTCAACAGAGTACTCAATCGATGAACGAAGAAGGCGATGCTCGGAATATAGGAATGTATAGATGCGCAGGATTGTCCGGGCCTTCGTTGGTCACTGGTTCGCATATTATATATAGATCTAAAAGGGTACCTTCGGAAACAAAGAACACATAAAAGGGTTCCTTTATTAAGTTGAATACAGTAGTGTCACAGATATGCTTCAGGAGTTAGACTGGGAATCCCTAGAATCCAGGGGTCAAAATCCAAACGACCCTACTCTTCAAGGTCATCAATGACTTAGTGGATATACCAGCCTCAGTTTATCTCACACCAGCCAACACAAGGAACAGAGCCAATCACAATAGGAAGTACAGACAATATTCATCAAAATGTGATGTCTTCAAATATAGCTTCTTTCAACGTACTATCCCAACTTGGAATTCTCTACCCGCCAGTATGACGGAGGCTCCTGACTTGGCAACATTCAAGCAGGAGCTTTCCTCTCTTAAATTGTAAAGTAGGTAGGGCCAGCCTACCAATTGGGTCGGAGGGTTTTTGGAGCTGTGCCGCTTGGGCGACCATACCCAGTGGCAGCTTCTGTACATGTAGCAGGATTGGTCTGATTACCTAATGAAGATCTGAAAACAAGCTGAAAGTTTTCCATTTTTTTCCTTTCTAGCTGCTGATTTCTGTCTATCCTATATTTCTCTCTTTCTCTTTTCTTCCGCCATAGAGACATAGTGATCAAGTGTCACTGTTGTCCCTAAGAAGCACAGATACAGAATATCGGGTATTGGCCCTGCCATGCAAAAACGAGTCTTTGGGCATATGCGGACAGCAAAGGCCCAGATCAGCCTGCGCATCCGCGCAGTCTGATCAGGCCCTTCGCTGTCCATAAACTGAATCATTGGATAATGCAGAATGTATAAATGAAGGAAAAAGGCTGGATTAGACATTGTGCGTGTGCAGGATGATCTGAATCTGCGCTTTTTGAGTACGCTTGAAGGCATGTTTTTGCTTGACGAGGCCCTTTATCTTTACGTACTTTGTAAGACTCCATGCGTCGTTAATTAGCTGTCCTCTATTAACCACATGAATGACCTACAAATATATTACAAGTACATTAAGAAAAAAGTTTCCCAAGCAGTCTGATCAAGTTTTTCATTGTACATTTTCTGTTGTATCCAGTTGTCATATCCAGTCTCTGGACAAATTCAGCACAAAGTAGTGATTTTATTCGGATGTTTTTTTGTTGATTTTTTTTTAACAAAAAATAGGCTTTGGTTTCTTCGTGCAAACTGTCTCCTTAGGAGACAATTTGCATGAAAAGTCAAGGCCTATTTGCTGGGAAAATACATGAAGCAACCAAAACAAAAAAAAAAACAAAAAACAAAACAAAACAAAAAAAAAAAAAAAAAAAAAAACAAGCGAACAGTGGTAATATGCTCTTCAGGCTATTGTAGTAGTGTGGTTCAACTAACCTTATCATACGAAACCTACAATTTTGCCATCTTGATTTTACAACCTGTTCATGCGTCTACAAACTTCTGGTAGAGTAGCAATTAGTGTAAACCCTGATCAGACGATGCGTCTTATCTGAGTCTACACTGTTTACTCAGGCCTGTCTGCCCTAGTCAGACCTATCTGTCCCACTACTTAGTGTTAATATGATAATTGTATTTCTGTATTAAAGCCGCAATAAGATAGAATGCACCTTCAAACAAATCTCATGACGAGCTGCACAATGCAGTCTGGGTTGGGCTGGATGTATGCCATATTTGAGTTTCTGTTTTGTAAAGTTCGATACAAATTATATAGCGAAAGTCTATTGTACATAACAAGAGAGCCGAACATGTCATGACATCTGTTCAATATTTCCATTACGAAAACAAGCCTATTCAAACATACTGAAACTTTTACCTCCAAAAGATGAAAATTTTCAGATAAAAGTTCGGATATTTTTTTTATATTTCTGCTCAAAATATAGATTGTTGGTACGTACTATTCAGATGCTTCTTTCATTAAAAAGTCCTGAATCTCTGAAGTAAGTGGATGTCTATTTAATTTAGTTTGAATTCAAAAGCTAATATATCATCCGATGTCTTCTACTTGCGAGAAATAAAACATCATGAAAACACGTCTATATAATGTTGACCCCCTTAAACCCCGCTTTTATACAGTAAAACTGGGGTTGACAGGGGTATACATTAATTTTCTTATTTTTGCTCAAGATATAGATTGTGGGTACTCGTTAGAACCGTCTCGCCGAGGCGGTTCTAACGAGTACCCACAATCTATGTTTTGAGCAGAAATATAAAAATTACCAAAATATTTCACCTGAAAGTTTTCATTTTTTGGTGGTAAAATTCTCAATATATTTGAATAAGCGTCTTTTCGTAATGAGTTCTGGATATTATGTCAGCGAATACAGATATTTTTTGTAGACTAGCAACCGTCTAACTGATATTTGGCTGATCAGTTATGAGTTTCTGACGGCTAAAAGTCATTAAGGAGGAATAAAGGAACAATAGTCAAGGAGGAGTACTTATCTTTGATACAGTTTAACTAAAATTCATATCAATGGGGCCAGGCTAATATTCTGTCTTAGAATGTATTTTGTTTTGCACTCAAGGGTCGTTTTGTGTTTGATGAAAACATGGTTCGACATTTTATGCAAACTGTCTCCATAGGAGACATGCATGAAATGTAATAGACTGTTTTCTAGAAAATATATATATATATATAAATTAGTCGGCTGCTAAATGTGCTCAGAGATTGGTAAAGGTTTAAACAGAACTCATACCTCATGATCTGAGATTAATTGCAGTATAAGGCTATTCCAGATGTTAACGTCATAGTTTACTCTGTAGTAACCGCCCTGTTGAAGATTCACAATAATCCAACTGCTGTTGTCGTTCGTGTCAGGAATGTTTTTATCAACTATAACTGAAAACATAAAATATATTTATATATAAAAATAGTCTAAGATGTCCAGGAAGAGTCACAATCAGCCCAGCACATATACAATGTCGCAGGAACGTCGTTACAACGTCGCTGCAACGTCACAACGTTGCAGCGATGTTGAAACGACATTGTTGCGACGTTGTGTGTTTGCTGGGACAGTACATAGCCTACCAAAGACACCAAGAGAAAGAGCCACGTACAAAAAATCGTATTTCAGAAAATGATAAAGTCGATATACACGAAGACAAAATTAGGAAGTTTAGACAGACAGACAGACAGACATGGTGTAACCAGGCGTCCATTTAAAGTATTATTTGGTCAGCATGCCTCGCACACTATGTCTATTACCCGGAACAGAGATTTAGGAAAATACGAGATTGTAATGTTTGGGGTTTAGAAAGTAGTCTGTGAAACAGCCACATTGTAGTGATTGACAAGACCAAGGTGCCACTCATTGAACTTCTTAAGTATTGACACGAGTTAGTTATTTGATATCTCTGAGTCAACAGTCTTATAGTGAATACAACGTCATGTGCCAGCTGGGTTGATATTCAGATGAGGCTCATAAAGTTACTTAACTCATTAATTCCTTAATATCTGCAATCAACTCTTATATAAGGAATGCTGGAAAAGTTAAGTATCTATTTAAAGGGTCGTTGTATACAAATGTTATGATTGGGTATGTGACTCAAAATTAACTTTTTCACCTCTGAGTTTCTGAAGTGGATTCTTCCATTTATTGAAGTTTAGACAATCAATTGTTTCAAATAGATGTGTCATTCAGAACATTATGAAAACACGCCTATTTAGATATATTGAAAATTTCACCACCAAAAATTAAAAGTTTTCAGTTAAAGAATTCTAACATTTTTCATATTTCTGCTAAAAAGCATAGATTGTGGGTACTCGTTCGAGGCGGTTCTAACGAGTATCCACAATCTATGTTTTTGAGCAGAAATAAGAAAAAAAATGTATACCCTTGTAAACCCCACTTTTACTATATAAAAGTGGGGTTTAAGGGGGTCAATATTATATTGGTGTTTGTTTTCGTGATGAATCAAAAATAGAGTGGGCATACATAGTAGCTCCTGAAAAAACGGCTCGCTACGAGCCATCTCATCTGGATCTATACTGTTTGGAAAAGCGTCAGATTTGGTTTTCAGGGTCGTATGTGTTATATTGCATACTTGAGGACTAACAGTGTAGACTCGCCTCTAACTCATTTTCGGCGCCGTCTAATTAAGTTTGTATTATCTCTACTGTCCGTTTCTCGTTAGTCTTAGCGTTAATTGGCTAAATTGCTTTTGGTTTTGTTAAACGTTCCTACATATCATTACGTTATAATGAATTACAAAAGTCGCGTTTGAGAGAGAGAGAGAGAGAGAGAGAGAGAGAGAGAGAGAGAGAGAAACAAACAATTGTATATGTATATGTAAGCAAGTAGGATGAAGATAACATATTTTGATGTCCTGACAGTATCTGTGAAGCAAAGAGGATGAATTCGGTCTATATTTAAACGGTGGTATCGAACTTTCAGCATTTAGTCATGTACACAAGAAATTCATGTTAATATACCGAGTGGTTTTATACGTATGGCTGTACAAAGATCTGATGACAGAAATACAGAACGTTACTACATTTTTTCCAATGATATCCGCCCCGCTAGCTATGTAGGGACGTGGGGGATGGGGGTGGTGGTTTTGGTCATGATTATCCTTTCATTTACAGCCTTTATTGTATAATACCATGAGCGTAAGCACTGACATTCTTAGATTTTAAATCGATCGTACGAACGTATAATGTTTACATTTTGAGTTGCTAGGTTTTTACATCACTCGAAAATGTTTCTAAAGGTAATACTAGATGATCCGGACATAATAAAATTTAAAGGGACTATGATACATACGATGCCAAGGAAACTGGAGCAAACGAAGCAACATAATAATACTAGGCACACAGAATTTAACTGAATTTTTTTTTTTTTTTTTTTTTTTTGTTTATGCTTATATAAACTAACAATCATATTGAATCACATTTATACCGTCTAGGTTTTATTTATCCTGGTTCTGCTGAACCCGGATATGCCTACCTTTGCAAACAGTGTAGCTCCAGATCACTGATCTGCACTGTTTGTCATTCAGGATGTGAGTTTGTATCAACAACTTGGATCAAATATTCTAACTGGCTGACAACTAGAAGTGGGCATCGTTATTCATCCAGGACGCAGTTGTTCAAATCGTCGTCAGCTTAACGAACTCGATAGTTTTCAAAATGTTAACTGTTCTAGTAAGTACAATATCTATTTCACAAGTATTTTGCTGAAAAAAATGTGCAAATGCAAAACCTACTCACATTTGTTCAGCAAAAATATTAGCATATACGCCATATTTAATGGCCAAAGTTCTAACGATACGTTCACTAACGACATCGTTAGTGTTAAATAACTAGACCCTGGATAACATATCGTTGTTGTTCTAAACGAAATAAGGCTATTTATACCGCTAGTAGATTATCTAAAATCAGATATGCAGAACATGTAACAACATGAAACAACAACAACAACAACAAAACAAACATGTAAGGGCCGGGGCACACTTGACAGATTTAATGCCCCTTTTCAGTTTTTTTTTTCAGTACAAAACGAGTCTTCTGAAAAGGGGGTCTACTCTAAACGGAACAAATTTTCTTGCCTTGTTATTTTGTTCTTGTGTTTTTCAGTCCTTTTAGCATTGCAATTTCCTCGTTTGGGGAAGAGAGGGCTAATCTTAGTGCTTGTCGTACGTTTGTTCGATTTGCGCTTGTTTGGTTTTGTCTGTTTCTCTTGGTGTCTGGGAAGGTCTGCGGCTGGTGATTGTGGCACTTCCTGGACTTTTATCTTACCTTTTTTTCTTTTACAGTAGAGACCTTTTCATAAGGAAACAAAATCTATTTGACAGAGTTGCTCCCCTGAAAGTTTATCACTTCCCATTAATTGTAGGTTCATACCTAAATCCTGTTGGTTCATCCAAACTACATCTTTATAAGAGACATTGAACGAAGGGTTGTTATTGCTAGTGTAGGTAAGTGGAATTTTCCACGTATATCTGAAACAAACGAACATCAATACAAAAAACGAATTAGCCGGGCTATCTTATGTCGTTCCAAAGGGGAACCTTAACCTTTACCACTCCCTGGACTAATTCAGCAGTTGACGAATTGACGATATGTGTTTCTTTAATTTCCCCAGAAAACAGGATTTGATACATCATGCAAATTGTCTCCATTGGAGAACATTTGCATTAAATGTCAAATCCTTTTTCTAGGGAAAATAAGGAAAATATTTTTAAATGTTTTAATATGTCATCTGCTGAATTTTTCACCACGAGTGCTAATCGTTAAGTTAGAAGCACTAAGATGAAAACAAATCTAATTTTCTAGATGTGTTAATGTGTCTTCTGATTTAAACAAATTACCCAAACGAAATTAAGTGTTTGTGAAGCAGATGCTGGTTTGAATTATTAGATTTTGAGAGAATGCAATTCGGGAAGCACTATAGCGAGGATTAAGCAAAAGTAAATGTGAAAAAAAATATTTGAACAGAGACATCGGGTCATGATAAAAGTGAACAGTGAAACGCTTGGCAAATCTGGTCAAGCTCCCGTTTGTCATTTCAAAAATACTGGCTATTTAAACTGATTAAATCTCATACAGCGTAGAACCTAACAAGACTACCCCGGTACGTTCAGTGGCCTGGGTCTCCGGTTTTTCTCGTGTTCTTTTAAGGTAACATAGCCGTTGCTGTTGTTACATTATCACACATTCAGATTCACAGTTAAATACAGGAACGCAAAAGAAATTAATGGAAGACATAATTGTCTTGTTAACATTTTGAGTTCCTGTAATTACCTTTTAAAAACTTCTAACGTAGTTTTATTGTAAAATCTAACAATAAAAGATTTAAAGCATTCAATGCTTTTAATGTACTTAATTCTGAAAATCGTTACATTAACTCGAATGCACCGTCAATAATTGTTTCGGATAAGTTGAATTTTATACAATAGTTTTTAAATGTTTGCACCAAACGATGCGTGTAAAGAAACAATCTATGCAAATAGGAATACTACTGTAGGAGAAAATGTTGTAGATACAAAGACGAGGCGCACAATCACTGATCATCACGAAAACATGCGTGTATAATTTTGAGTCACTTAAACCCCACTTTTATATAGTAAAACTGAGGTTTACAAATGTGTACATTATTTTTCGTATTTCTGCTCAAAAACATAGATTGTGAGTACCAGTTAGAACCGCCTCGCCGAGGCGGTTCTAACGGGTACCTACAATCTATGTTTTGAGCAGAAATATGAAAAATATCAGATTTTTTTGTCTGAGAATTGGGTGGTGAAATTTTAAATATATTTGAATAGGCGTGTTTTCGCAACGAATGTTACCAAGAGGTAGAGCCAACAAACCATGACAAGCCGTTTACAAACAACAGACCGAAGAAAAGTAAAGTAACCGGCTCCCCTTCCCCAAATAGGTTACTAATATGCCAGACAGGATCCACTTAGCACAACAATAAGACAATGAATAAGACAAAACTTTACTTTATATTGTAAAACTGGAGTTTACAGGAGTATACATTATTTACTTATTTCTGCTGAATATCAAATTGTGGGTACTCGTTAGAACCGCCTTGATGAGGCGGTTCTAATGAGTACAACAATCTATGTTTTGAGCGGAAATATGAAAAATATCAGATTTTTTATCTGAAATTTTTCATTTTTTGGTGGTAAAATGTTCAGTATATTTGATTAGGCGTGTTTCCATAATGAAAAACAAACAAAAACACAAAAAAAGCAAAAAAAAAAAAAAAAAAAAAAAAAAAAAAAGAAACAACAACAAAAAACAAAAAAAAAAAACAAAAAAAAAAAAAACTAAAAAAAAAAAACAACAACATGAAACGATAATACCCCACCACTATCGTGTGGCAGGCAGATAACTGTCAGATATTTTAGAAATTTTCCCATTAGCAATCCCAAACCAGATCTCCATAATAGCAATGCAAATACCAAGTTTGGTGAAAATCGACTGATATATTTACTCACGTTATCGCCCGGAAACAAACATATGGAAGTGTGAGCAAGCGAGAGATAACTCTGTCAAAATTAACGAAATTTGTCCATTGACAATCCCAAAGCACTCATCCCTGATGTACATGTGTGCGCAAAATTAGATTGAAACTCCGTCGAAACTATTCAGTTAGAGGTCGGAAACCAAGCGCTTACGGGCGGACGGGCGGGCTGATAAACAGACAAACGGACGGAAGGGCGTTCTAACGAAATGGGTATAATGTTACATTTTGTGTGGATAACTGATGGTTATGTAACTATTTTTTCATGTGACCCGTCACATAAAACAAACATTGTCACATAACACTAACTCAGACGGGATAAATCTGCCAGTTGAGAGTTGTGTGACAGTCACATAAATGTACGGACAACTGTCAAATAACACTCCATTCGTTAACCCAGACAGACGAACGGAGGGACGGACGGACGGATGGACGGACAGGCGGTCTGCGGAAAGGAGAATATAATATCCCACTAGTAGTGGTATATAAACATCACGAAAACACGTGTATATAGTTTTGACTCCCTTCGACCCTACTTTTATGCAGTAAAACTTTGGTTTACAGGGGTTTACATTAGTTTTCTTATTTCTACTCAAAAACATAGATTGTGGGTATTCGCTAGAACCGCCTCGCTCAGGCGGTTTTAACAAGTAGCACAATCTATGTTTAGAGCAGAAATATGAAATCTACCAGAATTTTCCATCTGAAAGTTTTCATTTTTGGTGGTAAAATTCGTAATGAATACAAAGAGTATATCGGCTCACATAGAGGCTCCCTACATGTAATTCCATCAGTGTAACACCACAGAAATCAAATTAAATCAGTGACGAAATATGGATGACTGCTTCTTCTGAAAATGGGTTAACTCTAAAAGGAAAGAATTTGCTCTCGGTGGTCAACCTATCCACGGAATAGTAATTTATTACATAAGCGATAAGCGAAACCGCAGATTGGCAGCGCATCTGTGCAGTAAATTTTTGTGACATCATATTTAGTTGACTGTACGCCAAGCGCCTTCTGAAAATGGGCCTACTTTAAGGGAAAGAAGAGAGCAAATTATTTCTTTTTTGAGCAGACACTTTTAGTCAACTGAGTCATTGATAAATACCTTATGGCCAATCGAAGATATATATAATTAACCAGCACATCCGTGCTGTCAGGTTTTGTAGTGTCCTGAGCTAAGTTGTTCAAAGCATCGTTAGCTTAATAAGCTGACAAACTCATTTATTTTGTAGCTAAGGTATATTCTAATACAGTGATACTTCTGCTAAAAGAAGGTGCATTGCAAAAGCTACACACACTTTTTAAGCAAAAAATATCAATGTATTTGTCATATGTCAAGATAGAAATTTTAACGTTACGTAAGGTAACAACTTTGCTAAGTTTTAGACACCTGGGCTCTGTTTAGTTTACTGCATGCCAAGCTCCTTCTAGGGGAGCAAATTCCTTCATTATAGAGTATATCCCTTTCAAGATAAAAAAAATGAAAAGATCCCTGATTTATACTCTATAATGATCCAGCAAAGACTAATATAAGCCAGTGCATCCGTGCAATTAACTTTTGTGATATCGTTTAAGTTTACCGCACGCCAAGACCCTTCTGAAAATAAATGATGCTAAAAGGAACAAACTTGCTCCCTCTGAGAGTTTATTCTTATCTTTTACAAGGCAACTTTTTAAGCAAACCATTCACTGATTAATACATCGTGATATACGGGTCAATTGACTCAAACTTGCCAGCACATTCTTGCAATTATTTTTAATTACTTCCTGTTTTGTTTACTGTCCGATATGAGCGTTAGATGAGCAGTCAAACGGACAGCAACTAATATTATCGCACAATATGAATGCACAGACTGGTTTTCGGTTTTGTTTGGCGCACATGTCATATTAGGTTCATTTCTCACATTACTGCCTTTAACACGTGCGCTTGATGTTCTGGCCATTAGTTCGGTCTTGACATGGGAGGTATTCAGAAGAGGTTTGCAAGCCCGGTCATGGTTTCTGTTATGAAATGTAATGTAGCAGTATATAACGTATGTCAACGTCAAAGTAAGAGGAGGAATAGTGGAAGGGCTGTAGATCTGTAGGTACCTCAACTGGGCTACAGTTTACCAGCAACTGCGGACCGGTTTAGCACCATAACCATCAGAGCTACTAATAGGCTGGAGCATTTGTGAAGAAAAATCAGTACCAAATGCACTTCCTCCTCGACATTTTCGGATCTTTCAGTTTCAAATATAACCATAGCCGATCTGTCGAACGTCATGAAACCGCTCACGCTTTTTAAAGTGATCTAATTAGCACCACAATTTTATAGCTTTATGACCTTTCTTGTATCAAATAACCCCCATTTTAACTAATAAACAGTTTCTTGTGAACAGTTTTATTACAGATTATTTACCGAGACATGCCACAATCAAATCTGCACCTTATGTAGTAATTTCTATGTAATTGCAAGTATAAGATTTCGCAAAAAAATCTTGATCTACGCTTAGCACACAATGTGCGTTAAGCATATACTAATCTTTTTGTGATTACTAATACTTGCTTAGAAAGAGCATTGAGCAGTCGATAGCAAAAAGCATTGGATCAGCCCATGACCTTCCAGAAAGAGCTTCCGGTGCAAAATCAAACTTTAAGATTTTCTACGCCGTGGGCATAGACAATAATGTGAGTAGCAAGTCCATTGCACGATACATAGTTGCAAGTTTCAGGGGTACTCAGACTAAAACACTTTTAATTTGTTCCAATCAAAGTAGGAGCTTTCTTGTGAATAGATACACACAGATTTTGATAAGGGAGGCAACTATTCTGACTTCACTATAGGTAGTGTTAAATTGGTGCGCCGGATGTAAACATCTTGCACTCCTTTATAGTGTAGTTTGTTTATATTCTTAGTCCTTTCTGACCACTGAGCTCATTTTGGGATTTTGAAAAATTATTTAATCGTCACTGATGAGAGCTAACTGGTTGAAATTAGTTAGTAGGCCTAGAAAATTTAATACTAGCTGTTTTAAGTTTTTGTTAGTGTGTTCATTAACTTCAAAAGTCAATCCGTGTAGAATATATTGGTCTTCACTACAGCTGGTGTTAGTGCTCTTGGAACTAATTCTTTCCTTTTCACGTCACGCCCTTTTCACATCACGAAAACATGCCTATATAATTTTGACCCCCTTAAATCCCACTTTATTATAGTAAACTGGGGTTTACAGGGGTATACATTTTTTTTCTTATTCTTGCTCAAAAATATAGATTGTGGGTACTCGTTAGAACCGCCTCGCCGAGGCAATTCTAAGGAGTGCCCACAATCTATATTTTTAACCAGAAATAAGAAAAAAAATCAGAATTTTTATCTGAAAATTTCTATTTTTGGATGGTAAAATTTTAAATATATTTGAATAGGCTTATTTTTGTAATGAGAAAAGTAGTATGTACAAACAGGAAGTCAAAAATTGTCTTCCTTGGAAAATGCACATGGAAGGGAAAATGTTATTTATCAAGGTCATCACATTCTTCACATCTATGACGAAATATGAATATGCGTTACTGATATATATATTATTACTGACATAGAACTCATGATCAGATGTAGTTGGTCTTAAATTAATGAATTACAGCCGATACAAAGCAAATTATAAAGTAACTGAAAACTTTACTGGAAATAATTGTAATTATTAGACATAATATTCAAGCGTATTTTCTATGTTACTTTGTAAATATGTTCCTTGTTTTCAGGAAAATAAAGAATTGAATGACTAGAACACACGAAGCAACGATAATTATATTAGAAAGACGACGCCGGAAAGCATTATTCTATAATCCTGTTATTACGTGGACTGCGAAGCGGAAAGATGTTTTCCAGCATGTGCAAAAAATGCACTAATTCAGATTCATCTCACTCATGCATAAAGTCTCATCCGAGCATCCGAGCATTTGCTTTTCATTGATACATTATATAGTATCCGATCATTCTGTTAGCGGACAGTATACCCTGATCTGGGCCTTCGCTGTCAGCATATGCCTAAAGATACGTTTTCGCGTGGTTTATGTTATTTTAAAGATATAATGTTTTATTACGATAACACGCCTACTCAAATATAGAAAAATTCACCTTCAAAAACTGAAAATTTTCAGATAAAAAACTCTGATATTTTTCACATTTCTGCTCAAAACATATATTGTGGGTACTCGTTAGAACTGCCTTGGCGAGGCGATTCTAACGAATACCTACAATCAATATTTTCGAGCCAAAATAAAAAATAATGTATACCCCTGTAAACCCCATTCTTACTATATAAAAGTGGGGTTTAAGGAGGTCAAAATTATATAGGCATGTTTTTGTGATGACATATTTAATTACAACCACGGAAATCCTTAATGTCATATAAGGTTTATCCCAGAAAATGTACATTGCCAAAATAAAAGAGAAATATGACGTAAAACAGTGAATGTCAGATAAATGTTTAGTAAAATATTTTGCAATAAGCTGAGCAAAGGCAACGACAACCTGTCAAAAAGAAAAAAGATCTCAAATGATGTACTAACAATCCGTGTAGGCAAAATTGTCACAACAGTTTACGTACTCGTGAACATCACATATTACATTTTTCTAAAACAAAAGGTAAGAGAACAGTCCAGGGAGTGCCACAATGAAAATGAAAAAACGCAGCCCTTCCCAAACACCAAGAGGAGCAGGAAACCGACAAATTCAAACAAGCACAAATCGAACAAACGTACGAAAAGCGCTAATATTAGCTCTCTCTTCCCCAAACGAGGTAATCGCAATGCTAAAAGGAAGAAAAACACAAGGACAAAACGACTCTTAAACACTCTTCCTTATGCACACTACACCACCTTTGACGATGCAATTATTTGTTTTAAGATTTTATAAGGAAAATTATCTCTTACAGGGGGAGGTAACTCTGTCAAAATTGCTTCAATCTCTTCGGGTCTACTCTATAAGGAAAACACATTGCTGCCCGTGGGAAAAATATTTCATTTTACAGTAGATACCTTACCAGAAGAAGTTTGACGTGTAACAAAACCGAACAGAATATTACAAAGGTATCTCCCTTCCATAATTGTTGCAGAAAATCTACCAAGCGTATACAATCCCTTTTAACCAAGTTCCTCCGATGCTACCTGTTACTCTTGACGTCTCCCCTTTTTCTTATAACACCGACACTGTTCTGCAACCGTAGATATCTATGCTATGTAGTGTAGATTTCAGTCCACCATTCAAAATGCCTTCCCAGTAAGCATTCTACATAAATCTATAGCGGGCAGTTATCGGCCTGTCAACTACCCTGACGGGCCGATAACCGCCCGTTATAGATTTATAAAGAATGCTAGCTGGTTTGTGCTAGTTAAACGCAGGTATCTGGGAAACATTTACCTGTTTGCCGTTTATAGATGTTTGGTTTTAAGATGTTGCAGCTCTTATTTCTTTCTATACACAAAAATAAATGACAAATATGTGCACAGAAAGTTTATCTGAGAAGCTATTTTGAACAAATTCGCGCGGTCAATACTATGTGTTTTTTCTGTTGTGACAAATGTTTCAATGATATTATTTGATATATGCGTATTAAGATTTGACATAGATTGATGTTTTTGTTTCTTAGAGCTGGTAAGAACATTGTAATGGTTATGAAGAAAAATGGATGAAATGCAACGAAGACGTTGGATTTAAGAATTGCACTAGTCCTCACTTCTATACTTACAACAATTTGTAAAAAAAAAAAAAAAATAAGAGAAAAGTCCAGGGAGTGCCACAATCACAAACCGCAGCCCTTCCCAGACATCAAGAGGAAGAGGAAACCGACAAATCCAAACAAGCACAAATTGATCAAACGTACGAAAAGCACTAAGATTAGCTCTCTCTTCCCCAAACGAGGTAACCGCAATGCTAAAAGGACTGAAAAACACAAGAACAAAATGGCACAAGGTAAGACATACAACAAATCGCCTCGTAGAATAAACCACAAAGCACCAAAGAGTAAGACTAACACCGGGACCACCGCCTTAGAAGGGTCAGTAGGGTAAACCACCGGGGGATTTAAAGCACTTTTACAGCTAGCCAACTTCACCCTGGGTCCCGATGCTACTCTTAATACAAAAACACATAAAAATTCGGTTCGCATAAAGGCTCCCAACTCAGTCCATGCATCAAAGCGAAAATATAAAAATCAAATTAGTTACTATAATAAACAAAAACTACTCATGGCTAATTCTACTGTATACTAGAGTAAATGTAAAAAAAATGTAAGAGAAAAGTCCAGGGAGTGCAATAATCACAAACCGCTGCCCTTTCCAGACATCGAGAAGAAGAGAAAACCGAAAAAATCCAAACAAGCACAAATTGATCAAACGTACGAAAAGCACTAAGATTAGCTCTCTCTTCCCCAAGCGAGGTAATCGCAATGCTAAAAGGACTGAAAAACACAAGAACAAAATGGAACAAGGTAAGACATACAATAAATCGCCTTGCAGAATAAATCACAAAGCACCTAAGTTAGTAAGACTAACTAAATTTTCATAAATTAAGAAACCAAGACCATCTAGTATTAACTACACTAAACCGGGGATCGTTTGGAAATAAAAAGTACGTGTATATCAATTAACATAAAATAGCAAAGTATGTTTAATTAATGATGAATAATGAAAAAAAAAAACGCTACATCCCCCACGCGCTTAGCAGCTTAGAGCGGAACTCTATTTTCACATATAGTGCATATTCGAAAGGGCTATAAGTTAAGCAATAACAGAACTATACAGAAGTAAGACTTATTTACATATTTTACAATTTTAGCTTTTCTGGCATAGTTTTCGGATATATCACTCAGAAATTAAAATCACATTTTTCTGAACGTCGAGATCTTGCTTATCTGTATTCTTGGTCCCTGAAATCGTTCAGTCAATATTCTGCAAGCTATTTTATGATATTTACCCTAATTGTTTAGAAAGAGAGGCCTTAATAAATAGTCAAAACCCATCAAGACGTTGCAAAACTCAGAGTCTGATGAAGACTAACACTGTTTTCTACTAACCAAGCAAAGTCAAGACAGACAAATAGGTAGTAAAATAGGTTAAATAGACTGTTTCAAATTACAGGACAAGTATAGTAAGCAGTTTGAGTGTCCGACTAGCTAGGGTAAATTCGTTATTTCCGAACCAAAATAGTTTTCTTTGTGAATAGTTTTGCAATATATCAATGCCTCAATACTGACAGTGATTCATTAAGTAAAAATCACGGATCGACAGTAGATTGCGATTGTTAGTTACATTCTGAATATAAGCTGGTGAAGAATTACCCTAATTTTCAGACACCTTGAATCCTTATAATACTTATTCCTGAAAGCTGAACAAAACTATACGTGGAAATACAGAAAATGCCACAGAAACCACGCACTGCCCTCTCAAGGCACCGAAACTAGGTGAAATGAGGAACAAACAGACAAACAAACGCAAAATATAAAAGCAGCAACGTAGAAACAAAGAAGAACCACAATAGTGGAATGACCTTTTTCGGCGGTGAGCATGAAAGCTACAGCGATGTGTGTGTGTGTGTGTGTGTGTGTGTGTGTGTGTGGTTGTGTGTGTGTTTCATCAACCAGATGTACTCACGAGAAGACAATTTCATTACCTGCTGATGTGCCTAAAACTCTGGGCCCAGTTGTTCAAAGTATCGTTAGCTTAAAGAGCTCGTTAGTGGTCAAAATGTTAACTGTTCTTTTAAGTACAATATCTAATTCACAGGTATTTTTGCTGAAAAAATGTGAGTAGCTTTTGCAAATGCAAAATCTATCACATTTTTTTTTCTGCAAAAATATTAGCGTTTATGGCATATTTAATGATCAAAGTTTTAACGACATCGCTAGTTTTGAACAACTGGGCCAAGGAAAAGTAGCGATTACTTTAGAACCTTACTGAGGTAATATGTCTAAGGAAGATCAGACGCTGCATTTTGCGGTATCTGATATCGCTTAGACCTGCATATTCTAATATTAAGGATGAATGCAGTAGATGATAGAATCGTAATACATGTGCTTTTGGTATGAAACACATTCATTTATTTATTATTATTATGTGATGCACATACGAGTATGTAATTATTGTATAATATGCGTTTCTCGCAGCTAGCTATGAACGATCATTTAATTATAAAAATAATGCAAGTATACTTAACAAACTAGACTAGTCTATTTCCCTTAACTGTGCCACAATAATCAAACAGGATGTTTGAAATGTGGCTGGCTGCATGCAGAACTTTATTGAGATCTAAATCTCCAAGATGTCGAATGAAATCATCCAACCGTATTAGACCGCACAAAGCGACATCAAGATATTCTTGCAAGTCGTGCGTTGCTGCATGTTTATTTAAAACTTGTTTATCGAAGAAAGTAAATCAGTGCTATTATAATAGAAAACTTTGTTATAAGCATATGGTTGTTTAGTAAAAATCACCCCTTATTTTGATACAGTGCTTATATTGTTTTACATTTTCTAATCCTATGAGACCCTTGAGCTCACGCGTTATATTAAAACCTAGGGAATCCATTGTTGAAGACAACCAAAGCATTTGACACAGTCAGTCGTCATTGACTTTGGAAAAATATGGCAAAGTTTGGCTGTCCTGCCAAATTCATAGCAATGGTGCGGCAGTTCAATGATGGTCTGTTTGCAAGGGTCCAAAATGATGGCGAGTTTTCTGATCCATTTCCTATGACAAATGGAGTTAAGCAAGGCTGTGTACTAGCTTCAACACTGTCTAACATGATATTTTCTGTCATGCTTATAGATGCTTTCCAGGATGGTGACAATGGTATACCTATTAGGCATCGCCTTGATGGGAAACTTTTCAACCTAAGAAGGTTGCAAGCTAAATCTAAGGTGCGGACAGGTGCTAGACGAGTTCCTCTTTGCTGATGACATGGCAAAGAGTGCTCCAACAGAAGAGAAAATGCAAAAAGGTGTGGATCAAGTATCTGATTCATGTGACAGCTATGATATCACAATCAGCATAAAAAAGACTGTACTGTGGTAGCATATCAGCCAGCACCTGGAAAGCCTTACAAGGAGCCTACCATCACAGTGAAAGGTCAACGACAGCAAGTGGTAGACAAGTTCACCTACCTTGGAAGCACATTGTCTAGAGTTGTGCACATTGATGATGAGGTCAATGCTAGAATTGCCAAAGCTAGTGCAGCATTTGGCCGGCTACGTGGAAGTATTTGGAACCGAAGTGGAATCAGACTTGACACAAAGCCGAAAGTATATAGATCGGTAGTGCTGCCAACACTGTTATACGCATGCGAAATCTGTACAGTTTACCAACGCATGCTAAAAGACTGAACCACTTCCATACAAGCTGTCTTAGAAAACTTCTAAAGATCAAGTGGCAAGACAGGATTCCAGACACAGAAGTCCTGAAAAAGGCAGGGATGCAGAGTATACATACTCTTCTGAAATTGGCACAGTTAAGATGGACAGGCCATGTTACCAGAATGCCTGATGAACGTTTGCCAAAGAAAATCCTCTATGGAGAACTTCAAGTAGGAAAACGCTCCCATGGTGTTCAGAAGAAGCGATACAAGGACACCCTCAAAGACTCCCTTAAAGACTTCAACATACCAACAGAGTCATGGGAACAGATTGCACAGGATCGTACAAAGTGGCGAGGCCTCATAAAAAGGGAAGATTGTGAATACGAAGCAAAAAGAATCATCGAAGCCAAGCAGAAACGTGCACAGCGGAAAGCCAGAGCTAAGGCATCACCAACAGAGCTTTCTTCCTCAGACCTCTCATGTTCTATCTGCATCAGGCAGTTTAGAGCTAAGATTGGTCTCATCAGCCATCTTAGAACACACAAATAATAACACATCACACAGTTGATTAGGATTGGTCATTGTCAGTAATGACAGACGAACGATATATATTGAAACCAGAATATTCTCTGATCCTAGCCTACCTGGCTTGATAAGAAAACACTGTGCTAACAAGCTACATTTATCTGGTGGAGTATTTTGCGACATATATATATATATATATATATATATATATATATATATATATATATATATATATATATATATATATATATATATATATATATATATGTTAACATGCTAATTTGCGTGTGGTCAAATAGTTGATTTAAAAAAAAGGGGGAGGGGGTAAGAGAAAAGTCCAGGGAGTGCCAATTTACAATGAAAACATTTCGATAAAAAGTCTTTTTTTCTCATTTGTGACTTTAAGTTTATTAACATAATGACTTTAAGTGGTTTTGAAAGTAATATTGGTTAATACTGTCGAGAGTAGAATTATAAAAACACAAGACCGATCATTACTTATGGATAAATTCAAATTCAGGAGCGTTGATTCATGATCAGGTGTATGAGTATTTGAAGGTATTTTGGAGTAGTTTATCTACCTCTGTTCAAATGCTCCAATGTATTGTATTCGCAATAGGAGAGAGAGAGAGAGAGAGAGAGAGAGAGAGAGAGAGAGAGAGAGAGAGAGAGAGAGACTTTATACTTCACGGAGCTTATAGTTTAAAAGGCTTACACGCTTACACATATTATCGTGAGAAACAATAAAAAAAGAAAAGTAGTATAATAATTTAAAATAACATGGTCTCTTTTACGCTGTGAAATTGTGTTAACAATACCCGCAGTTTTAAAGCTTAAATGAGTTAACCCTGTAAACCCTGTAGAGCATAACAATACTTTTGCAAACAGTTTAGATACGGATGAGATTGGTCATAATGAGCCATTTCATCAGGATCTACACTATTTGCCTTTCTGTTTTGATTTTTGACTTAGGCCAAATCATCTAGCAGTTTAGACACATACTCAGGTAGTGTTACCGAGCTGTTTAAATATTTAGAACAACTGTAACAAAGAATATTAATGGCACATACGGTATATGTATGAACAGACATTGTAGACTCTGACAAGACGCTGCATAACGCGGCGTTTGATCACTGTCTTCACGTTTCGTCTATAATCTAGCAGTTTTTACACACATCAACAGGTAGTAATCACAAATAGGCAGTAAAATGCAGCTACTGTTAAGTGCCGTGTGGCGACGGTAGAATGTCTCCGCGTACTTAACCATAGTGAACATTAAATTTTTATTGCTTTTAGAATCACTGAGACCATTGTTGTAAATTTGTTCAAATGCTCCAATGTATTTTATGTGCAATAAGAGAGAGCTAGAGAGAGAGAGAGAGAGAGAGAGAGACTATGTTCTTTACGGAGCTAAAAATAACTAAACAGTTTAAAAGGCTTACTCATATTATCGTGAAAACAATAAGAAAGGAAAGTAGTTTAATCATTTAAAGTACCATGGTCTCACTTCAAGTATCATGGTCTCTTTTACGCTGTCAAATTGTGTTAACAATTCCCGCAGATTTAAGGCTTAAATGTCAGCTGTAACAAGGAATCAAGGTGCCTCAATAATTAGGGTTAAAATGGTATGTGTATGGTCAGACATTGTAGACTCCAACAAGACGCTGCACGCGCATATCGCGGCGTTTGATCACGGTCTACACATTTTGTCTATAATCTAGCAATTTTTACATACACCAACAGGTAGTAACACACAAATAGGCAATAAAATGCAGCTGTGCTAAGTGCCGTGTGGTGGCGGTAGAACGTCTCCCCGTACTTAACCATAGTGCAGATTATATTTTTATTGCTTTTGGAATCATAGGGCCCATTGTGGTGCCTTCGAAAATAAATTTCTGCTCATGTATAGGCTGGAAGACATAAGCAGTGTTGCAAAGTTCATTACTACTTATGACGAATCTCAATAAAACTGAGATTTTCTGTTTCCAAAGGCAACCTTTTACATTTTTATTTTACGTTTTTACGACAGTATGGGATAGACCTATGGTATGTAAATATTAAGGATAAAAACGGCAAGTCTGAGCAAAGACTTTGGAACTAGATGAGACACTACAAAACGTGATGTCTGATTTTGGTCTTCATTGTTGAAAAAAAAAGGTAAGAGAAAAGTCCAGGGAGTGCCACAATCACAAATCGCAGCCCTTCCCAGACCCAAAGAGGAAGAGGAAACCGACAAATCCAAAAAAGCACAAACCGAACAAGCGTACGAAAAGAACTAAGATTAGCTCTCTCTTCCCCAAGCGAGGTAATCGCAATACTAAAAGGACTAAAAAAACCCAAGAACGAAATGACACACGGAAAGACATACAACAAATCGCCTCGTAAAATAAACAACAAAGCAACAAAGAGTAAGACTAACACCGAGACCACCGCCTTAGAACGGTCAGTAGAGCAAACCACCGGGGGATTTAAAGCACATTTACAGCTAGCTAACTTCACCATGGGTCCCAATGCTACTCTTAATACAGAAACACATAAAAATTCGGTTCGCATAAAGGCTCCCAACTCAGTCAATGCATCAAAGCGAAAACATAAAAATCAAATTAATCTCTATAATAAACAAAGACGAGTACTCATGGCTAATTCTACTGTATGCCAGAGTAAATGAAAACTAATAGTTGAACCACGGCGGGCCAAGCCAAAGACATATCGTCAAGCCCCAACTCACTAGTTAAAGTTTTACGAAGAGACCGTCATTGAGTCTGAGACCCGAATCGCCGTCGTGCAATTAAAGAGTGAAGCATAGCTATCTACAATGATTGGGTTGACAACTAGGCATGCAGTCTGCCGCATTTAAGCATTTACATCTTAGGCAATCTAATAGACTTGTTTAAAATTTAGGACAAATATGGTGAGGAATAATCAGTGTGAATACGGTACGACTGACTAAATAATGTGGACCCAGGTCAAACACTGATCCGGGGTGCATATTTTGCCAATAATTCGCAAAGCTTGGACACAAGCAATAGGTAGAAAAATGTATTCGTTCAATGTCTTTTGAGTAAAAGTTATAATATTTAGGGCAAATACGGTAACATACCCGTATGGTGACTGGTGAGTTTCGTTCAGCGCTTGCTCCGGATTATTAAGGAATCTTTTCTGGGTTAGGAGAATTTGGCCCGGTGACGTCTGAGATACTATAACCACTGGGTAGTTCATCTGGTACATCCAAGTATCCATGATACCTTTGATATCCATTGGAAAATTGTCAGCCTTCGTTTGCTGTATTAGAACATAATCACGAGGTTTACAAGTTATAACAGCTAAATAAATACTTTGAAATACGACACGCGTCAGAATAAAATATAAGGATCAAGCATGATTTACATGAGTTAACAGAAATCATTACGAAAACATGCCAATTCAAATATACTGAAAATTTTACCACCGAAAAATGAAAAAAAATTCAGATAAAAGTTTTCGGATATTTTTCATATTTCTGCTCAAAGCATATATTGTTGGTACTCGTTAGAACCGCCTCAGCAAGGCGGTTCTAACGAGTATCCACAATCTTTGTTTTAAGCAGAAATAAGAAAAATAATGTATACCCCTGTAAACCCCAGTTTTACCAAATAAACAGTGGGGTTTAAGGGGGTCAAAATTATATAAGCGTATTTTCGTGATGTGGTCTCGGTTTCCAACACCGTCTGAAGGATCTGGCTAGTGTACACTCATGATCAAACCATGGTGGATCATTATAACAATTTTGCATCAAATTACTTTTATTAAAGCAAAATACTGGACTAAATACCCCGGAATACGCATGATGCAAATATGACCCGAATAGACTAACATGCCTCCTCCCCCTCAATGTTAAGTAATGCGGCATACAGGTCTGAATGTATTCCAAAACATATTCATGGTTAAAAAGAAGAGTTTACAGGGGTATACATTATTTTTCTTATTTCAAATCGAAACATAGATAGTTGGTACTCGTTAGAACCGCCACGATGAGGCGGTTCTAACGAGTACCTATAATTTATGTTTCGAGCAGAAATATGAAAAATATTAGATTTTTTTATCTGACAATTTTCATTTTTTGGTGGTGAAATTTTCAATATATTTGGATAGGCATGTTTTTCGTAATGCAGACTACATTTACAAGCTGGCATTTAAATTTAGTTCTTCACAAATGACAGAAGAGCATTTCGTTTCTTCATTTCCACACCAAGTGGTTTCACATTACTTCTTATACAATATAGCGCATGCTAAATTACACCAGCAAATGTTTATCTTGCCTCTTAAAGCCTGGAACAGTTCTAAATTAAGTGATATTTAGAGCAAACAAATGTAAATATTGCGTGATGTTCGTGACAACCAATGTTATTTCCTTTGCGATCACTGAGCCCATCCTGGTTATTTTGAAAATCGAATATCGCTGAAGCCTGCGCTGGGGGATGGGGGTAGGCCGGCGGCGGGCTTATGCAGCCCCGCAAACTACATTGTTGCATATGAAGTCTCCGATTTTCGTGATTTTGCGTGTTCTTTGTTTCCAAAGGCAATCTTTTTTTTACTTTTATTATATACGTTTGTGTATGTAGCACTTACTATAAATTGCGATATGCATTACTTTGAAAGTGAGAGAAAGATAGGAGGCGGGATGACTTACATATCCAAATGTGTACCACAAATCATCATGACCTACGTTTTTGAATTTATACTCGTCCAAGTATTTCTGAAATACAAACAAACAAACAAAACATAAAACTGTATCAAACCGAAAAGTCAAAGTCAGGTCCAGAAATCGCAATCACTTAAACTATTTTCATTTTTTTTTTGCATGTTTGTTTTTTGCTGATAAGGCGAAAAACAAAAGGTAAGAGAAAAGTCCAGGAAGTGCCACAATCACAAACCGCAGCCCTCCCAGACCCCAAGAGGAAGAGGAAACCGACAACCCAAACAAGCACAAATCGAACAAACGTACGAAAAGCACTAAGATTAGCTCTCTCTTCCCCAAGCGAGGTAATCGCAATACTAAAGGACTAAAAAACACAAGAACAAAATGACACATGGAAAGACATACAACAAATCGCCTCTTAGAATAAACCACAAAGCAACAATTAGTAAGACTAACACCGGGACCACCGCCTTAGAACGGTCAGTAGAGTAAACCACCGGGGGTGGGGGGGGGGGGGGGTTAAAGCACTTTTACAGCTAGCTAACTTCACCCTGGGTCCCGATGCTACTCTTAATACAGAAACACATAAAATTCGGTTCGCATAAAGGCTCCCAGCTCAGTCAATGCATCAAAGCGAAAACACAAACATCAAATAAATCACTATAATAAACAAAGACGAGTACCCATGGCTAATTCTACTGTATGCCAGAGTAAATGAAAACCAGTAGTAGAACCAATGCGGGCCAAGCCAAAGACATATCGTCAAGCCCCAACCCCACTGGTTAAAGTTTTACGAAGAGGCCGTCATTGGGTCTGAGGTCCAAACCGCCGTCATGCAATTAAAGAGTGAAGCATAGCCATCAACAGTGAAGTCGTTTTAGAATTTATTTTCGTCATTATAGGGTTGTTAATGTCGTATAGCGGCCACAAAGAGCCAACTGTACTTCACTAGTGTAGTATTTTCGGAGCCTTTATGACCATTGATGCTATTCTAGTATTTCTGAGGGTCACTTTTGACGCTTACTAAAATTGACTTAACCTAGTTATCTTGGTCCGAAAAATCTCGAGACATGGGTTATTTCAAATTTTGTGTATATGATTCAGTTGGATGTGGAATGTTTTTAACTTTGTCTATCATTAGCGTTGTTGTTCCTTTTTTCTGACTGTTAACAATATTTTCTGTAGGAAGAACTTGACTTCTGTTTGTCTTGTTGTATTGTACAGAATACCAATTTTGTTTATATATACATATAAAAACAAACATTAATTACGGCTATTTATACTGTGCAATTATTACTTTAACGAGGAAAGAGCACACATTCAAGGAGTCTGCTTTTTATTTTAGAAAAAAGGAACAGACTGCTTTTCCTCTAGAGCAAACACCTTTTTAAAAGGGGTCTTGCGTGAAGAAAAGCAAAGATGAAGTCGAACAAGAATTGTCAGAAGAAAACACAGCTCGCCGAAAAGGGTGATCCAATATGAAATCAATCATTAACTATTAAAGATGAAGTGTAGAATTTAAACTTAAACATAGCTGTAAATGACAGAGTATGACCTGACTTTGATCTCTGAAGAATGTCAAACTGAGGGAAGGGCTATATGCCGTTGAAACGTCTTCTGTTAGGTTGGTATGGACGAAATACGAAAGCTATGTTACATGCCGATTCCCTTAGGTTGGTGTGGACGAAATAAAGCTATATCTTACATACTTCAGCAGTCATGTACAGCTGTAAATGACAAAGTATGATCTGACAAAGTATGACCCAGGCAGGTCAAACTGAAGAAGGGGTGTGTGCTATTGAAAGGTCTTACCCTAAGGTCGTTGTAGACTTAATATTAAAGCGGTATCCTGAATACTTCAGCAGTTAGGTACACTTTTCAAAACCTAAACACAGAACTTGAATGTGGGTTTAGATTACAAAGTATAACCTGAACTTGACCTAGACAGAAGGTCAATCTGAAAAAGAGGTGTGCGTTTTTGAAAGGTCTGACTCTAAGGTAGGTGTGAGCCAAATATTAAAGCTGTGTCTTGAATTTTTCAACAGCTACGAATACGTTTCAAACCTTAAACGCAGAACTTGAACATAGGTTTAAATGACAAAGTATAACCTGACCAGAAAGTCAAATTGAGAAAGGGATGTGTGCTATTAAAAGGTCTTACCCTAGGGTATGTGTAGGCCAAATGCAAAAGCAGTACCTTAAAAAATTAAACAAATTATGCACAATTTTGACAACTTAAATAATGTGCTACATGTAACGCGGACGCCGACGCGGACAGACGCCGACGCCAACGACTGGGTGACAACATAAGTTCTCCAGTGACATAGTCCCGGCGAGCTAAAAATTGTCACCTACTGCGAAATGATGACAAAGTCTCCGGATATATTCATTCCGTAAGTTTATCAAACACATGCCTTTGATCAAAGTTCTAAAATACATAATATAACTTTCCTTTGTTAATACTTACTTTTAAACTTCTTCGGAAAATTTCATCACCAACAATAAAGTTCACCATTCTTATTAAACATCCAGCCTATTGAGATATAAAACTTTATGAGCCAGCATATAACAAAACCTACAAAATTGCATGTGGGCACAGCATAGACTCAGATCAGACTGGGCATCCGTACGGGCATCCGCCCAGTCCGATCAGAGTCTTCGCTTTCCGCATGCAGAAAGCTTGGGTCCTTATCTACCTATAGAGCGCACAGCGAAGACTGATCATACTGGGCGGATGCCCAATCTGAACTTCCTTGGGCGTACATGCCATTTTGTTGGTTTTGTCGTGCACTGGCTCATATTTCAAAATACAATGCCTTGACTAGATGTCCTTCTTTTGAGCAACAGAAGCTCAGACTAACCTATGTATTAGTATCTACGCAGTCCGTTTTGTGCTTTTGATTTGAACACACACTTAAATGTATATTCTGATTCAAAGTTTTATGGACATGCATTTTGGATTCTTGTGCAAAAGAATGCAGTTCTCAAGGAATAAATGAGTCACCAGTTATAGACAAACGAACCGTTTTTTAAATATACCTTTATTTCGTCTTCATATATTCCCGGCAACAGTTTGAAAATCGTCAAATTATATTTAAGTGCCATTTGTAATGTTTTATTCTTCTTGAACGTTATTTTGTATTTTCGAATAACGTCATGCTAGTCTAAAGCCGGTGACCTCATAAAGTGACGTTAAACAATGACTTGGAAATAGTTGATTATTTAATAATACAGAAACAAATGAAGATCTGCATAGCTTTAACACTATTGCAGCAAGAACACGTACTAACTGCAGAAGAACTTTTTGGCTCAAATAGCCCAAAACAAGAAACAAATATACGTTTTTCTTTTATTAAATATTAAATTACTACTTAAACTGAATTTCTAAAACGATATATATATGATGATAACATATGTCAAAACTATTTATAAAATGATTTATCATCAAAAGTGGTCCGATACCGGTACATTAACATATTAACTCGAAGCATTCGGACAGACAGATCTAAACAAATGGAAGCTTACCCGAATCAGACGCCACAGAATGCGTCTGGCAGGGGTCTATTTATCCAGCTGTTTTTGATACATCAAAAGATAAATAAATGTAAATGTTCACATATAAAGACAAGTACGGTACTGAATTAAGGTGTTCGAACACTAAGGATATACATTGTAGTGTTGGCAAAATATAATATATAATACCTTATTGTATGAAATAGTGTCAAACACTTGTCGAATCTCCGTCGTGTCCGCCAGTGGATGATATACAGGATGTGAACTTGTTAAACCATCATCATCAAAAACATTGTACATCTTTCTTGCAGGAAATTGATCTAGCTGGAGAAAACGCGAAGACCAGAAAATGGTTACAATAAATAATATTTGAGAATTCGAAATATGTAAGCAGAAGTCGGAAGAATTTGTTTGTAATAAAGCGATCCAAGTTCAACAAGATCACAGTGTTTGTTATTAATTAGTCAAAAGATACAACGCTTTTCACATCCGGCCGTTCAGAAAATAAGCCATGCAGAGGTTTGCAAGGGCAATTTAGTTTGAAAAAAAAAAAAAAAAAAAAAAAAAAAAAAAACAGCATCTTAAGTAATTGACAGGTACATGTATCTCAGCAGGCTGATCTGAATTTTCGCTGGGCGTATATATCCAAATGTACAATCTCCGACGTTACGGCTAAGATAGTCTGCTAAAGATGCTGCTAATGTCCGTGTACCGTATTCTATATCACTGTTCATAAACAATACAACAGAGTGGGCCGCACTAGACGTAAAGATGTCTTCGAGCATGCGCAAAATCTACATGCATCCAACGCATGCGCAAAGTCTCAAACGGGCATTTGGTCTCCATTGTTGCATTCTTTTGTGTAAAATGATTCTATTAGCGGACAGCAAAGGTCCTGATCAGACTTCACGAATGCACAGGCTGATCTGGGCTTCCCATCCGTGTATGCCCGAAGACACGTTTTCCTATGGCGCGACCAAGGTAGTCTACGTTTAATCCATTCATATGTTCCTTATTTCTTAAGCACCCCTCTTTATACAACCTGTATATTATAATAACTTACAATGTTCCATTCTGGATAGACTATATCCATTCCAACATCGGCAAAATACATAGCAAATCCTTCCTTTAACATAAGGTCACTCCACCATGACATTGTCACCAGGTTACCAAACCACTGAAGATAGAAATTATTATAAATAAACCTTCACATGAAAAAGAGAAAACAAGCCAGGAATGCCAAATCCTAGATCAGCTTGCGTATCTTTAGTCTAATCAAAATTTAGGGTTTTGGCTCTCCACGTGGAAAATTGAAAACAATCGAGGAATGCAAAATCTTAGATCAGCTGGCACATTTGACGCAGCCTTTACCATAGTGCAGATTATATTTCATTTCTTTTGGGATCATTGGGTCCGTTGTGGGATATTTAAAAATGGAGTTCTGCACATGTATACGCTAGAGGGCGTAAGCAGTGTTGCAAACTTCATTACTGCTTATGAAGAGTCTCAATATTACCAAGACTCCCATTTTCTTATCTGTAGTGTGTTCTTTGTTTCCAAAGGCAATCTTTTTGACGTTTATTTTACTACACTGCAGCTGGTATTAGTGCCGTGTGGCGGCGGTAGAACGTCTCCCCGTACTTTACCATAATGCAGATTATATTTCATTTCCTTTGGGATCATTGGGCCCGTTGTGGTATCTTTGAAAATGAAGTTCTGCTCATGTATACGCTAGAGGGCGTAAGCAATGTTGCAAACTTCATTACTGCTTATGAAGAGTCTGAATAAAACCGAGACTCCCATTTTCTTATCTGTAGTGTGTTCTTTTTTTTCCAAAGGCAATCTTTTTGACGTTTATTTTAATATGGATAAGTAAGACTGAAATATCGTGCGGTCATTTTGCAAAAACGCAAACTTTCACAGATAAAAAATTATGTTTTGGCGATTAAAACTACGTTTTGCCCCAGTTGTGTAGAGCTGCATAAACATTCAACAAATTTTATATACTGCAAACGGTCTGATGCTATGCAGTCTAAGAAATAATAATTACTGGCTATAAGAAGCCATGAATATAACTTATTACTGATCAATTTAGTTGATGCAAAGTTAATGTATGTTGGAAACAATGCAGCCGACCACCTGATGCGCTATTTCGTGAGATATTGTGTCAGCTGAGGCGATGAGAGATGAAGCAGGATTCTCTTCTGGTGAGTAGAAGATTCTGTCCTCGTGGTATATGATTAGTCCCCAGTTCTCCATTGCTCCTACTGCTGTCTCCGGTACACCGCAGGTATCTGAAACAAAGAGACCCTAACAATAACACATAACAGCAAAAAAAAAAAAAAGGTAAGAGAAAAGTCCAGGGAGTGCCACAATCACAAACCGCAGCCCTTCCCAGACCCCAAGAGGAAGAGGAAACCGGCAAGTTTCGTCTGTGGTTTTATTATACTATTATGTGTTGCGTTTGTTTCTTTGGTGTATATTTCCCCACTCTTCTTCTGTCGGTTTCTCCGCAAGATTGTGCTTTGTGATTATGACACATTACGAAAACAGGCCTATTTACATATATAGAAAATTTCATCTCCAAAAACTGAAAGTTTTCAGATAAAAACTCTGTTATTTTTCATATTTCTGCTCAAAACATAGATTGTGGGTACTCGTTAGAACCGCCGAGGCGGTTCTAACGAGTACCCACAATCTATGTTTATGAGCAAAATAAGAAAAATAATGTATACCCCTGTAAACCCCAGTTTTACTATATAAAAGTGGGGTTTAAGGGGGTCTACATTATATAGACATGTTTTCGTAATGATTTCCTGGGTATCTACCCTTACATTTGAGCCAGCGCACGACAAAACCTGCGAAATGGTATGTATGCGCCCAGAGAAGACTCAGATCAACCTGGGCATCCTCCCAGTCTGATCAGAGTCTTTGCTGTGCGTGTGAAGAAAACTTTGGTCATTACCTACCCTTTGAGCTCACATCAAAGAATCTGATCAGAATTTGCGGATGCCCAGATTGATCTGAGTCTTCGCTGGGCGCACATACAGGTTTGTTGGTTTTGTCATGCGCTTGTTCAATTTTAAATCACACACACACACACACACACACACACACACACACACACACACATATATATATATATGTATATATGTGTGTGTGTGTGTGTATATATATATATATATATATATATATATATATATATATATATATATATATATATATTTTTTTTTTTTTTTTTTTTTTTTTTTTTTCAGAAACTGAACAATAATGAAATAATAATAAAAACTGACATCTGCTATAATTGTGACTGGTATTTTAAACCTATTTATGCAAATACATTATTCTAGATGCACCTCCAAGTTAAGGAGATTTTAGTTTTTCTTTATTTTCTATTGCTTTTTTTATAAACATCCTGTATTTTATGCAAAAAAATGAAGACCTTGATCAGACACTGCATTCTTTGACGTCTGATCTGGGTCTGTACTGTTTTCCAATACTCTTTTATGGAACACTAGGCATAAATGGGCTAAAAATGAGTGGATACAATTAATGGAGTACTCAACTTAAAACGTCCACCGTTTAAAGGGAAGACAACTGTGTGCAGTTGGACTTATGTTTTCTGGTACACTGATATCTCTAAGATTAGCCCTGTAAGAAGGTAGGAGAAAAGCGACATCCTTTCACTCACAGTAGTATCCCTTCTATGTGTATTAATTCATCAGCAGCAAACGTCTGTATGTAGAACATAATTTAGGAATATTTTTCGATCATCTATAAAATATTGGTATGCTTAGTGTATTCATTAGAATCGCAACACAACATACATTTGTATTATCTAACTGAGCTTAGAAGTATTGTCACTCATGGAAGTAGGTACATTAGTTGCTACTGGGCATAAATGAGCGTGGTTAAACAGATGGTGTTTGGGGCCAGGCTGTGCGAATAAGTAAACTGAACTTAAATTGTATTTATTCTGTTTGAGTTAATTCAACTTATAAGGTAGTTTTCTGATGATCGCGGAAGTCGCGGCTCGACCTGTGCGATCTGCTAATGCCATGGCAGATATTTCGGTATTTGTTTGTACCCTATCTTATCGAGCATATTTGTCACTCATGGGAGGAGGTATGCAAGTTTTACTGGGCATAATTGTAAACAAAGAGAGTTTTGGGATAGTTTATGGTCATCTCCCCTGGCAAGTTTTCTTTCATAGCTATTATCTGTTGAAGTTGTTTTATGGCCATGCTAATCTAAGATCAGGCTGCGCTAATGCGTAGTCTGAACTAAGATTTCGTTGTTTTGCATGTTAATTCAAATTAACAATTAGTTACCTGATGATCAAGGCGATCTCGGATCGACCTGTGCGACTGGGCCATGAGGCCGCATTGGCAGGTCCGTGACTTCACGCCTCACTGAACTCTGTTTCAGCATTTGTTTGAATATCGGTTTTGTCATTCATGTAAATGAGGTATATATGTGTTTACTACCGTGATGAGAGTTGATAAACAGAGTGAGTTTTGGGAGAGAAGATATTGCTGTTGGTCCCCGCGCACATTACTTGGACCTATGTAATAATATAGGGATCAAACATGGTTTTTCATGCATTAACATTCGCAAGGTCCCGATGGAGGTGTTGCAAATCGAGGCCAGAGGCCGCGGTTTTCAACACCTCCCTAGTGCCCTGGCGAATGTTAATGCTTTGAAAACCCATGTTCGATCGCTATTATTGCATAAAACTGAAAACATTTGTTACATTTCGCGTTATATCTCTTGCACTACTTTGTTTCGCCTTTTCAAGGATGTCTCGCGAATGCAATTTCCACGGACTATGCTCGTTCTAGGGCCGGACAGTACACATCTCGTAACGACAGCAAATCTGTGTCCCCGGTACGATCATATTGAAAGTTGCGTAGCCTTGCATTAACAGCGCGTGAATTGCCTTGTTAATAATACACGGCTTTTCGCCGGTTAATGCACGGCTGTAAATAATGTGCGACACTGCTTTTTATGCAATAAAAGAAGTTAGAGTCGGTGATAAGAAACTATATAAAATACTGTGAAGTGTGTCTGTGTTCACAATGCACTGTACAGTGCATAATCAGAATCAGAATCAGAATATTTACTATTGACATTCATTCTCCAGGACCTGTGATATGGGTAATTAGTATCTAGCTCTCACCAAGGAGATAAACCTAGCCACACCATCATCTGCTCCTTCAGCGGAGGAAATAATCGAATCTAGAGGGTCATTCAATTAGAGATAAGAATTTGCCCTTGTAAATGTCAGATCTTGCAGTGGGGGTCTGAAGAGTCAATGTGTGATGATTTCTACTGCGCCTAATTCGGGAGATAAAGACACATAACAGTCTCCCTTTAACCTGAACAAGGGCTTGCCCACAGAGTGAAACAGAAGAGTCTGCTACGCATTATCCAAAAGACTGGCGCAGGAACTAATAAGTGAATATATCCAAAATACAGACGCATTCAATTAGAGTGTTGATGTTACCAAGAGTAGAATTATAACAAGAATTAGGATATATGCGTGTATTGTATAATTTAAGCATCTTGAGAAACTCAATTTATTAGAGAATCAAAATGACATATATTGATGCTGGCATCTGTCTAGATAAATGCTCATAACCGTCCAACCGAATAATATCATACCGGTAAATTTAGTTTATTGTTATTAAGCAAATACAGTCCAAACAAACTATATCTGGCATTCGAAATCTTAAGGTGAATGGATACATTTTCAAGGGACACAACTCTGTCAAATTATTTTTCTCCTGTTGAAAAGGGGTCCACTCTAAAAGAAAATAATTTGGGAGCAAATTCATTTCTTTGAGAATGAACCTCTTTTTAGAAGGAGTAAAGTGCGTAGAAACCCAAACAGGAAGTCACGAAAGTTATCTCCCTTGTTAAAATGGCGAAATATCTGCCAGGTATTACCAGTGCCCGTAAATCTACTAACCTTGCTTAGGAAGTGGGAAGGTTGAATTGAAATAAGTCTCGAAGAAGGACAAAACCTCGGATCCTATCTTTAATGCTGTATCTGTCTTGCTGATTTTATCTCGATCAACCCAGGCCTTGAACTGAAATGTAAGTTATATGCATACACAGCACAGCGGGGTTGAAACGTGTTTAAAGTTAATGGGATACCCTGTAAGGAAGTTCACTTTGGCGTACGAGCATTAAAAAAAAGCAGGGCTGTATTGAGTACTAGGATTGTGAACAACTTTACCTACATTCAAATTAGAGAGTAGCCGTTTTTCTCGTTGACGAGACGATATAATATCGAATAAATTGTATCAATAATTATCAATTTCGTAAGGGATGGACTGTATATTATCATCCCAGTAAACATTTCCATTTCCATATTTTTGTTGCGAGCAAGCATACAGAAATTTTATTTTTATAGGCCGCCATTTTGGTTGTGTCAAAATACAACTTTATAGTAGTTTGCTGCTGTTCGCTACCGTTCCCCGAAAACTGTCACAGATGAAAAGAGAAAAGAAAGTTTGGCTGTAATTTGCGAGGAACCCGCGGACGCCTCGCTTAACTGAACGCAGAACAGGTCTGGCTTGAAGAGCTCTGTTACTGGAAAACAGAAAGCATTACAGAAAATATCCTTACCGTCAGTCCAGGTCTGGCTTGAAGTTCCTTGTGACCAAAGTCGCCAACTACAAATGCCAAGATGTACGTTGACATGACTGGGGTTGTTTCATAAATATCGGCCACTAAACCGCCTCCTCTGCAATCGAAAGGTGAGATTAACGTGTATGAGAAAAGCGCAGGTACAGAAACTTTACAAGTCTTAACCCATTTCATACTGAATAGACTCCCCCACACTATATATTGGAAATGTCCAATTTCAATTTTAGGTATGCCAGGCTATGAAATTTAGATATTCCTAGAGACAAATGACTGAACTTTTGGCAAACAGTGGAGACCCTGATCACACGCCGCGTTCTGATCTGGGTCTGCACTGTTTGCCAATTACCATGTTACTGGTATCTCGACTACAAACGGTTAACAGTCTAATCTAATCTTTGTATACGCCAGTGGGTTCTAGTTTATCCAAAGGGACAAGACACACTTGCTAGATCAAATGCCATTTTACAATAAAGGTAGCTTATAGGGCTTCTCTGTCTCCTTTTCTGCACATTAAGCTCCGTTCTGAAAATGGATCTATTCTAAGAAGAAAGGCTTTGCACTCAAGAGGGGCAAATATTTTCCTTTTAGAGTAGGTTGCTTTCCAGAAAGGCGGCAAAACAGTTTTGACAGTTGCCTTCCGAACATGTATCAATGCCTCATACTTTCGTTCTGATCCTATTTCTTTAGGTGCTACAATGTGTACTGCCATGGAAAATATGGAAATAAAATATATTTAAACCAATTCTTCTTTAATCCTCTTTTACAGAAAAAAAGACACCAAACTAGGATTTGAAAGACTGCTTTAGCCAATGTATAAGTTAACATTAAAATACCAAGAAAAGGCCACAATGACGGAACACTTAATATGTACATTTGGATCAGACATTTCATCATATACTCCCCCTGTATCTTTCTTATTCTGTAAGCAGTGAACTAAGACCCAGATCAGACTGTTTGTTTCCCACACTGCGTATTATGCACATCAGAAGGCATAGTCTTGTCAATTAATTTAAGGAAAATTAGTTAACAGAGGAAACTTTGAATCCTTCTGAAAAAGGGTCCTACTCTTAAAGGAAAGAATTTGCTCGCAGTGAGAGCAAATTCTTTCGTTTAAAGAAGACATGGAGAGAAAATTCTTTTCTTCTAGAGTAGACTCTTTTTAGAAGGGGCTTGACGTGCAATGAAGCAAACAGAATGTCACGGAAGTTGTCTCCCTTGACGGAAATGACCGAATATCTATCAGGTGTATCCATTCCCCTTAAAAACATTTTACAGTCGACTCTCGTTATTTCGAAGCCCAAGAGACATTTTGAAATACTTCGAGATATCCATACCTCGACATATCAGATTTGCAGAATTGAGGAAAAATAAATATTTTCACAAATGAACATTTAATTTGGCTCCTAAAGTTAAAAATATATTGAAAATATTGTGGAAAAGAGGTGAAATTGCTCCATCGGAGCAATTTCACCTCTTTTCCACAATATTTTGTTACCTGTTCTTAAATTTTCATGTTAAAACAGGGTCCAGATTTTCCCTTCGAGATAAGCGGTTATTCGAGATAAGCGTAGTCGAGATAACGGGAGTCGCCTGTATTTTAATTTCAAATACAAATGCCAACAATAATACATATCTCATTCATACTAACACAGGATAAGAACAAAATAATAAGGATATTTGGGCCGCGACAAGCGAAAAAGTGCCTTCGAACATGCGCAAATTCAGAAAATCCTGCGCAAGCGCAAAGTATGATCCGGGCCTTTCCTCTCTATATATATATTCCGTAGTATCCAACGATTTTATTTGCGGACAGTGAAGGCCCTGATCAGACTGCGCGGATGCACAGGCTGATCTAGGCCTTCACTGTCCGCATATACCTGAACCCACGTTTTTGGCATGGCGCGGCCAATTTAGTAAACCCATTTAAGGCTGGCGTCCCATAAAAGGGACATTGGCAAAGAGTGTAGTCCCAGATTAGACGCCGCAGAACGCGGCGTCTAATCAGGGTCGACACTGTTTGCATTAAGTACAGGAATTTCCGTAAACCACGGTAATAATAAAATCTAACCAGACACCCCTTTTACTAGAAAAGGACCTGTCCAAAGAGTTAAAGACGAAGAATCTACTCGGCATAAATGGGTTAACAGTATTTAAGTGTAATGATTGATTGGATACCAGCATGTTTATCTGTTCTTAAGGGACATTTCTTTACGAATTAAATGAAAAAGCAATAAAACTTTTCTTTGGAAATCGTGAATTGTGAGAATGATAGTTGTTAGGCTGGTGTTCTAACTGGGATAGGGAGATCAACGAAGGAATTCAGAGAAGGGCAGTGTAGACAGTACAGTTCAAACTGTTTCATAAATGAGCCACGTGACCTTGCCACTATCAACGCTCTTGCAGTTTAATTCACATTCGAATTGATGTATAATATAAAAATATAAAATTACAAACTTTATGCATTATATGTAAGATTAAAAATTTGGATATCAAAGTTAAAAGAATAGTCTTTTCTCAGAACCGTTACCTATTTGGATGTAATTATACACGGCTGCAAATGTTTCTGAGTTATAATCAATTGAAAAAAAAAGTATGATATCAGTTTATCAGTACACTGAGATTAAACTCATAGTATTGTAAAACTAAGAGACCAAATTTTTCTCTATATTTCAAAAGGAAAGTAGTAGAAGAAAGGTTGTCATTTTTTCCATTCCGCAATGACTACATGCACGGAAGACGAGACTGTAACAATTGAAGAACAAGTCATAGCTGACTTAGCTGTAAAAAGCTCGTAGTCTACTATGGAGTTCGTTTTTTCTACTTCCAAAAAAGAAATATTTTGGTATAGTCGTTTCACTCCGATTTATATCTTGTTTTCATAAATCGATGATGTCAATATTTCTGTCTTGGTAAAGCAAGCCGTTCAAGTCTTGAGCTACTGACAACTAAAAAGAACTGAAGTTACAGACTGGTAGTCAATAGTTTGAATATTGTTGACTTGTCCAATACACTGTTGATAAGCTGGAATACAAGTAATAAAGTTTGTTAAATAGAACTAATTTGTGATTTTTTCTTCTTCTTTCTAATGTCTCCTAACTTGTGTTCTTTTTTTCTGTAGTCAAGCTACTATCACCTAACAAAAGCTGAGAGTATTCGCAGCGGGCTTGTTTAGGTGTATTCAATGATAATTCTGGGACAATTTTCATAAGTACACCATAAAAACCGTACCTGAAGATCAGAAGACTTCTTTAGGAGAGCTACTTTATAATAATTCTGCGATAATTTTTCTCGATTTCTCCATTAAACGTATATTGTTGTTTCTCATTAGAAGCGCCTTGGCAAGACACTTCTAATGAGTACCAACAATGTATGTTTTTTTTTTTTTTAAGAAACAAATCCAGGAATCATCGCCAAAAACCTTTCCTTCACAAGTACTGTAGTGTTAAGGTATATTGCTTTTATCTAATAACGAATAATTCATCCGATTTTCTAGTTGTAGTGAGGTTGATAACCGGGTCCTTGCTAGCAGAAATATTCAACAAACATTACTATACATACGTACCTACTCACCTAGGTTCGGACCTCAGTAGCGGCATGTTCGATAAACTAATCAGTGGGTCCTTCCTCACCAGCACGATGTCAAAGCGGGCTTTGCGGTCTGGCTCATCAAAACATGGAAATGCCTTTCTAGCATCAGTTGGAGAAAATTGTGTGGCTGCGACATACCTTCAGCAATAAAACCAAATGAGCCTTGGCATAGCAATTACTACATTTTTTTATGTGCGCCCAGCGAAAGCTCAGATCAGTTGCATGGATGTACAGGCTCATGTGAGTCTTCGCTGGACGCACATGTAATTTTTAGATATTGCTTTGCCCCGGCTGAAATGAGCTTTCAACATTGAAACAAGCTGTTGTGCATATACACAAAGTGCAGACAGATTCGCCTGGAATTCCCCGCAGTTTGATTTCTGTTTTCTTTCTTTGTTCGCCTTCAGTATTTTGTGGCATTAGCCACGAAAAGCGAAGATTGATAAGAATATGCGCATACATAATATGATCTGGGCTAATACCTTTGTGTACAATGTGATGCTGAGGGCCTTTTCCATCAGGCACATGACATTTATACAACGTCGCGTCAACATCGATGCAACGTCATCATGATGACGTTGCATCGACGTTGACGCGACGTTGTATAAACTTCATCCCAGCAGACACACAACGTTGAAACAACGTCGATTCAACGTTGATTCAACGTCAAGACGTTGAATCAACGTTGAATTTATTTATTTATTTTTTTTTTTTTTACAAAGGGAAGGTATGAAGAAATGTAAACAGAAAGTCACATCACAACAGTTGTCCTCCTGGTGAACAATGGCAGGAAATCTACAAAGTGTAACCAATCCCTTTAAAAAGTCATATATGCCCCTGATTTTTCGAGGCATATGTGACGTAGAAAATATGCGCAAAAAAGGAAGATCCAGATCAGCCTATTTGTCGATGAAATCTGATAAGCACCGTCATTGTCCATCTATATATTCTACAGTATCCATTTACAGTCGACTCTCGTTATCTCGAAGTGCTAGAGATTCTATGGAATACTTCGAGATATCCGTACCTCGACATATCAGATTTGCGGAATTGAGGAAAACAATAAATCGAACAACCACATTTAATAAATGAATATGTAATTTGACTCCTGATGTTAAGAGATATATTGAAAATATTGTGGAAAAGAGAAGAAATTGCTCCTAAGGAGCAATTTCTTCTCTTTTCCACAATATTTTGATATATATTGTTAGATTTCCATGTTAGAACAGGGACCGGATTTTTCACTTCGAGATAAGCGATTATTCGAGATAAGCGATGTCGAAATGCCGAGAGTCTACTGCATTTATTAGTAAGAGTGCAAGGAAGACATGACTGCATGAATTTGCAGGTTGTTTTGGGTCCTCCTAGTTCGCATATATCATAAGTTGAGTTGCGCATTACAACGTTATTTAGAAATTATTCTCGGAAGCTCTGTGTGGTACAAGTACAATGAATGACGAATTATCCTGAGAACATGGTCAATAGATTTGATAAGTTGCGATCCTTAGGAATAAATAATGGTAATAATAAAAACAAAAAATCAAATAAATGAGAATAACAAACACATTGACCCTGCTCGTGAACAATAGTATGTAACGTGCAGCACTGCTCATGCCTTTTAGCCCATGATTGAGCGATAGTCCATTTTTTTTACAAATACAAATTTATAAGCAAATGAGCTCAGCTTAGTGATCCCAAAAGGGCCAGAGAATATAAAGTACATTTACGTAAAGTACCTTGCGATGTTTTTTTTTTTTTTTTTTGCCGCAACACAGCGCCATAAGTAGTGAAATCTTCTAATGAGGGGTTCTCAAAAAAAAGTTACGCCCCAGTAAACATAAACGTTACGACGTGGCTGCGACGTCGAAACAACGTTAGTATACCGTAAATTGTTTGCTGTGGCTTAAGGAGAACTGATACACTGTCAAATGAGGTAATTCTATCAAAATTATTTTGCAACCTTTACGAAAAGGGGTCTACTTTGAAAGAAAAGAATCTGCTCTCCTTTACAGAAGGGCTGGAGGAAAGTAAACAGTAAGTCACAGAAGTTGAATCATTACCTAACACTTACCATGTGCAACAGCCGCATCAACCCCCCTCCCCGCCCCCAACCACTCCACCCCACCCCCCCCCCACCCCCACAAAAAAAAAAAAAAAAAAAAAAAAAAAAAAAAAAAAAAAAAAAAAAAACACCACGCGGGGCTGTCGTTGTCAACAGAATCGCGACATACTCTAGAAAAATCTCTTACACTTGGGCCACATTTGATGATAGTCGACTCTCGGTATCTCGACTTCGCTTGTCTCGATTAACCACTTATCTCGAAGTAAAAATGTAGTCCCTGTTTTAACATGGAAATCCAGCAACATGTAACAAAATATTGTGGGGCAATTTCTCGTCTGATCTGGATCTGCACTGTTTACTAATGTTCCAGCACTAAGCCCAGTCCAAGTTTTACAGATAATATTCATTGATAACTTTTATCGACCCTTACTCCAGTTTTGAAAAAAACGTTCAGTTGTGGAATAGATTTCGGTTCGGCTACAACATGTTGCGGGTTTCATATCGTGAACAATTGGTAGGTCCGTCCAACGCGCGCAGTTTGATTTTATGGGCCAATGATAATCACGTGGACAGCACATTACGAAAACTCGCCTATTCAAATATATTGAAAATTTCACCACAAAAAACTCAAAGTTTTCAGATAAAAATTCTGATATTTTTCACATTTCAGCTCAAAACATAGATTGTGGGTACTCGTTAGAACCGCCTCGGCGAGGCGGTTCTAACGAGTACCAACAATCTATGTTTTTGTGCAGCAATAAGAAAAATAATGTATACCCCTGTAAACCCCAGTTTTACTATACAAAAGTGGGGTTTAAGGGGGTCAGCATTATATAGGCATGTTTTCGTGATGAGCCTTAAGGAAATTTTGGTGTATGTATAATTTGGATCGATGGTATTCAGACATTCAGTTTTGACACAAAATGGCATCTGGCCACCCTTCGCCTCATTAAGCCTGATGAAATATGACATTACTAAGACAAGCATAATTTATGTTCAAGTTTAAAGGATAGGAATAATGTTTACGGGTCAAAAGAAAGGTTAAATAATAGTGCACGTATAGAAGGATTATTACAACAATGCTGCATGTATGTTAAAATATGGATTCATTGCCAGGATTTATAAAATCCATGACATCTTTGTCATCCGAAAAAGACAGCAAAAAAAAAAAAAAATAAATAAATAAATAAATAAAAAAAAAAAAAAAAAAAAATAAAAAAAAATATGATACTACTGCTGTGAGCTAATATCCTAACAGATTATGACCTCATGACATGTTCTTTCAAAAAGTATGGATTTTATGGGCCTGAATTAATTACATACACATCATTAACTCTTAAAACGCCAAGAAAATCTGCATCTGAAAATGTCGTCTGTTTTTGTCGTCTGCTGAATATTCTTGCAAACTTTTTCAAACCTATTTTTGCATACAGGCAAACAGTGTGGACCCAGATCAGACTGCTCCTAAAGGAGCAGTCTGATCTGGGTCCACACTGTTTGCAGAAATAACTTTTAAAGTAACTGACAGAAGGCAAAGCAGACAACAATAGTTGTGACTGGCGCTTTAAGGGTTAAGTAGTTATTACATTTGTTGTACATAGACCAGGAATGTGAAAACATCTGGGATTACTGTACCTGTTAGTTTCTTTAAGTCTAAATGTACTCAGATAAAATCCAGCAAAATCTGATTTCAAAGCTCCAGTGAAATTCATTTGTAAAAGGTACTCTGTGTCAACATTAAGAGTACCATCCAAATGTAGCGTTAGAAACTGCCATTTAGTATCAATTTCATATCGCACGACATTGAACGCCTCCCCGGTTTTGTTTATTGACCCGAAATTGACCGTCTTCTCAACAAGGTCTAGTTTGTTTATATTCAAGGTTATACTGTTTGTTCTGGAAACACAGTTTATCCTAATCCAAACATAACCAGAAAATTTAAATGTTTGAGGATCATCTCCGTACAGATCCGGAAAAAGTTCAACTAAATAGTGGACGGGTTTAACATTCCTAGGCAGACGACCGTCATTATCTTCTGTTGGTGGGGTGGTTGTAGTCTGATCCCTTCCAGCTGGAAATAATAAAATAAAATTCATAGTTAAGCAAAACAGTCAGGACTAGCCTAAGATTTTGTGCATTTAGGCCAAAGTGTTTGTTTATTGTATAGAATAACATTATTTCAATAAGCAATCCATATTTGAAAACCCCTTTAGTTTTAGAGCACTAATGAGATGTGATTTGAAATGCTACCTCTTTTTTTTTTAGACTTCACAGATTGGTACATTTTGGATAAATATTTGTAAATCAAAGCACTGACAGTACTGATTGGCAGAGTGTCTCTGAGTGTAAGCTGGGAAAATGGTCCTGATCGGGAACTTAAAACTTTCATCTAACCCTTAACTTCCTGTAAATAAAGCAAACAGCGCATACCGTGATCAGACGCCGTGTTCGGCGACGTTTGATCTGGGTCTGCACTGTTTACCAGTGTTCCAAATGTCCCAATCCAGGTTTTACAGGTAACCCTCTATCAACAGCACTCTGACGTCACAACGACAAGAATAGCATCTAACGCGCGGTTTGATTACATTGGTCAATGATAATCTCATGGACAACTACTTTAAGGAAATTTTGCCGTTTTTATACTGTGGCTCGATTGTAAACAGTCGACCCAAAAAGTAGACAGGATGACAAGCATGAAAAAGACACATGTACATGTCTAAAATGAATTGACAGACTTTTAAAGCGACAGGAATTTAAGGTAGTTTTCAGCGAAACTATCACTCGACGAGCATATAAAGAAATAGCATCACGAAAACATACCTATATAATTTTGACCCCGTAAACCCCACTTTTATATAGTAAAACTGGGGTTTACAGGGGTATACATTATTTTTCTTATTTCTGCACAAACATAGATTGTGGGTACTCGTTAGAACCGCCTCGACGGGGCGGTTCTAACGAGTACCCACAAGTTATGTTTGTGCAGAACTATGAAAAATATCAGAATGTTTTTATCTGAAAATTTTCAATTTTTTGGTGGTACAATATTCAGTTTATTTGAATAGGCATGTTTTCGTGATGGATAAACATTCGGATGATATGGTTTCATGTTGAATTTAGTTCTGAGCCCAGTTGTTCAAAACTAACGATGTCGTTAATTAACGTACCGATAAAACTTTGATCATTTAATATGGCATATATGCTAATATTTTTACTGAAAAAAAAAAAATATCGTGAACCCAAACTGTAGTCGTTTAATACGCTGACAAATATTTTCGGAACATCCCTCGTACATGCACTTTTATCAAGATACACGCAACGTAAACTTCCAATTAAAAAGTCCAGTCAAATAAATCAGTAATATCAGACAATAGTGACAGTTTGTAAATAATTGATTCTCTTCTAGTTAAAACAGGCGTATAAATTACGCAAAAACTTAGATCCAGATCACCTCGACCATCCGCGCAATCTGTTGTGCTCTACGATGTTCACTGGCATTATGCACGGATATTGAAGATTCTTACAGCGAACAGCGTAGACCCTGATGAGATTGTGCGAATGCACAGGCTGATCTGGATCTACACTGGTCGCATATGCAATAAGTCCTCTTATAAACTGGAGGGTCTCAATAATTGTTCTGAATAAACTGACCTGTCTGATCCGAATCACACTGAGCAGCTTTCGTTGAAGTGAAGTATACCAGAATGGAAATACCAGCTATAACGATGAGAACGCTAACTACGGCAAACACAGCTGTTGAAGAAAGAATAAATCATTAATATATCACCTGTCTTAAAGGCAACCTATTTTAAGCAGTAACCTGCATGTTTTACCCTTATGTTTGATATTGAACATGCATTTATATGCAACGTTATACTCCTCTGCTAATTTCCACTTGCTAAATTGTATGCCATAAACATGTTAGAATATTACTAATAGTAGCCAATACAATATTGTATTGTATTGTATTAAAAGGTCATTTTTACATGCCTTGAAAGGCAAAATATGGAAATTTACCTGTACTAAGCAATTGCTTGTCTTAAGCAAATACGTTTTTGCTCTCCCATAGGTGCTTGCTTTAAAATTATTCTGTACTACTGTCTACCAACGCTTAAGGGGAACTGACACACTTTCAAAGTAGGAAACTCTTTAAACTTTCTGAAATGGGTCTATTCTAAGTGGAAAGGGGAGCAAATGCTTTTCTTTCAGACTAGATCCCCTTTCAGAAAGAAAATCAGATTTCAAAACCGAAACATTCTGAAAATTCACTTAATAATGTGTACCCATGCATACGCTTAGTTTCACCATATCTTATGACGGAACATTGGGGTCTACGTTACATAGACTTGTTAACATAAATCAGCGATCACCTATCAGCTCACACTGAGCTCACAGGGGTACCAGTTAACCTATTTATGCCTATTGCCCCATAAAAGGAACATTGGCAGGCAATGTAGGCCCAAATCAGATGCCGCGTTCCGCGGCGTCTGATCAGGGTCTGCATTGTATGCAGGAATTTCCATAAAAAAAATAGCTAAAAACTCCTTATATTGAAATTAATGTGTCCAAAGAGTTAAGGTATAAGAGTCTACTCGGCATAAATGAGTTAACACACACAACATTAAAGCGGTCTCATAACAGCGTCGAGACAACAATGTGTTTTGTATGGAGAAAAACAATGATTTCATGAACGAAAACCCTTCAGCAGAGAGAAAAGTTTTGCTACATAGAGAGACAATTTATAATGAGATTACCTTCTGTCATTTTATAAATTCTTTGAGTGCGTCTTTATGGTTTGTATCCGCATTTAGATGCAGCACGTTTGTAAAATGGATACATTTACCTAATTTCGAGCTGTTTCGAGTGAAATGTAAAAACATCTTAGCTTGTTAGTGTTTTTCCATCTATCACAACTGATTTATTACACATATTCACGTTTTAAATTCGTTTTGTTTGAATTAATTATCGTTCATTGTGTCTAGCTGGGAGGTTTAATTGTACCAATATATCAATTTAAACAGCGCAAATGTTGCATGCAGTTATATAATGTATTTTAATAAAATCTTTAAATAGTGCCCTTGGAAACAAAGAACACCTAAAAGAACAAAATTCGGAGTCTCGGTTTCATCGAGACTCTTCATATGATAGTTTTGTAGTTTGCACATCACGAAAACATACCTATATAATTTTGCCCCCCTTAAACCCCACTTTTATATAGTAAAACTGGGGTTTACAGGGGTATACATTATTTTTCTTATTTCTGCCCAAAAACATAGATTGTGGGTACTCGTTAGAACCGCCGAGGCGGTTCTAACGAGTACCCACAATCTATGTTTTGAGCAGAAATATGAAAATTATCAAAGTTTTTTGTCTGAAAATTTTCAGTTTTTTGGAGGTTAAATTTTCAATATATTTGAATAGGCATGTTTTCGTATTGAGGTCTGCATACGCTGCCTAGAACCGGTTAAGCTGAACTTGATTTTCTAGTACGTCAGAATGGGCTCAATTATCCTGTATGAAAATACAAATAATCAAAGCACTGACAGCACTGGCGGGTCGATTGTCTCTGGGTGTAAGCTGAGAAAATGGTCCTGAACGGGGACTTAATATTGTTTCATTTAACCCTTTAACCCTTAAATTCCTGTAATTTAAGCAAACAGTGCAGACCCAGATCAGACGCCGCATTCTGTGGCGTCTGATCTGGGTCTGTACTGTTTACTAAGATCTAAGTCCAGGTTTTACAGATGGCCCTCTTTACAAGGCACTGACGTCACAGTGACAAGAACAGCGCGATAATAAATAACCGTTACCAGGATTTCATACAAACGCGTGGCTTGATATCATTCGCCAAAGATAATCACGTGGACAAGAGCTTAAAGGATTTTTTTGGTGTATGTACACTTATGGTCTGTTGTAATCAATTATGTTACGATGCAATACAGGGAGACTTTTACGATCACCACGCGGTATTTAAAACCAGCTTTAGTGAAAAAAAAATCTATAAACGTTGTTCTTGTAAACAAAAACCATAAAAAAGGACAAAAAAAAACTGATTCTAGGTTTCACTGAGACTTTTCATATGACAACATTTGTTTACAGGGCTGCATATACTCCCTAGCACCGACTCAAGCATCTATGCTATTGATCATGGGGTGCCCTAGTTTGTCTCCGTCTAGATGCAGGGGTCAACTAGTTTGATCTATTTAGGTCAGCAACGTCTGGCACAACTCAACATGTAGAATTTCACTTTTTTTTCTTCATTTTGCGTCGATATGGTGAATGTCGACGCAACTGTTAAAATGTTCAGAAACTGGCCATTAATGTATGTGGTTGTATTACATGTATGTCTGTCCATCTGGGAGATGAATTGTTTTTGTCACTGTTGTCTTTCTCTTCGTCCGTACAAGGCAATTCACTATATTGTTAAGTACGCCGACTGTCATCTCATGACATAAAAATAAATGTTATAAAGATGTCTTATTTCTGAACACTGGTTATCACTTTTTAATTGAGCTAAAGCGTAACTAACCTACCTTTCAACGCAAAATGTAGAAATCTCTCAATTTCTACATTTTACGTTGTAAGAGTACTCATACAGGGCTGCCAATGTTGGTCACTGCTATTTATCCGAAATTTGCCTATTTGACTTGAGTTTCGCTAACACTTGTAAAGCTAACGAACAACAATCCTCTGTACCTTCTCAATATGACCTGTTTAAACTTGAATGTATGAACTCCAGCTTTGGGATGCACCTACGTCCTTGGTTTCTCTAGGTGTCAGAGAAAGGCCCTGGCTGAGAAAGCCATGGATCTTTGAAGTCCGGAAGAATTATCTGGCCGGAACATGCCGACAGCAATTTTAAGTGTCAAGGTAAGTAATATCTAGGTATTAGGCGGAATTAGCCCGTTGCTGTGTTTGATTATGCAATACATGTATGTATTCATGTTTAACCCATTTAAGTCTAGCGTCTCATAAATAAAAGGGACATTGGCAAATAGTGTAGACCCAGATCAGACGCCGCAGAACGCGGCGTCTGATCAGGGTCTACACTGTTTGCATTAAATACAGGAAGTTTTATAGAACATGACAAAGATAAATACTTACCAGACATCCATTATATTGTAAGCGGACCGGTCGGAACAGTAAAGGTAGAAGAATCCATTCGGCATAAATGGGTTAATTTGTTTGGAGGAAGTGTGCTGTGTCATTTCATGGTAAATGTATGCTATTTAGTAATATGTGATAAAAACTATGAAATTATATGTTCACATCCAATAATGTTACCAAGACATCAATAAAGCATATCAATATAATTTTGCGCCCCCCCCCCCCCCCCGCCCCACCCCCCCGCCGCCTAAAACCCGCATTAATGTAGTAAAACGGGTTTACAGGGGTATACTTTATTTGTCTTATTTCTGCTCAAAACATAGATTATGGGTACTCGTTAGAACCGCCTCGGCGAGGCGGCTCTAATGCGTGCCCACAATCTTTGTTTTGAGCAGAAATATGAAAAATATCAGAGTTTTTTATCTGAAAACATTCAGTTTTTGGTGGTGAAATTTCAATATGTTTGAATAGGTGTGTTTTCGTAATGAAAGCGCTGCATTCAAGAAGCACAGTCATACCTAGGTACCGAAAGAAGACACGACGAAACAATAAGTCAAAAGCAACACCGTTCTTATAAGTTGACTCCCGCTATCTCGACCTCGCTTATCTCGAATAACCGCTTATCTCGAAGTGAAAATCTGATCCCTGCCTAAACATGAAAATCTAACAACATGTAAAATATATTGTGGAAAAGAGGAGAAATTGCTCCTAAGGAACAATTTCTCCTCTTTTTCGCAATATTTTCAATATATCTAACTTCAGGAGTCCAATTACACATATATTTGTTGAATTTGGTTAATTGAATTACTTTTTCCTCAATTCTGCAAATCTGATATGTCGAAGTACGGATGTCACAAAGTTTTTCAGAGAGTCCCTTGGAATTCGAGATAACGAGAGTCGACTGCAATAACTTGCTTTTGAACAAAAAAAAGATGAAACAGGATCCGACTAGAAAAGGATAGCAGAAACAAACTGACTAGCAGACGATAAACAGGAAATGTCAAAATACTCCGAACTAAGTATCATTTGGAAATACAGAACACATCAAAACTTGAAAATAGCAGACTCGATTACATTGAGTGAGGGAGAGGCGGGGAGGGGGTGTGGTATGCAGCTTTGCAAACTGCATTGCTGAACAAGTAGAGACTTGATAAAACTGAGTCTCCGATTTCGGTGTTTTGTTTGTTCTTTGTTTCGAAAGGCATCCTTTCAGATTTTTAATTTACCTCAATGCAGTTTAAAACGTCTACCCGTAAATGCAGAGTTTTTATGGAGTGCTCAACCAGTATAATAAAGTATAAACTTTCCACAAACACACACACACACACACACACACACACACACACACACACACACACACACAAAAAAAAAAAAAAAAAAAAAAAAACAAACAAAAAAAAACTCGTGTGTGAAACGTAGACCAAGCTCTTTTTGTCATCACGAAAACATGCCTATATAATTTTGACCCCCTTAAACCCCACTTTCATATAGTAAAACTGGGGTTTACAGGGGTTTACATTATTTTTTTTTATTTCTGCTCAAAACATAGATTGTGGGTACTTGTTAGAACCGCCTCGGCGAGGCGGTTCTAACGAGTACCAACAATCTATGTTTTGAGCAGAAATATGAAAAATATCAAATTTTTTATCTGAAAATTTTCATTTTTTGGATGGTAAAACTTTCAATATATTTTAATAGGCTTGTTTTCGTAATGAGAAAGCTTGTATGTATATATACGATACAGTATACGGAGGGTCTTGTTTCATAAATTTCAAACATCGATCTATCTTTTAGCTGCGACAAAATCCACAAACACATGCAACACTTCGAAAACTAAACCCATAACTTTTCAAATACGCAACCAACCATAAACTACCGAATATATTCAAAGGATAATGACAAACAGGCTTGGGCAAACAGTGTAGATCCGGATTAGAAGCCACTGAACGCGGCTTCTGATCAGGGTCGTCACTGTTTGCCAATTATCCAGCAGTTTTTTGACAAATTATTTGGTGGATAATTGGACTTATTCAAATTTGAATTAAAATCTAAAAGGCTGTCTTTGGAAATAAAGAACACACAAAAGAAGTAAAATCGGAGACTCGGTTTTATTAAGACTCTTCATATACAGCAGTGCAGTTTACTAGGCTGTATACGCCCCTAGTACCGGCTTAAACGGTAGTCAAATTTCAGTGCAACCAGGCTGGGCTCAATGATCTAAAGGAACTAAAAAATATAATCTGCACTATGATGAAGAACGGGGAGACATATTACGGCCACCACACGGCACTGAGTGAACACCGGCTGCAGTGATGTAAAATGAAAATCTGAAAAGTTCTAGATATTTGTAAACCAATATGGTAAGGACGTAAGGTGTTCCAATATTCAAAGTGTATACAGTACACCAGTCTACGCATCTGATGATTACATGTGTTATATACATCAATTCAGGTCACATTCACCGACAAATCCGCATTATTATCGGATGTAAAGATATTCTGGCATTTAGGGGGCATTGTGTCTTAGCGCATATGCGGATAGTGAAGGCCGAGATCAGACTGCGCATCCACGCAGTCTGATCAGGGTTTTTGCTGTCCGCTAACAGAATCATTAAAGTATCAGTTGAGAACAAATGCCCGAATGAGACTTTTTGCATGTGCAAGATGAATCCAAATCTGTGCGTTTTGCGCATGTTTGAAGACACATTTTCGCTCGGCAAGGCCCACGTAATATGGAACGAAACTACTTCAAAATACTGATATTGCGAAATTCAAATGACCAACACGAACATTTGGTTTTACCTTGAAAACTGTGAACGATATATTATTAGACTTGTGAGTTGCATGTATTTTAGGATATGCTTTCTATGCAGGCATATTTTAGCACCAATTAGAATGATAAGTGAGCATTACACGGGTCATGCTAGAAGGTACAAATCTTCGATCGGGGAACAATCGTACGAGCATGTGATTCAAAGTTCGAGTTCCGCTTAAGCTCAGCAAACAAAGTCAACTCAGCCGAGACATCACTGACTTTCGTTCTTTCATGTGCTCTTTGTTTCCATGGGCAACCTTTATAGATTTTCTTTGAAGCAAGCCAAAAAAAGAATCTAATCGACAACTCAGTTTAAGTGGTTTAAGATTTGAGAGCAGATTATGCATTTGCCCTGACAAAAATAATTGCTGAATTCGCTAATTTTCAAGTGTAAAATGCTGCGTTTTCAATGCTGTTTTAGCCTTGTACTTTGCAAAGACCAATTTCAGTAGCTTTTACATGGTGTGCACCAACTACTTGCAACCAAATAATTAGCAGTTCCAGATAAAACGATCCATGCAAATACTCAGAACATAAATTTTGCCGATTTTAAAAGTGAATCACCTGTCATATGTGTGGTCCCAAGACTGTATTAGTGTTTCTTTGAAGAACAATAAATACAACCTGCATTTGTTTGGTACGTGAAAAACACATGAGCTAACGGTACACTTTGAGTGCGGCGGCATCCTAGAGCTGTACTTATTTAAATACAAACTTGGGCTGCAGCATTATCACGAAAACACGCCTATATAATTTGACCCCCTTAAACCCCACTTTTATATAGTATAACTGGGGTTTACAGGGGTATATATTATTTTTCTTATTCCTGTGCAAAACATAGATTGTGAGTACTCGTTAGAACCGCCTCGCCGAGGCGGTTCTAATGAGTACCCACAATCTATGTTTTGAGCAGAAATATAAAAATTATCAAAAATTTTTATCTGAAAATTTTCAATTTTTTGGTGGTAAAATTTTCAGTATATTTAAATAGGCGTGTTTTCGTAATGATGTTGTCAAATGTTCATTCGGTTTGTGGAAAATACACATGCAAGTAAATGTATGCCATCAGTAGAGCGGTACACAGGATATTGCTGAATGACCTCTCTGTGAGTGAAATCATTTATCACCTCAAATAATAATCAGTTGTTTCTTTAATCAAATACATTCTGAGAAACATGGATCGATTGAAAGCAAAGATCAAATCACAGAAAACGAAATGAAAATATGCTCGTTTTCCTTGAATTTATTCAAGAACAGTTAAATGTATTTTGCAACACTGTTACTATACTTATACCTGTTTCAGTGGCATTAATATTGATAGACTCGTTCAAAGGAGTAAAAGTATAACCTACTCAATGGCGACCCAGTCAGCATTCTACGTAAATCTATATCGGGCCGTCATCGGCCCGTCAGGGTAGCTGACGGCCGATGACGGCCCGATGTAGATTTACGTAGAATGCTAGCTGGGGAAGTACCGGGAGACGTTATACGGCCGCCGCAAGACACCTAGCACAACATGTATGAAAGGTAAATACATTGTGAGAAACAAGGATTCTTCGAAAGCGTAGAACGCGTCACAGACAACGAAAAAGCTGTACTGATTTTACTGAATCTGTTCTTAAACTGTTAAGTATAATTTGCAAAAGTGCGCACGACTCCTAGCATCTGCTTGACCGATTTTCTGTTTTAAAATTAATTTAGCCAGAGCATGACAAAACCAACAAATTGGCATGTGCGCCCAGTGAAGACTCAGATCAGACTGGACATCCGCCCAGTCTGATCAGAGTCATTGCTGTCCACATGGAGAAAGTTTGGGTTCTTAGGTACACATTAAGCGCACAGCAAAGACTCTGATTAGATTGGGCGGATGCCCAGGCTGATTTGAGTCTTCGCTAGGCGGACATGCCATCTTGTTGGGTTTGTCATGTTCTGGCTCAATTTTAATGGGCTTGGACGAGAAAATACGAATGACATTGTAGTCGTGCGGAGAGACTATTATGGCCGCCAAACGGCATATATCACACCAGTGATGGTTAATAAAGTCTTAGACACGTAGATCCTTTAAAAGCAAGGAACACGTCATAGAAAACGATACCACAGACTCCGCTATACATGTGTAAATGAAATTTGCAACACTGCTCACAACTCCAAGCACCGACTTGAATCTTTATACAAGAGCATGACCCATTGTTATATAATTCGTGATCTGTATATGTGAGTTTCTGTTTTTTGTCAACCATATTTACATTTATCCTAACTGAGTTCCTCTTTAGTGTGTTTAAACGTTTTGATGTGAGCTACACGCGTATTTTCTAAAGACGTGTGGATAAGCTTGATTTTTTTCCCAAGTAATTTATTTAGATAAATAGTTGTTGATTAAAATTATAATTAACTAAGACGCATAATGGTGCAGTGTTCAAGATAGTCTGGAGACTCTAAAAGTGTGATTTACAAAAAGTGTTGACACAGATCAGACACCGTAGATCAGGGTCTCCAGTGTTTGCAAATAGTTTAGCCATTTTCTCTAGGATCTAAGTTACATAATTTGACATACCTAAAATTAAAATTCGACTTTTCAAATATACAGTCGACTCTCGTTATCTCAAATTCCAAGGAACTCCCTGAAACACTTCGAGATATTCGTACCCTGACATATCAGATTTGCGGGAATGAGGAAAACAATAAATCGAACAACCACATGTAACTAATTAATATGTAATTTGACCCCTGAAGTTAGAGATATATTGAAAATGTTTTGGAAAAGAGGAGAAATTGCTCTGATATTTTTCATATTTTTGCTCAAAACATAGATTGTGGGTACTCGTTAGAACCGCCTCGGCGAGGAAGTTCTAACGAGTACCCATAATCTCTGTTTCTGAGCAAAAATAAGAAAAATAATGTATACCCCTGTAAACCCCAGTTTTACTACATAAAAGTGGGGTTTAAGGGGGTCAAAATAATACAGGCATGTTTTCGTGATGGAAATTGCTCTGTATGGACAGTTTCTCCTCTTTCCCACAATATTTGTTACCTCTTGTTAGATTTCCATGTTAAAACAGGGACCAGAGTTTCACTTCGAGATAAGCGGTTTGTCGAGATAAGCGAGTTCGATATAACGAGGGTCGACTGTAAAAGGTGTGGTGAGTTTATTCAGTATAAATTGGGTTGAGCAAGCGGCACCTCTTGTAATTGTGCATGAGAGTTTTCCATTACTGAACTGTGAACTAAAAAGAGAGACTATGAAGTATGAATTAAGAACTGTGAACTGTGAAGCTTGAAGTTTGAGGAATAAATGTCACCAGCGGTCTCTCGAATTTGTCTTTGTGACAGATATTATAGCTGACCCTTAATGGCTCAAACAATGGCTCGTTTACTATGACTAATTCGAACTCGTTTTTAAGTCCCTATGAAATGCTTCCGATAGCTCAAGAAAACAAATATTTAGGCAAATTTTCCTATGAAATTGTATATTGTGTGTACTTATTAGAATCGCCTCATTGAGGCAATTATAATGAATACACTCAACATACAACTATTGTGTAGAAAATCAGAAAAAAAAATCTTTAGATTATCGCTATTTTCTTCCTGATCTGGTACCATGATTTGCCCTTTGTGGCTCGAACTAACCAAGTCTCGGATAATTTTCTATGGTCCCCAAGATGTTCGAGTCATTGAAGTTCGACTGTTATTTATAATTAAATTTTTGTTTGTTGTAGACAGACCAGATTATCGCTATTTTCTTTCTGGCCCGGTACCATGATTAGCCCTCTGTGGCTCGAACTACCCATGTCTCGGATAATTTTCTATGGTCCCCAAGATGTTCGAGCCATTGAAGTTCGACTGTAATTTATAATTAGATTTTTGTTTGTTGCAGACAGACCAGATTCTCTGCAAGCAATTTCCGGTTTGCTAATTTACGTCTCTGTACAAATGAAGATAATTGGATCCGCAATTTCTGAAACTGTGTCGTGTAGCATTTCCGCCGGGAATACGCAGAACAACAGGTGAAACCCGTCAGTCTCATCGTAGTCTTCGGTCTCCGCACGGCACGAAGATAGCGAGAACGCCAAACATGAAACTCAAAACCCAGTGGACACACAGCGTTGAAACAACGCCGATTCAACGTTGATTCAACATCATGACGATGAATCAACGTTGAATCGACGTTGTTTCAACGTTGTGTGCCTGCTAGGAAGTAATCAAAGCGCAAAAAAAAAAAAAAAAAAAGTGCAGACTCCCGCAACATGAAATACGTGCTGCGCGATTATCATTGCAGATTTGGCATATTTTACTGGAGTGTTCATATTCGTCCGCCGATATTGTACTCCATATAATTAAAATCTTATTTCTTCAAAAGTGCAAAGTTTTCTTTGGTTTTGTTTATTTATTCAATATTTATATAAGCACCAGAGGGTAAATCTAATATGTTTGAATGCAGACTTAAAGTGTTGTCAGCGTTAGCAGGAACTATCTTTTGAGAGGTGGTGGGGGCGTCATATATTTGCATGTTGTATTGTTTGCACAAATGAAATGAACTTTAAAACGACCCATCACGAAAACATACCTATATAATTTTGACCCCCTTTAACCCCACTTTTATATAGTAAAACTGGGGTTTACAGGGTATACATTATTTTTCTTATTTCTGCTCAAAAACATAGATTGTGGGTACTCGTTAGAACCGCCTCGGCGAAGCGGTTCTAACGAGTATCCACAATCTATGTTTTGAGCAGAAATATGAAAAATATCAGAAGTATTTATCGGAAAATGTTCAGTTTTTGGTGATGAAATTTTCAATATATTTGAATAGGCATGTTTTCGTAATGATTACACAATTTTGGTACATCAAGAGCTTATTTTGAACCGAAAAAAAAAATGGCTTAAAAGGGCTTTTGAATGATATTTTGAATAGCAAACCATGTTCTCTGTTTTTTGACAATTTAGTATAGGTGTATAGTTGCATGCAAATATCGTACGTAATCAATTATTCATTATTCATAAAAAAAGAAATTCGGTCATTTATAATTGATAAGGAACCAAACGTACGTATTTACCTGCGCTCAGTGTAAGCACAAATTTGTAGCAGAAGACAGTCTAAAATTCATTTTATTTTTCTGAGAAATGGGCAAACGAGTCATATGAAATGTCAAGCCGTATTTCCTTTCAAAAATAAGAGAAAACGATATTTTAAAGTGTCGTCTGCTGCAGTTGTGATGAGCGCTTTATGGGTCAATAATCGAGATAATTTAATTATACAATCTTTTGACTTCTAGGTGGGAATAAATAGTACGGGTTCCAGTACATTTTTATTGCTAACTCTAGAATAGGAAAGATATACGATTTATTTCGAGATAGGAAGAAAACCTTGACATATCTGTATATAAAACAACTGTATTGCAGATATGCAAGCATTGCTTTTCGCGAAAACCGTGTACGTTTCTATGGAGGCCGATTTGGTACTTAACAAATTCTAAGTATGCAAAATCTTGTGCATTCAGGTTAAAATCATAAAAAGAAGGAAAAATGCTCAAAACGGAGAAAAGGGTGTTGATTTTCTCATGCGCATATGCAAACTTTTCCGCATTCAAGCATGAGTACTCTGTTTTCCTGTCTGATATCAACTTTTAAATTTCGCATGCAAACTGCATTTAAAAAAACCCCTACCGTTTTCTTTTGCATTTATTAGAAGGTATATAGAAATGAGTTATCACCCAAAAAATGTTCGATTTTTCGTCCAATATGGCCGCTACGATTAACCTGTAAGAAAACGTTTGTTCGCCAATTTATGACATTATTCTGAATGACACATTTTAAATTTTACCAGGCATCTTTCGAGTTTTCGTGCTTACGGTTGTTGTATGAACCAATATCCAGGCTTTTTATACATAAAAAACAGTCGTATGTCTTTCCGATTGTTGGGTTACCTTTTTTGCAAGATACAGGAATTGAGAAACCCGACTAAAGGCACACATGGGACACTTGTAAAAAACATCATAAGAGAACAACAAATGCAGATCCTCCTGTGCTGTGGTAGACTTTGTTAGAATGCTATTAAATGAGGCATTATGTCATACACGAACCACGAAGACATATATCAACCTGCACATCATTAACAATCTGATAAGGGATTTTGTATTGTAAAGTGTATTAACCGTTAGTGAAGGCCCCGATCAGACTGTGCAAATGTACAGGCTAATCTTAGTCTTGCAGTTTGTATATAACATAATGAACATGCTCATTTACAGATTCTGTAAGGAAAGAATTTTAAACTGAGCTTCTCCTTCAGATAAGGTCCATTTTTCAAGACATCACGAAAACATGCCTGTATAATTTTGACCCCCCTTAAATCCCACTTTTATTTAGTAAAACTGGGTTTACAGGGGTATACATTATTTTTCGTATTTCTGCTCAGAAAAAAAGATTGTGGGCACCCGACAGAACGAGTATCAACAATTTATGTTTTGAGCAGAAATATGAAAAATATCAGTTTTTTTTATCTGAAAACTTTCATTTTTTGGTGGTAAAATTTTCAGTATATTTAAATAGGTGTGTTTTCGTAATGAATACATGTATCTCCAGATCAGATCCATTTTCGATTCAAATAGAGTTAAACTCCGCAGTACCACGTTGGTACTGCCTAAAAATGGTTAAAAGCTCTATATTCCTCAAAAATAGAAATTTTTATCCAAGAAAGGTTTAATAAATTGATATATAGTATTAGTACGATCATAAAATGTGGCATCTGACAGCCTGCAAAATTTAAATTAGTCTCTCGTTTTTAGAACTGCATCAAAGATGAAATGATTTTTATCATATCTCTGAATTAATTTTGGCAACATTAGTTCAGAGATACGATAAAAAATCATTTCATTTCAAAAACGAGAAACTAACTGAAATTTTGCAGACTGTCAGGTGCCACATTTTATAATAGTATTAATACCATATATCAATTTATTAAAACTTTCTTGGATAATAAAATGTCCATTTTTGAGGAATGAATATTGAATGTAAAACATGACTCCAGATAAGGTGTTTTTTTTTATTTCAACGAAAAGTACTACTATTTTTCTTATTTCTTAAAAAATATGTTATGGTGCTCATTAGAATCGCTTCAGCGAGTCGCTTCTAATGAGTATGCACAACTTATTTTTTTGTGGAAAAAAAGTTAAATATTCTCCCTTTTATCTGGAGCTATGTATAACAAAGAAAACCGATTTGGGACTGGCAAAACTGGTCTTCACAACGGCGAGTGGTCTTACTTTTGACTGGCCAAAACTGGTCTTCGTAGCGGGGAGTGGTCTTTTTTTTTTGAGTGGTCGATAGCGGAATTTTACTGTATTGATATCTTCTTCTTCTGCTTTTTATTTTTGTTTTATGAAAATATATATTTTCTTTGAAAACAAATGTTTATACATGTCCCCCTCTTTTATCTGGGGCTTTGCTCTCCTAATAATATAATAATAATAAAACTATCTCATGGCAAACATGACCAGAACACATTACGAAAACACGCCTACTCAAATATATAGAAAAAAAAAATCACGTCCAAAAAAAATGATGTTTTTCGGATTTTTCATGTTTCTGCTCAAAACATAGATTGTGGGTACTAGTTAGAACCGCCTCGACGAGCAGAAATAAGAGAAATGATGTATACCCCTGTAAACCCTTGTTTTACTATATAAAAGTGCGATTTAAGGGGGTCAAAATTATATAGGTATGTTTTCGTAATGAGACTCAGGAGAGCCTATGCATCTACACAGTCTAATCAGAATCTACGCTGGCTGTTAATATAATTACACCGTATAACTGGTTTAAAACATGCTACGACTGCACAGTTGCGCTGACTGACCAGGATCTACGCGGGTTTTTTTTTTTTGGCCACAAGGTCATATAGCATTAGCAGTGTTCATGTGGACCAGTTCAAATAACTGGGTCACACAAAGAATATCTGACTGCTGACATATGCGACTAGCATAGAACCAGACCAGCCTTCGCATCCGAACAAGATATATGCAGACAACAAACCCTTTAACACCGCTGAACAGACTGCATTGATGCGCTGAGTTTATTCCGTTGCAAGTGTCATAACCAAGCAAACACGTAACGTCGACACGTCGACGTTGCTGCGTCGTTCGACGTCGAAACGACGTTTTTATGACGTTCTGTGTTTACTGGGCAGGTAGTTTTGCAGGTACTTGGCGTTGAATCGATGTTAAATCAACGTCTCTGTAATGTCGCCGTTGATCTAACGTTTATTTACCGTCAAGTGCATGTTGGTAGATTTCTCTAATCAGGAATCAATAATTGTACCTTTTTCCTTTGAGAGATAAATTCCATGTTTGTCACAACTGTTATCTGACGAAGAACCACTTTCGTCCATTGCATATTTCTCCCTCATTCTCGTTATATGATTTTGCAGGTAAAAATGATAAGTTTGGAATACTCCTGATATAGAACACAAACAATATGACTATATACACCAACACATACACCTGTGGCCTATATTAACCCATATAATGCTAGTCAAAACTGCAGCAGACGACACTTTGAAGTATTTTATTCAATTTATTTTTCAGAGAAAATAAGATTTGACATTTCATGTGAATTGTCTGCCTAGCATACAGTTCATATGAAATGTCAAGTCTTATTTTCACTTACAAAAAAAAAAAAAAAAAAAAAAAAAATCAATTTTGAATGTCGTCTTCTACAAATTTGCTTAGCACTTTAAGGGTTAGATGTGGGCAGGACCTAATTCATATATTGCAAATATTTACTGTTAAGAAGTATACGGGCAGCGACATGCGAAAACGTGTATTCGGGAATATGCAGACAGCAAAGGCCTAGATCAGCCTGCGCTCCCGCGCAGGCTGATCAGGGCTTTCGCTGTCCGCAAACAAAATCATTCGATACTATAGAATGTTTCAATGGAGAGCAAATGCCTGAATAAGACTGTTCCTGTGCAGGACGATGAGAAACCGCACATTTTGTGCATGCTCGAAGGCAGGTTTTCGCTTGACGCGGTCCCTACAATAAATGATTGCACAGGTCAGCATGTCAAAATGCTTGTCACAAATGGTTGTCGTGTTTACTTTTTATTACTTCTGTGACGTTTTCTTCGTGGTTTTGTTTTCGTTAATGATATGCTTTATTTAGCTTCTTATCTTTCCCAGCAGAAAATGACTTTACGACATAAGCGGCCAGCGTAGTCGCAGATCAGCGTGTACATTCGCGCAGTCTGATCGGAAGCTTTACTAATCTCTTATATGGTTTATGAGCCTTGATGATGATTTGGTGTTTCACGCCCCTTTCAACATTATTTAAGTCATATCGATACGGGAGGGCGATAATGAAAACCTCTGAACAAATGAAGTGCCATGCAGTCATTAACTTTATCCCACCTCCATCGGGTTTCGAACCCAGGACCGTGTGATCCATTTTCAGGAGTTCTAACCATTCGGCGACCCGGGCACTTAATGTGTGAACCTTCAACAGCGTAGCCCTTTTTCAGACTGTAAAGCTAATCACATATGTCGTACAGTCGTTTCCTCTTTGGAGGGGATAAATTATTGTTGCATAAAATGAACCACCCACATATCAGTACACCTACCCAGCTAGCATTCTACGTAAATCTACATCGGGCCGTCATCGGCCCGTCAGCTACCCAGACAGGCCGATGACGGCCTGATGTAGATTTACGTAGAATGCTAGCTGGGTAGGTCTTTGCTCTACATATATAGTATCTAGACTTCTGAATAAAAAGACTGACGGATTTGTCGAGCAAGCGATAAAGATTACCAGTGGGTCTTCGATACTGATTTGTCAGCAGTATGTCTTTATTTATAAATTCGATGTGCGGTTGGTAGAATTTCGGTTGTGCCTGACATGATTTCGTACCCAGAGACTCCCTGTACTGAAGTATAAAACTGAACAACAATTTTGTAGACTTTTTTAAACGAATTCAACAACTCTGATAAAGTAAATAATAAAAGTGAAGCTGTGTCAAAAAAGATAAGAGAAAAGTCCAGGGAATGTCACAATCACAACCGCAGCCCTTCCCAAACACCAAGAGGAAGAGGAAACCGACAAATCCAAACAAGCACAAATCGAAAAAACATACGAAAAGCACTAAGTTTAGCTCTCTCTCTCTTCCCCAAACTAGGTAATCGCAATGCTAAAAGGACTGAAAAGCACAAAAACAAAATGACACAAGGTAAGACATAAAACAAATCGTCTCGTTGAATAAACCACAAAGCAACAAAGACATTACAGATTTTCCCTTCTTTCGGTATCGTGAAGTGATGAACTGATATCAGTTATCATAAAACTTAAATTGTTCCATTTCTTTGTATCTTCATAGTGAATACATTGAACCATATTTGAATGGGATTTACTCATATATTAATGTTTTTCTTGACCAAACTATCAGCATGTTAATGTTGCAAATAGAAAAACATGCAAAAAACTGTACTTAGTAGTAGTGTTCACTTAAAATGATGTCATTCGATAAAAAGTAGACCAAACTTGATCAAATAAAAAGCCAGTAAATTCAATAAATTGCCAATGAATATAAAAATGAATTTTATTCAAGCAAATGCTTTAAAATTCTACATTATATGATTCAAAATTGCATTTTGTTAAAGTGCAATATCATAACGAAGAAAATACACCACTCTTTATCATGTATTTAAGCTGGTACAAAATAGTAACCAGATATGGCCATGTTATATACCATTAGTCAGCTGAGCAAATCATTTATATACCTGGAAACACACTTTGCATTATATTTACCAAGTAACAAGCTGCAAACTTATGCATAACAAAGGATTGCTCTTCCTGTGCCAAATATAGTGAAAATGGCGTATGGCGCTTTATGGGAAAAATAGTTAGTTCACTGTAACCTATACATTTATTCAAAACAACGCTAACCGGTACGATTCATGAATCTTTTATTACGACAGTAATACAAGGATATTTTTTCATTATTTATTTTTTCCCCGTTTGAATTTTTTTTATATTTTTAATACATTTTGAGCGCTAAACAACCTTGATTTCTCCATTGACGTAATATTTATAAATTAATATTTATCCAGTACAAGATTGTGATGTGTCATAGCATACAGTTCAATCTTCGAAGAATATGACATGCGCAGACAACGATTCTACACGGCTTGCACGCGCAAGCCAAAAACAAACAGAGGTTAGAAAATATAATCCTTCACTGATGTTTAATGGGGACGGGAAAATCCTAACCTGAGGGTCCAAAATTACTGTGGGAAATAAGGCTGTTAAGTTTCATGAATATATTCCATACGGTTTAGGAGTTATGAGCCGGATACGAAGAAAGTATTACACTACATGGATTTAAGGCAAGGGGTTAACTAAAAACTGAATTAACCAGATATGAATTAAATCGATATGATTTAGCTTTTTGTGAAGTTTCATGAATATATTCCATACGGTTTAGGAGTTATGAGCCGGAAATAAAGAAAGCATTACACTACATGGAATTTAGGCAAGTGGAGTTTTAATTAAAACAGATTTATCCAGATATTATTTTCATCGATATGATTTAGCCATCTGTGAAGTTTCTTGAATATATTCCATACGAATAAGAAGTTATGAGCCAGACAATACAAGTATTTTAGGCAAGGGGAGTTAATATACAAACCGAATTAGCCACATTTGTCTTCTTTGTTCGCGACACATTGTCTTGATATGATTTAGCCATCGGTGAAGTTTCATGAATATATTCCAGACACGAATTTTCAGCTTTACACTACATAGGCAAGGGAAGTTAATTGGCAAGGGAAGTTAATAAAAAAAATAAAAAAATAAATAAATAAATAAAATAAAATAAAATAAAAAAAAAAACGATTTAGCTAGAGTTGTCTTCTTTGTTCGCGACACATCCTCTCGATATGATTAAACTATCTATGAAATTTCATGAATATATTCAATATGGTTTGGGAGTTATGAGCCGGACACGAAGAAAGCGTTTACCCTGCATGGGTTTTGGAAATGGGAATTAATCCAAAAACAAAATTAGCCAGAGTTGTCTTCCTTGTTCGCGACACATCATCTCGATATGATTAAACCATTTGTGAAGATTCATGAATATATTCCATACGATTAAGGAGTTATGAGCCGGACATGAATTTTCAGCATCACCCTACTTGAATTTCGGACAAGGGGGTGGGGTGGGGTGCAGGGGTAATTCCAAAACGAAAGTAGCCAGAAATCTCTTCATTCTTCGCGACACATCGTCTTGATATGATTTCATTTGTGGAGTTTCATGATTGTTTTCATACTGTTAAGAAGTTATGGCCCAGACACAAATATTTAGCACGCACGTATGCACGAACTCACACACGCACATACATAATCGATCTTATCTCTTTTTCATCTTTAAATTTGAATACTGTATCAGTTTTATCATATGAAATATACATGTATGTTTTCAATTGTAGGGGGAGGGCCGTAACTAATGTTGTGAGAACTTGTAGCCCGACCCCTTGCACTACAAAATTGCCATAAATATGATTAAACACACACGCACAGACGGACAGGGGTAAAGTGTTATGGCCCGGAAACCGAATTAGCCAGGGTTGTCTTCCTTGTCCGCAACACATCGTCTTGATCATCTGTAAATTGTTTATGAATATATTCCATGCCGTTTAGGAGTTATACGCCAGACACGACACAATTTTAGCTCGCACGTACGCACACTAGCACAGACGGACAAGGGTAAAGAATTATGGTCCGGAAACCGAATTAGCCAGAGTCGTCTTTCTGTTCGCGACACATCGCTTGATATGATTTGGTTTAAACTGTATTTATTTGACTTTATAGTAGACATATACAATACTTGCATTAGACATATATGTCACAGGATTTGACGGTAAGCACAAGTGCTTATTTGAGTCATCTCCTGGGTGAAGTTTTGATATGATTTAGCCATCTGTGAAGTTTCATGAATATATTCCATACGGTTTAGGAGTTATGAGGCGGACACGAATGCACGGACGGACGGGTAAAACTTAATGCCCTTCCTCCATTCTTCGAATGGCGAAAGCTTAAAAATGAAATCGGAAGTATACTTAATAGCACATTTTTACTAGGTGATACAGATTTAAATATTAGCTTCAAATCAGATACATCACAACGCATTCAGGATCGCTTCGGGGTTAGTGCCGTGTCCCTATACTTCACTATAATGTTCAGTAGTTTATATGTTTTCTGTCATTAGTGATCATTGAGCCCTATCCGAAATATTTAAAACACATATATATATATATATATATATATATATATATATATATATATATATATATATATAATTTAAGATTTAAACAAACTTCAACAAAGAATTCCGGCCCAGGATCAATACTGATGCAAGTACTTCAGAAAAAATGTGTATAGGGAGAAATTTGAAATACCACTGGACTGAGTGAGGCTCGAACCCACGCCGGCTACGACGGCAGCGCCTAGCCCTTCAGAGTCAGGAGACATAACCACTGCACCACTACGCTTGTTAAAAAACAAGTTTCATGGAACAGTATTATGCTTGATTTCTCTGAATGACACGTCGGATAGGGTATATTTTTGGTGCGCTAGCGCACTCATTATATACAAGGAACTCTCTGGATCCATAGGATACTGAAGCTTGAAAATATTATTATAATTTAAGATTTAAACAAACTTCAACAAAGAATTCCGGCCCAGGATCAATACTGATGCAAGTACTTCAGAAAAAATGTGTATAGGGAGAAATTTGAAATACCACTGGACTGAGTGAGGCTCGAACCCACGCCGGCTACGACGGCAGCGCCTAGCCCTTCAGAGTCAGGAGTGGTGCAGTGGTTATGTCTCCTGACTCTGAAGGGCTAGGCGCTGCCGTCGTAGCCGGCGTGGGTTCGAGCCTCACTCAGTCCAGTGGTATTTCAAATTTCTCCCTATACACATTTTTTCTGAAGTACTTGCATCAGTATTGATCCTGGGCCGGAATTCTTTGTTGAAGTTTGTTTGAATCTTAAATTATAATAATATTTTCAAGCTTCAGTATCCTATGGATCCAGAGAGTTCCTTGTATATAATGAGTGCGCTAGCGCACCAAAAATATACCCTATCCGACGTGTCATTCAGAGAAATCAAGCATAATACTGTTCCATGAAACTTGTTTTTTAACAAGCGTAGTGGTGCAGTGGTTATGTCTCCTGACTCTGAAGGGCTAGGCGCTGCCGTCGTAGCCGGCGTGGGTTCGAGCCTCACTCAGTCCAGTGGTATTTCAAATTTCTCCCTATATATATATATATATATATATATATATATATATATATATATATATATGTGTGTGTGTGGGGGTGGGGGGGGGGGGTCTCTGATGAGGCCTCATTAGCCGGTACTAGCTTGTCTGGTCCAGAAAACTTGCCACTTAGCTGTTCGTTGCTTTCAAGGGTCGTTCGTTTTAGAATTTATATCGTAAGCTGACAGCGAAGTTTATTGTCGTTCAAAACGTATCATTTATCTTGCTGCAGGTTAGAATCGATTGTGAAATTTTTCACAGAACAGAGAGAAGTTTATCTCTTTCAGCCCTGCAAACCAAAACAGACAACGTAACGAGCCGTCTCATCAGGATCTACACAATTTGTTATTCTTTGTTTGATTTTCGACTACATCTCCTATTCTAATGAATGGATGTCCAAATTAAGGAATGGAATAGCCCATTTCAGAAACTCAGGTATGAAAGGGTTGAAGAAACACAGGGCTTAATTACTGAGAACATTCATGATCACGTCGCCTAACCGTACTATCATTTGTCCCGCTGAACCCGGATATACCCTGTCTTTGCAAACAGTGTAGATCCAGATCAGTTGGCTTCGGGGAAGCCAACTCATCTGGATCTGCACTGGTTGTCATTAAGTATTTGACTTTGTATGAAAAACTGGGATCAAGTGATCTGACTGGCTGAAAATTAGAAGTAGGCGTGGCATCTTAATTTATTCAGCAGGACAAGGAAATATCGGAGCCAACATAGCAGCGATAGTAGCAGTCGTTGCAAATAATAAAAGTCGCGTCGCGAGAAAAAAGTTCTTCGGACTTTCTGTCGAATCAATCTTTCAGTGCGCATGCCTGACCCCTCCGTTAGGCCGTATGTTTATTTCCTTGGCTATTTTTTCCGCTTACCGCTTGTGAGTGAACAACATAGGTTCTGAGGATACTGCTTTTAAGAAAGGAACACAACACTTTTGACAGAGTTATCCCTCCTGACAGTATATCATTTCGCTCTAGAAGAGACAAAAGTTCCATATTTTATACTTTACTATACGTAAAAGTTCATTCTGTAAATGTGGAAATAAGAATCACCACAAAATATATGTAACTAAAATCAACACTTACACTGCAATGATGCATGCACACCTTGGCCATATGCACAATCTGACCAGGGTCTTTGCTTTCCGTTGATATGTGCTACAGTAAATCATATTTTATAAGCGGACAACCAAGGCCCTAATCAGAGTGCGCGGATACGCAGGCTGATCAGAGTCTTAGCTGTCCGCATTTATCTCGAAAATACATTTTCGCTTACTGCCCAGACCCTTTATCCACACCAGACAGTTTAGCCTAGAACCCGAATCCTCTATTCTGTCAAAATAAGGATTGGAGGTGACACCACCTGCTATAGTTGGTTTGACTACATTTCTGGTTAGACCTAACCTTACGTCGGACTCGAGATCGATAGGTACCGGGTTCGATCCCCAGTAACAGCAAGTGTTGTTTCCTTGAGCAAGAGACTTTATCCACATTGCTTAGTACTGGTTTCTACCCAGGAAAAAAGAGGGCCACATGGAAGATTAGTACTAGATTACTAAATGTGTTACCCTCTATAAATAAGGTCGATTATTATTATTATTATTATTATTACAAAATAAGGTTTAAGTGGACTACTATGGAGATGTTTTGGCACGATAGTTTTTTTAAGTTCCCAAAGGAAACAAGCTGAAAATTCAACAAATAGACTTGCATGAATTATTAGCTTATTTAGTAATTTCTTGATTAAAATATGGCATCCCGATACATGTACCTTTTTAATCTTTCTGAGCAAGGTCAGGAGTATATCAAATGCTTAATAAGCTATGAACATGTATAGATTGCAATATTTTGACAATTTGTCATACTGAATTACCCCACCCACCTTAAAATGTTTCACAGTAGATATTATTCTGTACATAAGCCGCGGCGTGAGAAAACATATCCTTTACAAAAACACGCCTATTCAAATATATAGAAAATTTCACCACCAAAAACTGAAAATTTTCAAGTAAAAAACTCAGATATTTTTCATATTTCTGCTCAAAACATAGATTGTGGGTACTCGTTAGAACCGCCTCGCCGAGGCGGTTCTAACGAGTACCCACAATCTATGTTTTTGAGCAGAAACAAGAAAAATAATGTTTACCCCTGTAAACCCCAGTTTTATTGTATAAAAGTGGGGTTAACGGGGGTCAAAATTATATAGGAATGTTTTCGTGATGTAGCCAAAGACGCAAAGTTTCTTCGTGCGGACAACGAAGACTGTGATCAGACTTCGCGAATGCGCAAACGTTTTTGAGCATTGAGTGCACATGTCAGAAGTTACGTTTTCCGACGTTACCGCTCATATGATTTGAGCCAGATCACAACAAAATCTACACTAAGACTTGTGAGACCAATCCGCGCAGTCTGATCAGAGGCCTCGCTGATCGCTTGTGCCTTCTACAACATCCAAGCTATTCAAAGACGGATAAAGGAGACCTCTTGCCGTACTGGGTGGATGTACAGGCTGATCTGAGTCTTTGCTGGAGTGCGCTGGCATATTTCGAAACTTAGACTTATCCGAAGCCCTAAGGAGCGACAGAATTGTCTGGAAGCTTCTCATCTTATATTAGCTCAGACATTGATTGGCAGTGGTGATGAAAACAAACCGGGTCTCATTATGTCAATCAGACCAATAAGTTACTGTCCATAGCCAGCCAGTGATAGAGTTGGTGGATTGATTACAGCTTTGATACAAATACCAGGAGTTTTCTGGTAAATTAATGGTAAAGCATCATAAAGACCAAAATGTTAATGACGCACTCGCATGCCCGCACGCCAACCCACTCATACGGAAGCCCGCGCGCACAACTTCTCCTCCAGACACACAATGGATCCTTGGGTTTCTACAGACTGTTCAAACTACGCGAATGCTCAGTCTGTAAGTTGTCACTGGGCACAGACCAGAAGGGACAAGTTATCACGTGACAGTTCATATACTTAATGATATAGGGAGTTGTTTAACTACAAGACCGTCAAATGTTAATGCAACAGAAACAACATGTGCGGTTGTTGTTCTTGCACTTTAACCCTAGCCCTGCTGAACATTACGAAAACAAGCCTATTCAAATATACTGAAAATTTTACCACCAAAAAATGAAAATTTTCAGATAAAAAATTCTGATATTTTTCGTATTTCTTATCAAAACATGGATTGTTGGTACTCGTTAGAACCGCCTCGGCGAGGCGGTTCTAACGAGTACCAACAAACTTTGTTTTTGAGCAGAAACAAGAAAAATAATGTATACCCCTGTAAACCACAGTTTTATTCTATAAAAGTGGGGTTTAAGTGGGTCAAAATTATATAGGCATGTTATCGTGATTACCCGGATATATTCTGTCTTTGCAAACAGTGTAAATTCAGATCAGTTGGCTTCTGATTTGGATCTGCACTGTTTGTCATCAAGTATGTGAATTTGTATCAACAACCTGGCTCAAGTAATTTGATTTGCTGAAAATAAGAGGTGGGTATGGCATCTCAATTCATTTAGCGTGGCAAGGGTTAAGATTTCATTTAAAAGTCTCGTCTAAAAACCCGAAAAAAAAAACAACAACACTCAAATCGTCGCATTAATACTGTTTATAGAATGACGTTGGTTAATTTAGAATTGGAAACAGTGTTTTGAGGTTTCATCGAGTAATGAAGAATATGCGCTTAGTTTAATGTCCGTGAAGCCCGAATCGCTTCTCGTGTACACTAAACTAAGCAAATGTTTTTCATTACTCGAAGCAACAAAATTGTGGTTTCAATTCTTATATTTACATTTCATTATATCAGTCTTTTATCCACCAAGCCTTTTCCAGAAAGTTATATGTTTTCTAATATTTTGGATTAAGTATAGCTTGTCGGAGGTCTTGGAATAGCCCAATGGCAGACATGGCACGCTTAGCATCAAACGATACACGACTAATGTTACATAAACGCCAGTAGGCAAAAAAAAGATAAACATATCCTGAGTTTAAAATACAGGAGATATTTACTGAGCGATTTGCCAACCCGATGAGCAGACTAGTGCATAGCACGAGTTTGTTTATAAGATTTAGTTTAAACATATTTTATTCGTATAATACATATACTGTTACAGTACAAACATGAATGAACTCATACAAAAGGGATTCAGAAGAAAGTCTAAGACTTATGTAAATCTGTATCCGTAGAAGTTTTGCAATAGTACAACACTTATAAATCAAAACAATTGTCGTTTCCAAAAACTGTTGTATATAATATTTTACTTTGCAAGTGAATTTCAAAAGTCAAAATGTTTACTTTTACTTATTATAAACAATAAATATACATATTCAATTATAATTTTATAGAAATAAGTAGAATGGAACACTGAAGGATTCAAAAAAGAAGGTGGGGCTCCACGGGGGGTTGGGGTGTGTGTAATATAACATTGAACTCTTACTGCTACATTAAGCGATGTTGGACATACTAATCAAAGGTATTAGCTCACGTATACAGTTCAATAAAAGGTCTCAGAAGACTCTTCAATAGGGTACATATATTAGGGCGTAGGTATGCTAGCGATTGGCTTGAAATCTTTTAGTATTCAAAATGTATTTTTGCACAGAAAGAAAGATTTGCTTGTTATCATTATCATTCAGGTTGGGGTCTCCATAGAGAAGAATATTAAGACTAGGTTGACAGAGATGATTAATAGATCTTAACATATCGTCTCTGTGATTAAGATAGAGGGGACAGTAAAGAAGAAAATGCCCAGTATCTTCCACAAGACCACAGGCACATAATGAGCATTGAACAATGCTTTTTGAGAACAGGTGTTGGTTTAAAGCGCTACAGTTAGTCCTCAGTCGGCAATGAAGAATTTGTCCAAGTCGTTTCCCTTCGTAGAAATGTCGTGGTGGAAGAGTGACGTTAGTGTTAAGATGACGTTTCAATGAAGCTATGCTACTGCTGTTTCTTGTGTCCTCAGGTAAAGTGTTCCAAGTTCTGACTGCACTTGGAAGAAATGAGTTAAAGTAGAGCTGAGAATGGCTGTGTATTGTTTGAAGATTGTTAGGGTTGCGGAGATTATATGAGACATTTGCTCCAGTTGTGGGTGGTAAGAGTGAGGACAGGTAAGCTGGAGAAAGGTCATAATACATTTTATAGAACATAGTAATTTTGTGTTTATTTCTTCTGCAAGCCAAGGTGTCCCATCCAGTTTCGGAATATAAAAGATTTAAAGATACTAGTCTGGTTGCACCGGTTACTATACGCGCCGCCTCGATCTGAATTTTCTCCAATTCGTTTGCTTCGTATTGAGTGCAATTATCCCACACGACGTCAGCATATTCAAGTAAGGGTCTAATGAAAGAAAAGTAAATTGTCTGAAGAGATTTCCTATCAAGTAGAAATTTTAACTTGCGCATAATGTTAATTCTATTCCACGCTTTCGATTTGACCTGGGCCAAGTGTTCATGCCATGTACAGTCACTAGAAAAGGTAAGACCTAGATGTTTGTGGGTATCGACTTCGGTTATAGGTTGATTGTTCATAACAACCGGTGGATGGTAAGGTTTGTTACGTTTGCGGGAGAGTAGGAGAGATTCAGACTTAGCTGGGTTGAAGCTGATTAACCACTTTTTGGCCCACTGGTTGATCTTTTCTAGATCGGAATTTAGTAGTTGGGCGACTTCAACTGGGTCGTTAACGATGATATACAGACTTGTGTCATCCGCGAAAAGACGTATTTTGCAATGGATCTCTTCGACAATGTCGTTTATATATACCAAAAACAGAAGGGGGCCGAGTATAGAGCCTTGTGGGACACCCGCTCTGATTGGTATCCAGCAAGAGCTGGCTCCAGGGAGAACGACTCTTTGAAAGCGATTGATTAGATAATCGGTGAACCACGAAAGGAGAGAACCTCTTATGCCTACTCTGTTCAACTTATAAAGAAGTTCTTTATGCCACACTCTATCAAAGGCTTTGCTGATATCACAAAACACAGCACGCACTTCTTTGCCTTCATCAAGGGCTTTACAAAAAGTATTATAGATGTCAATTAGTTGGTTGACAGTAGAATCGCCTGGAACAAAACCAGATTGAAGAGTTGTAATTGCTCCTTTGTCGCGAATGAAGTTGAATACATATTTATGAACAAGTTTCTCGAGAACTTTTCCTACTGTACTTAGAAAGGAGATCGGACGATAGTTAGAGGGATCTGAAGGATCATCTTTCTTGTGGATTGGAGTTATATTTGCCTGTTTCCAATTCTCAGGAAATTTGCCTGTAGAAAGTGAATAACTGAAGAGGTCGCATAGGGGATCAGAAAGAGCACTGGAGAGTTCTTTGAGGAGTCGGTTGTTAATCGCATCGGGTCCTACCGATTTTCCCGTCTGGAGAGACTTCAAACATATTTCAACCTCGAAAGGCGACAAATGTATAGAATGTAAAGTTTCGGTTTGACTGCTACTGAAATGATTATCGGGCAGTTTTGCATTTGTTTCATCGATGGTATTTTGTGAAGAAAAGAAATCGTTTAATGCTTCAGCTTTGTCCTTATTATCCGAATATATGTTGCCTTGAACGTTTAGGGGTGGAATGTTGCTTTTTTCTGACGGTTTGATTACATGTTTAAGTGTTTTCCACCAATCTTTGGGACTTAATGAACCACTTTTAAGTTTATCAGCTAGTCTCTCGTTTACGTTTTGTTTGGAGTTTCTTATTTCATTGTTTACCAGATTTCTTATTCTTTTATATATTTCACAATCGGAACTAGTTTTAGTTTTCTTGTACTTGTTATAATAACGTTTTAGTTTTCTAATAAGTCTCTTTATATTTGTGTTTAACCAGCTAGGATCAGATGGTCTTACATTAATTGTTTTGTTAGGAATGTGTTTAGAAGATATGTTCATTAGGTGAGCTGTTACGTTTTTTGCATACTTGTTAATGTCGGCATCTTTGAAAATTTCCCAATTTGTGTTCCTTAGTTCATTGGAAAATGACTGATAGTCGCCTTGATCAAATAACCAAATATTCCTTTTAAATACATGTGTTTTCTGTTTATTAAAATTTAGAACACAAAATACAGGACAGTGATAGCGAATGTCCTGTTCTAGAAATGGTTCACCTACCCCACTTAGTAAGATATCATTTTTCAAGGATAGATTGTGAAGTTTCCGTGAAATGAGTATAGTCTGTGATTATTTGGTTCAAGCTGTTTTCTTGACAAAGATCATTAATTTTCCTACTACTTCTAATGTCGGCCATATTTATATTGAAATCTCCCGTTATTATCAGATCGTGAACATTCGTATCAGTAGCTAGTCCTATAGAGTCTTCAATAGCCTGAACTGTTGCAAGTGGGGAGTTGGGTGGTCTATAAAATGTTCCAATTAAGAGCTTTCTATTGAGTATATTTATTTCAACCCAGACACATTCTAAGTTGGGGAGTTCAAGGTCATTTCTACGTTTAGAGAAGATATTATCACGAACATAGACGCAGACACCCCCAGGGTTGTCGCCAATACGATCGCGTCGATACGTAACGTACCCGTCGAGTGCAATGTCAACATTTGGTGTTCTTTGATCAAGCCAAGATTCAGTAATACTAATTTTGCTAAAATTGTGAAATTCTGAGAATATGAGATCTTTTTTATGAACCAAGCTTTGTACATTATAGTGTACGAGAGAAATTTTTTCTCTTAAAACAATTTCGTTCAGAGAAATATTAGAGTGCGTTGAATGTTCTGATGCAGGGCCTGGGTTTGTTTCGATGTCACCACAGTTTGTTAGTAATAATGCTAGAAATGTGAGCAGTTCAAAGTTTTTAAACCGAGCTAAACCCTTGATTTTCATAGTATAGCAATAATGTAGTCATGTATGCATCCTGTATTCAGAAACATCTATATTCATTTATGTTATGCAATCGACAAGAAGACGAAATTCTTTTGAGGACGCAAGTACAGGACCAAACAAAATTGAAACATTGTAGAAGCAGAAGAATTCGTGTTGTTTAGGGAGATGGCCCCCGTGGAGCAGTACAAAAATATTGAGAAGAAGTGCTAATAAATACAGAAAAAAACCCATAAAGAATATCAAATAATCATAAAGGAAAAGGGATATACGTGTATCTCATAGAAAAAAGACAGCCCAAAGGGCGGCTTTCCGTTACTAATTATGTGGTCGCTCATCGGACTCATCACCAGTGGGCGATCGCCCGGACCGGTAGGATGAAGACTTTCTTCAACAATCAAGTAACAGATTTTTCCTAGATAATTTATGAAACCCCTCATAACATCTTGGGATAACAAAACTTATTACCATTGCTTCGTTGTTGCCCAACAAGCAAATGAGGTCTAGCAAAAAAATGCATAAATACCCATAATTTTCTCTTACTCGATCATAAAATGGTAATAGGATTGAAATCTTTATCCAAATTCAAAAAACTCTTGCTGAAAAAAAAAAAAAAAAAAAAAAAAAAAAACATCCGTGGTCACTGTAGGAAAAAAAAAGAGAAAATCATACTACCGGAACATATATAGTCTTATATGAAACTATCACCAGCCAACCGAGCGCCACCATTCAACATTAAAGAGTAAAAATCAAACGAGAAAATGCATGTATATTGTCCTCCTTAAGTATGTACCGTTTATTGCCCAACAAGCAGATGAAGTCTAGCAAAGAAATGCATACATAATTTTCTCTTACTCGATCATAACATGGTAATAAGAAAGAATCTTTATCCAAATTCAAGGAACTCTTGCTGAAGAAGAGAAAAAAATAAAAATAAAAATAAAAACCATCCGTGGCACTGTAGGAAAAAAAGAAAAAAAAAAAAAAAAAAAAGAAAATCATACTACCGGAACATATAGTCTTATATAAAACTATCACCAGCCCATTCAACATTAAAGTGTAGTAATCAACCTAAAGTATGTACCAGTTAATTCCCTTGAATAGGAGTATATTCATTTATTTACCTATGAGTATTTAAGGGATTTGAGCGGGGCGTCAACAAAAAATCAAGTATCAAATGAACAATACAATACATGTACAATATATGGTGCATAAACAAAGCTATAAATCCTGAATGACGTCCTGAGCATGACGCGAACTGGAGACTTCCATCAATTACTGATTTAGGGTAGTTTGGATTAGTTTGGATTATCAGTCCTTTCTGTTTGTTTGATTTATGAACATTTGGGCCAAGTCACAATAAATGATCCCTAGAATTGTGCAAGTTATAATCATCAAGTTTCTCGCTATACTGTTCGCAGCGGTAAGGCTCTTCGTTCACCTTGTAGCGATATATATATTGGTATGCTCCAATTTACGTCATGCCCAGAATATCTTCAGGATTTATACTTCAAACTGTTGCCAAAAAAAAAAAAAAAAAAAAAAAAAAAAACTAAGTGTTTTGACTATACATTGATATAATGAAACATCGTCGCCGGGAGTTGGTCGACCAGTCAATGCACGAATCGGTCTGCTCAAGTCACATAGATTCCACAGAGGACTAGGCTATTATATAAGGCAGCTTAGAAGCTATACTAACCATGCAGCAGACATCGAATGTACCTGTCAGTATGCGTGGATACAAAGACTAGTCTGCGTCCTCGCTGTTTGCGCTTGTCGTTCGACTGGTCTACCCCATCCCCGTGACGCGGTTCCTACACATTCATAATAACTGGACAGAATATTAAATTATACATCATCCGTAGAGCCCTGTTCCTTGTCCGAAACGAAATTGAAGGAACAAGGATCACGTGATGACTGGGAACAAGCTGTGACATACATCTCACCCAGTTCCGTTAGGCTCTTGCGACACATGAGACAAGAGTCTCGGCAGGCGAGATGTGCAGGGTGACTTTCTAACGTCCATGTCTTACTCATGTTCTATTTATTAATTATTTGGTGTGCTTATTAAAAATTAAAATGCAATATACATATCATCTCTACCCGAAAACTGGAAAACAGCGCTTACACACTGTGAAGATCATGTATGGTGATTAGACCGTGTCGCTCGATAAAATCATGCAAATTGTCATCGTGAGATTTAGGTTAGTGTATCAAAGTGTATTGACCAACAAAGCTACAACTTGAACGGTAAGTCGTTATTAAATTACTTTTTAAAATATATATAGTAGTCATATAGAAATCGTATCGCTGACGTTGAAGGTGCAACATGTATTTATCAACTAATAAAATTTAATTACCCATTGTGTGTAGGACATTATTTCTAATATTATACTTGAACTTTTTGTGCATCAGTAAATCTGCCTGCCTAAGATCTAAAATTGGTCCTATGGTCACAGAAAATTCACTTTTAAAATTAGCATATCTGGTAAATTTTATATAAGACAATATTCCGGTAACAGAACTCTCCCAACATGTAGCCTCGACCATTATTGAAGAGAGTGTCCTGTTACTCGGGTATTGTCTATTACTTAAAACTCGGAATAACACCTGGGCAGTGGGCAGGCGTAGTAGTGTTTCTTGTAAGACATTATATCGGTATTAAAAGTAATTCCATTTAGACAAAAAGTAAAAGTATACATACATTGAATGAACTACACAGGTTGATGTTATACATTTAAATAGTAAACAAGATCAGAGTAATAGTCACAAGGACATAAGCAAAGAGTTCAGACGCGGGTCAGACGCCACATACTGCGGCGTCTGATCAGGGTCCGCACTGTTTGCGTAAGAAACACAACACATTCAATGGGACACATTCAATGAAAACTGGCACCATCCGAGTTGAGGTCCAAAGTAAGGCAGAACACAGCACCTCCCACAAATGACAAACGGTCACCTGTACGCCAATGAAGACACAGAAATGAGTGCGCAGACGCGCAGTTGATCAAGATCCTGATCCGCGTTCTGCAAAATGCGAAGGACCCATATTTCCTCGTGTGACATGCAACGGCCTAGGGCAAGATGCACCCAGACCTAAGTCAGCAGTTTAAAGAACAGCTTGCATACCGGTTCGACTCATGAATTTAGTAGTGGCCCAAATGAATATATGTGACCTGACAGTCAAAAGATATCGCCGTGGAGTGAAATTGTTAGTAGAAAACGCGATACTTCACAACGGACGACGACAATACATACATGTAGTATGATATATTATAGCACACGGTAAACGAATTATGACGTAAATAGTGACTAATTTTTGGTCAATAACTGACCTATAATAGTACTGTCGAAGATCTGACCCCGGCTGGTAGACCCACGAGGTCATAATGCATTTCTAACAGAAGAGGTTAAGGGTTAACGGCCAGGGTCATATTTACTCCAGCAGCGTTGTGATCTCATATTAGCCGAGGGCAGATCACGTGATCAAACAATAAATAGAACAGTTGCGAATATAAATTTTAACGGTAAATACAAATGTCTGGGTGTTTGTTCATGTAGAACAGTAATTTACCTAAAAAAAAAACTCTGTATTGAGCAGGTCATAGAATGAAGAGACAGTATCTGGTACTATGAGTTTAGAATGGTCATGTTACACATAGCGCAACGGAATAGCGCAACGGAATAATTTGGAGAACTACCTATTACAAGTTAATTGGCTGACCATCCTACTTCACATCGTACACTTTTAGGTCCGACATACATGTAATTTTAATTTTATTGCCATCAGAGTCCAAAATATGGGGATAACCAGCAAAAATCCATGTTTTGTTTATTTTCGAAGTCTGGATCCGTTGGATACGCCTACATTCAAAGGCTAATTGATTCCGTGCTGAAGTAAGATCCTCATTTATGTACACATTTTTTATATTTTGATCACGCAAGGCAGTTCTACCCTGGAGTAAGTTACGTCTGGCACTACTATTTGTGAATTTGATAATTATTTCACGACTCTTTGGCACTGAACGTGCTGATCGCGCTGTGTTTTCAACGTCACCGCCAAGGACGCCATCGTCATCGTTGACGTTGTCATAGTTGACGCTGGTGTCTGATTTTGGCGGACCAACGCGATGAGCACGGTCAATGTCTAAAGCCGTTATGTTCGATTTCACTGTTTTGGCAAAATCCAGAACTTTTTTGGTCACATCCTCATTACTAGTTTCGGCAATGCCAAAAATCCGTAGACACATTCTTCTGGAGTACTGCTCAGCTTCATCCTGCTTTTTTTGAAGAACAATAACTTCATTCTGGAGGCTACTACACTGTTCCTTTAAACTTTCAAGGTCAGACTTTGTGGATACGAGTTCAGACTTCAATGATTCAGATACTTCACTGACTTTAGACTGCACCTGATCGCTTATTTCCTGTTGCAGCATCGATTTAACAAGCTGTGCAATCCTTATAATATCAAATTCAGAAAGTCCAGGTCCAGGTGTGGCAGACGAGAACCCCACCATCTGAGGATGAACGCCCAGACCAAGAGCAGGGTTCATGATCGGCGGTTGAGGCACGAAACCTACGCCCGGGCCAAACCCAGGTTGGTCTTGACTTTGCTGGCTTTGCTTGGAGAAATCGGATTCATGCATCTTTGGACTGCTAAGTGTGCTAGGTGTACTAGGCAGGTCAACTGTCACTGGGTCGACTGTATCGCACAGAGTTTTCAATAATGACTGAGATACAATTACTGAATCTGTGTCTGATTCGGAGGCAATTTCATGAACAGTTTCAGCTACAGCAGTCGAGTCAGTTTTTACACCAGTCCCCTGAGATTTGGGCTTTTTTGGAGATGTCTCTACAAGAGGTGATGACTTATTGCTAGGTGTACTAGGCAGGTCAACTGCCACTGGGTCGACTGTATCGCACAGAGTTTTCAATAATGACTGAGATACAATTACTGAATCTGTGTCTGATTCGGAGGCAATTTCATGAACAGTTTCAGCTACAGCAGTCGAGTCAGTTTTTACACCAGTCCCCTGAGATTTGGGCTTTTTTGGAGATGTCTCTACAAGAGGTGATGACTTATTGCGTTTTCTGCTTTTTCTGCGACTGCCCGGCATAATACACTGGCATTTTCACACCTTTAGAGGCGATACGGTAATTGTTTACAAAATTTTCCCGCCTCGGATTCACTGTCAATCACTGGCAATCAACTTATAACTTCAAAACTTCAAAAGACGATATGTTTGTATCATAAAAGTTATATATTCGAAAAGCCGAGGTAAAGATCTGTCACTCACATGTGTTTAGATTATCCCTAGTTCCTTATAACTTCCTAAAATTCACATAATTTTCACTGTTAATTTCACTGTTTTGAACCGACAATCACGTTTGCTAAATTTTAGCATGTTTTAATGCAAAACCATTTATCGTTACTACCTAAGCACAAAAAGCTTTATCATAGTCATTGATTTTTTAAAAACAAGTCGAATATTTTCGTTTTTCCCCATAGTAAAATGGCTGCAAATTATGCAGAAAATCAATTGAATGGGTAGTTTGGATGCAGTTTTTAGACAAGTTCCACATGATCAAACTTATTGAAATTTTCATAATATTATTACGGAACATCAATAATTTAAAATTGGTGAAGAACCGCAAAAACGTACGTTTTCTTAAAAAACAAAAAAGTCTAAAAATTCAGTTTGCTATAGAAAGTGCATAGGTCAGGCTCATGTTTGGCCATAACATTAATTTTGCGGTAAATATTTGTAAACTAAGCACAGGAACAGAAACGACAAATGGTTTCTGATAAGATATTGTCAATCACAAATCTTTTTTTTTTTTTTTTTTTTTTTTTTCATCACGAAAACACACCTATATAATTTTGACACCCTTAAACCCCATTTTTATATAGTATAACTGGGGTTTACAGAGGTATAAATTATTTTTCTTATTTCTGCTCAAAACATAGATTGTGGGTACTCGTTAGAACCGCCTCGGCGAGGCGGTTCTAACGAGTACCCACAATCTATGTTTTGAGCAGAAATATGAAACATATCAGAGTTTTTTATTGGAAAATTTTCAGTTTTCGGAGTTGAAATTTTCTATATATTTGAATAGGCGTGTTTTCGTAATGACGCCGAAGGATGTCGAATGCACAGTACGTTTTCTGACGTTGCCACTGAATCTTATAGGTCGACAGCATTATGTTACGTAACGTCATGCAAACAAGCGACATATGCGGTTGAGGAAAGACTTCGAATAACCTTATGAGGTGGCTCAAATGGACGGGTGATCTAAGTCTTCGCTACCGGGCGTGCCTCGAAGATACGTTATGCTTAGCGCAGCCCATAATGTCTGCTGAAACAAAGACATGTTCTCAATCATGCGCCGAAGTGTTCTGTAAAGAATGAGTGCTGAAACTGCTACATGTATTTTATCTTCCGAGTCTGGTTTCGATTTTATCGCTTAGCACTCTGGCTTAAATTTTCAGCAGAAAACATTTTGAAATATTTTTCTGATTTTCCCAGAAAACATGCCACTTTGCATGAAATGTCAAATTCTGTTTTCTGGGGAAAAATAAGAAAACTATCACCAATTTGTCGTCTTATAAATTAGCCACCGAGTAGTAAAGATTTAACAGCTCTGTCTTTCAAAGAAATCTAATTCGTTGTTTGACGCGCTTGCTTCCTCCGATTCCAATCCTTTCCCAAAATCTAATTTTGAAGGCAAACAATAAACTAATTCAATTTTTTAGAAGTCTTTTAGATGTCCATATATTCCTCATTTAGTTTTATGTATCGTTATGAAAACACACCGATTCAAATATATTGAAAATTTCACCACCAAAACTGAAAGTTTTCTGATAAAAATTCCAATATTTTTTATATTTCTACTCAAAACATAGATTGAGCAGAAATATGAAAAATAATGTATACCCCTGTAAACCCCAGTTTTACTATATAAAAATGAGGTATAAAGGGTTCAAAATCATATGGGTATGTTTTCTGTATTATGTAGTGAAAATGCCATAAAATTACATAGCTATAGATAACAGGGCAGTACGACAAATGCTCTTCTAATATATCCATGTAGGTACATATAGTGGGTACACTGCGCCACATGATCACATGGATAAATACGAAAATAAACATATTAAAAGTAAATTGAATGACAAAAACGCCTTATCTAATTATAAGTATCATGACAAAAACGTGCCTACATAATTTTGACCCCATTAAACCCCACTTTTATATTGTAAAACTGGGGTTACAGGGGTATACATTATATTTTTCTTATTTCTGCTCAAAAACAGCGATTGTGTTTACGCGTTAAAACCGTCTAACAGTGCCAACAATCTATGTTTTGAGCAGAAATATGGAAAATATCAGATTTTTTATCCGAAAACAAAAACATTATTTTGCTAAAATTTTCAGTATATTTGAATCGGCATGTGTTAAAACGTAATGTGGTCAAATTCACAACGGTTCTAGTTAGGGCGTTAGTTAAAACAAATGCGAGCTCGCTAAGTGTTGCAAATGACTATCGATCACGAAAACACTCCTATTGATTCTGACCCCACTTAAACCCCACTTTTATATAGTAAAACTGTGGTTTACAGGGGTATACATAATTTTTTCTTATTTCTACTCAAAATAATAGATTGTGTGTAGCCGTTAGAACCGCTTCGATGAGTACACACTATGTTTTGAGCAGAAATATGAAAAAAAAATCAGAATTTTTTATCGGAAAATTTTCAATTTTGGTGATAAAATTTTCAGTATATTTGAATAGGCATGTTTTCGTAATGCTGTGGCGAGTTTTATTTAGAATGACATAGTTTCGTTTGATTGCGATTGCGTGTAACGATACCACAACTACGCGGTACTGCTTCAGACTTCCTTGAAATTGCATGAAATGACACAATGAAATCTTACTTCTATCTACAAATGAACGTCAACCCTAGAAAATGTACCATCGGACATGTACGCCCAGCGAACATTCAGAGATCACCCTGTGTATTCGAGAAGTCTGATAAGAAACCTCACTGGGCGCGTTTCGGATAGTCAAGGATGCAAAATGTCTTAATGCAGACAATGAAGACTGATCAGACTTCACGAATGCACAGGCTGATCTGAATCTCCTTGGTAGCACACGTCTGAAGGTACCTTTTATGTTTTCTCGTGTAGCGGCTCAAATAGGAAACAATTACCGGCTTCGCAGTAAATCGTACATAAAATCCCGCCCTCTTTGATATGAAGAAATATGGAAAAAATTGTATTAAAGCACACAAAACCTTTTTCTGTTTGATTGAAGAAAATATTTCGAAATCATTTAGTATTTCACGAAGAAATGGGTATGCCTGCGCCTACGCTGTTCGCACCTAAGGAGTGTCCAATGCCTTCAAATTAGCAATACGAGTAAACACAGGTAATAATTATTGAAAGGTAATTGTCAATAGCGTTTAACGTTAAAATTACAGGCAGTAGATACAAATTGATTATAAATGGGGCTTGCCGTTTCGAGACAGTCTTTTAAGGGTACTGGCCCCGAGGTTATAAAAGCATGAGCATGAAATTGGTCATGCTGATAAATCTCAACCAATTGCAAATTCTTTCATGCTAAACATAGCTGAGCATGAAAATTTCTCTACTTATAGATATGAAAATGCCATTTATTGTTGGCATTTTCATATCTATTAGCAGAGAAAATTTCATGCTCAGCTAAGTTGAGCATGAAAAAGTTTTATAAATTCGGGGCCTCGATACTCTTGGTAGATTTCCCTTTTTTACCAAGGAAGATATTATTGATTTCCTGTTTGCTTCCTGCATACCATGCGGCTTCTAAAAAGGGTATACTCTAAAAGGAAAGAATGTCGTCCCATGGGAACAAATTCTTTCCTTTTAAAGTGTGTCCCTTTTCATATATATATATATATATATATATATATATATATATATATATATATATATATATATATATATATATATATATATATATATATATATATATATATATATATGTACGTGTATAAATGGCTGGCTCACTCAGGTGAACAAGTCAAGGCACGTAGTCCTCACACCCTCCTTACACAGCTGTATAGCTAGACAATGACGACTCTATATCTATCATACTCGTATATAACTAGACAACGGTCACTACAACTGTTTAAAATCGACACCATAAGACGTCGCCTGCGCCAAATGTCGAACAACCATCTCTATATTAATTCTGGAACTGTCAAGCAGAGGGTAATATTGAATTTTTTTATCAGTCACTAAAGCAAGTTTTTTAACCAGTTTACAGCAGTACTTGACCCGAATTATCTTTTTGAGGCCTCTGTGGTTAATCTAGATGTGGTATACCCCACCCCCACACCTCTTTTCACCACCACGTACTGATCGTCCTAAGGCAATGCTTCTGCGGAGTGTTTTGCACTGTTCGTTGTCTAATTGTTGTTTTCAGCTGATCCTGTCTAGCACTGTGATCTTTTTTATTGGGGAAGAGGTGCTAGTTGCTTTGCTTTCCTTTGGTTTCTGGCATGTGTACGGTCTGTCTTGGTTTGTTTGCTCTTCCTCTTGGTGTCATTGGTAAGCTATGTCCTGTAATCATTATGAAAACACGCCTATTCAAATATACTGAAAATTTTACCACTAAAAAAATGAAAATTTTCAGACAAAAATTCTGATATTTTTAATATGTCTTCTCAAAACATAGATCGTGCGTACTCGTTAGAATCGCCTCGACGAGGCGGTTCTAACGGGTACCCACAATCTATGTTTTTGAGCAGAAATAAGAAAACTAATGTATACCCCTGTAAATCCCAGTTTTACTATATAAAAGTGGGGTTTAATGGGGTCAAAATTATATAGGCGTGTTTTCGTGATGTTGTGGCTCTTTCTGTGCATCTTCTATACTATTTTTCGAGACATGTGATACAGAGAAGCAACAAACAGAACGGACATGATACTGTTAGCTGTCACTTTGTGCTTTGCAATTCTGTATTTAAAAAAAAGATTGAATTTGTTACTAAAGCATGCGCATCTTATAGCGATTGATCCCACATTTTCTTCAGAGCCCAGTTGTTGAAAGCATCGTTATCTTAACAAGCTCGTTAGTGGTCAAATGTTAAATGTTCTAGTAAGTACAATACCAAATTCATAGGTATTTTTACAAAAGCAAAAGCTACTCACATTTTGTCAGCAAAAATATTAGCATTTATGCCATATTTAATGATTTTAACGATACGTTACCTAACGACATCATTAGTTTTGAACAACTGGGTCCTCGACTAATTGTGTTTAAACAAAATAGAAATAAACGTGACGAAGCTAATCATATGGTGATCCAGACTCAGACTGCTGTCACAAACTAATGTCTTTTTCAACCCTAGTCCTGTTGAATCCGGTTATATCGTGCCTTTGCAAACAGTGTAGATACAGATCAGTTGACTTCTTAAGAAGCCAACTGATCTGGATCTGCACTGTTTGCCATAAAGTGTGCGAATTTATATCATATATTTATATATACCTAAACAAGCAATCTGATTGGCTGACAGTTCGAAGTGGGAGCGGCATCTTAATTTATTCAGCATGACAAGGCTTAAATTGGGGAAGATAAACCTTTAATTTCATATTGCATGAACGATAATAAATTTCCACCTCTAACAATGTGAGTATTAACAATCTGGATGACAAGACAACTGTACGTTTACCAGGTCCCGAGATTATAAAACTTCTTTCGTGCTCAACTGAGCTGAGCACGAAATTATAGCTACTAATTAGTAGAAGAAATTTCATGTTCAGTTATGTCTAACAAAAAAAAACTTGCAGTTGTTAGAAATTTGAGTTTTATTAGCACGGCAAATTTTATGTTCAGCTAAGATGAGCCCTAAAAAGTTTCATAACCTCGGGACCAGGTTTATGTCCCGCCCTATAAAACACCAAACGTCCCTGTCCACAGTTGCAAAACAGTATTGCTGTTGCACTTCTTCTTTTTGTTTGTCATTTTGTCGAGGAAGTTTTATTTGAGCCGCTGTGCGAAAAATGGTCGGGCCTATCGTGGTCTTACTTGTGGTTGTCGACACTATGAATTGATCTCTAAATACGATACCGGACTAAAACAACTTCTTCCTCAAGGCCTATCGGTACCTGAATTCTACGGTGGCTTAGTATATAAGTTTAGAAAAATTGTTGGAAAATCTGAATTTTCTGATTATTGTAGTAGACTTGCCATACGTTATAAACGAAAGGGGTATATCATCTGTGTTATAAAACAGTCGACTTTCTTAGCGAATAATCCATTCACGGTTGACCACTTTGTTTACCTTTTTAATTGCACGCCATTAGGCCGGGATTCAGACTCTATGATGGCCTCGACTTAAAATCTTTTTAGTAGATGGTCTAAACAGGAACTTTTTATGTTTGTTTTTCGGCTCATCGGTGTTCAACCGGTGTTTTCTCCTTTGCTTCAGTATTCCAGTGGTGTTGTTTGACAACCCGAGGATCTCCAATGTCTCAACAAGTTGTTTGTGTTTAGTCTTCGTCTTTGCCTCGTTAGAGACTTTATCTGTGATTTATCTTTGCCTGTAATGATTCATGGATGATTTAGAAGACCTCCACACGGACAAAACAAATATATGACTTTTAGTAAGCTGAGGGCAAGGGTTTGGATCCCGTGAAGCCAGCTTAAGCCCAACAGTAACTCATTACTGACTGTTCCAAGGCGGTTCTTCCATTACGGCACTTTTTGTTAATTGTTATGCAATGTTTCACTTTCGAATGTTTTTTCTTTAATAATTAAGTAAGTTGATTATATATTCAGATAAGTTTGGGTAACAGAGATCCCACCTTTCTGGGAAAGAGTTGCCAACTCGTTCCGTCTTTTCATTTTGTGGCCGCTTTATTGTATTTGTCTGTCTTTCCGTTTGGTGTTGGGGACTTGATGTGGATCTGATTGTATCAGTTCCTGAGTTCTTTTATTTACTTCTAATGTACTTGCTTCAGATTGTCATTGAACCGTATACTTCGTTTCATTACAGTTAAAATGATTGTGGTATTTTCTGGTTATTTTTGTGATTATTGGTGTTTCAATGCGATGTTTCACTGAGTAGATGACCTTATGAGGACCAAACACATATTTATACTTTTCAGCTGCATCAGAATTAAGGGCGAGGTTTGGCTAAAGTAAAAGTTGTTTCAGCCCCCACTCCCTGCCATACCTCTCTCGGTGGTTGTTTATGCCGACCATTTGGCACCTAAACTAAAGATGAACTGCAGCTTTAGTTTATGTGCCAAACTAAGATATATGGCTTTATTTCGGGTTTGTTGCACCCACAGGAAGAAAAATTCCGTAGCTGTCATGAGTAAGGAACATTATGTTTGGGACTTGGAAACTTATATTGTACTAAGCTATCAGTAGTCAGTTATCTGTTAAAGGACTCTTAAGTATGTTACCGAAGTAATCTTAAACAAGAGGACCATGGTGGTCATAAACGCTCACCTATGCTGAAAACTAGATCAAGTTCACTGAATGTCTACAACATTCATTAATCTAGAGAATACCTCTTTACATATCTATACATCCATCAAAATTTGGTGTACTTTATTCTCAAAACAACATGCGCTGCCTCACCTCATGGTCTAGCCGGCCTCGGTGGCTTAGTTGGATGCGCCGTCCGACTGGAGACCAGGAGGTCGCTGGTTCAACCCCAGCCGAGGTCGGCAACATTCTTTCGTGGAGATTGATCATGAAATATTTTCTACGGTCGTTCTCTCCCTTCCGCTGATTCAAGAAGGGCAGTTGTCAGTTTCTTGCGAAAGAATGTGCACAATACTGGTTAACCGCTTAGAGGACTAAGCCTGCCCAGTAAATGTGTGGTTAGGTAAACTGACCGCGCTCGACATGACCCCATTGGGTTGACTGGGCCGTAAAACCTCAACACAAACAAAACCTCATGGTCTAACTGTCTTCCAGGTTTCAAATCGATCTTATATGTAAGATTCAGGGAAATCTGATCAAACCTGAAGGAGTTGTGCTGATGACAAGGTCGAAAATAGACGTTTTCAGCAAGCAAGTAGCCGTAACTCTAAAATAAATATTTGGATCTGGACAGTTTTCAAATTTATCCAAGACTTCATCCATGTCCATCTTATCTGCAAGTATCAAGATAATCCGATTAAACCTGAACGAGTTATACTGATGATAAAGTCAACTATTGGCTTTTGCAACAATCAAGGGACGTAACTCTAAGACAAATGATCAATTACGGCCAGGTTTTGAACTAGTCTAAGATACCACCCATGTCCACCTTATCTGCAAATTTAAAAAAAAAATCCAATCAAAACTGAATGTTATGCTAATGACGAAGGTTTTTTGAGCAATGAAAGGGATTTAACTCTAAGATTAATGATCTGATCTGGCCAGTGTTCAAACTCCAAGGCAGTGCTTCTGCTGTGGTATACTATTTCTGTCCTTGTATGTTTTTGCATGTATGCCCTGGTGAAAAGTTTTATTTTGGATAGCCGTTTGGCATTTTGGCTTTCTGCTTGTAGTGTTTTGATTGTGGTGCCGTTGCTTTAAGTGCGTCTTTCTTTCATTTTGGTGTCTTGGACAGAAGGTGTCAGGTAATTGTATCGAGCCAATCCGACCCGTTTTCAAGCTTGTCCAAAATCGTACCCATGTCCATCTTACCTGCAAGTTTAATGAAGTATTGATCACAACTGAACAGGTTATGCTGATGACAAAGTCAAACAGAGGCTTTCTTTAAGAATCAAAGGAAGTAACTAAGATTAATGATCCGATCTGGCCAGGTTTTAAACGCGTCTAATAATCATCCATAACCTTATATACAGGTTTCAGGAGAATCCTATTAAAACTGAACGAGTTACACAGTGACAAAGTCAAACAGAGGCTTTTTCAGCAATCACTGGGACGTTACTCTAAGCGTAATGATCTGATCTGGCCAGAATTTAAACTCGTCCAAGATTTTGTCCATGTCAACCTTACCTACTAGTTCCAGGAATATTAGATCAAAATTGAAGGAGTTATGGTAAAGGCAAGCGTTTCCAACTTGAATTTTAAGTCTATGGGACCCATAGCAACCAAGGTTTCCATTGGATTTTAATAAAAAGCTTATGTCATTAATCCCCCACCAGAGGCATATTACAGATGAGAAATGATTGAGATCAGCTTGCAGACTTCCGAGATATAACAGCTCAAGGGTGCTGTCGGACGACAGACGGACTACTATCTTATAAGCTCCACTGGAGCCTTCGGCCTAGGTGAGCTAAAATCAACTCCGAAATACAATATTATTATACTTCAGTCAAAATCATGTTAAATGTAATTTTTAGTTTTCATGTATAAGCATTAAAAAGGCAACCTGTAAACATTTTCCGTTATAGTCTAGCTGTCGAGCAATGTTATTTATAGTACGTTTTCTATTATACGTGTAACATAGAAAATCAATGTTACACTCAAATGTGCTTTATTTTGGAAAATACACACATATTATTCTTCTTTATGTAATAGCACTTAATAAACATCCTTTTCGTATTTTCCGATATATTTGGCTGTCAGCAATGTTGTTTGCTTTACATTTTCCATCATACCATAGAAAACCAGTATTACACTCTAAGGTGCTTCATTTTAGAAAATTAATCTGGAAGAATCTGTTTTTTTTTTTCCTTAATATATTCTTAAATGGTATATACTTGCTCGTTTGAAATTGCAATTAAAATGTTTTTGTCAAAAATAAACTTCAAAAACGATACCGTTAAACCTAGTAACTGTATATCGAATTATATAATATGTAATGCTGAAATATGAACGCTAAAATAAATATTATTATAAGTTTATCAAAGTTACATCACCAGAACAAGTCTATATAATTTTGACCCCCTTAAACCCCACTTTTATATAGTAAAACTGGGGTTTACAGGGGTATACATTATTTTTCCTATTTCTGCTCAAAATATAGATCGTGGGTACTCGTTAGAACCGCCTCGCCGAGGCGGTTCTAACGAGTACCCACAATCTATGTTTTTGAGCAGAAACAGGAAAAATTATCAGAGTTTTTATCTGAAAATTTTCAGTTTTTGGAGGTGAAATTTTCTATATATTTGAATAGGCGTGTTTTCGTAATGTATTTAATGTAAAAATATTATTTGTTTCATTTTTTTTTTTTTTTTAGCATTTAATGGACAACCCTGAAGTATTTTATGGTATATTTGGCTGTGAACGGTTTTGTATACCATTACGAAAACACGCCTATTCAAATATACTGAAAATTTTACCACCAAAAAAAAAAAGGTAAATTTTCAGATAAAAATCTGATATTTTTGCATATTTCTGCTCAAAACATAGATTGTGGGTACTCGTTAGAACCGCCTCGCCGAGGCGGTTCTAACGAGTACCCACAATCTATGTTTTTGGGCAGAAATAAGAAAAATAGTGTATACCCCTGTAAACCCCAGTTTTACTATATAAAAGTGGGGTTTAAGGGGGTCATAATTATATAGGTAAGTTTTCGTGATGCTTACATTTTCCACCATAACATAAAAAAATTAATGGTACACTTAAAGGTGTTTTATGCTATAAATTCATCATGAAATGTCTGGTCAAAATCTCAGTATTTTCCTAAAAGGTATTTATTTGACAGGTTCAAAATTTAAATACGAACACTTTTACGAGGGTCAGTCAGAAGGTTCTGACAATGGTCTCATTATATTGTTGCCTATTATCCTACGATCATGACATTTCACACAGACTGAGGCTTTTACACTTCGCGAATCAAATTACGTCAAAAATTAGCGCGTGCGCCTTATAACGTCACGTTGACGTCACGTCATTTGCACGTTCTTGGAACGTCATGGCCGCGGTAAGCGTAGAAGAACAACAGTCGTACATAAAAATTGAATATTTAAGAGGAAAATCGGGCAATTTATATGAAGCTTATGAAAATAATGCCGGTGGTTAGCACGTTTCACGGCGGGGAAAACTGACATTTCGGATGAAGCTCGCAGTGGTAAGCCTCATGAGGCTACCGATCACTATCACATCGAAAAAGTGAAGGAAGTCTTTGATGAAGACAGAAGGTTGACATGTAATGAAGTAGCGGTATCGGGATAAGTCTCGGATCGGCTCATGAATTTATAACACGGATTTAAAAATGAGACGGATTGCCGCAAGGTGAGTGCCGCACGAAACTGTTAATGGAGAGTATTATCCAAACTTTTTGAGAAAACAAAATGCGACCAGCTATGCGTAAGAAACGCCCAGCGCTATTAAAAGCCGAACAGATACTGCTGCACGACAACGCTACGCCACATAAATCATGACAAGTTACGTCAGTAATCGACGAATATAAGTGGGAAAATTTGAAACACCCTGCTTATTCTCCGGATTTGAGTCCTTGTGATTTCGATCTCTTCCCAGAATTAAAAAAAAAAGCCGTTAAGAGGAATACTTAAGACTTAGATAAGCTCAAAATTGCCGTGGCCTGGGAGGTTCAACGTATCTTCTCAGGTTGCCTAGCAACCGAATTTGGAAACTTACCGAGCCAATGGAACGCAGTAATCGAACACGGGGGAAATTACTTCCAAGGACTCTAGCTACGGTAGGTCTCTACAATTTATTGTTTTCTTGTATCAAGACCATTGTCAGAACTTTCTAACTAACCCTCGTATTAAAATAAAAATTTAGTAACGCACTGTTGCATCTAAATCTATTTCTATAATATATTGATTTGTATAAAAGGTCATGCAAGCTTCATTAAATCAAAAGAAAAGAAAACTGATTGAATTATTTAAGTGACTACTCGATGGCTTGCATTTCCATTTATGCTTGAAATATTTTACAGATGCAAATATTTGCATAGGTATTTGCAGGTAAACTTTAAGATTGTAATTTGGTAACGTACATAGCATATATATAAAAAGAGCATATGCAAAACTCTGACGAAGTGCTACAAAGAGCACCTATGCATTTTATGAAGAGTGAAGATTATGAAAAAACAATTATTTACGTTTCGTTTGTAATATATGATAGACTAGTGTATTTGCATATGGTAACATATAAACAAAATTAACATTTAAATGGTAGGTGTATATATATTCAGTATTTATATATTTGTTTCCGGTTTCATTAAGGTAATTAAACAAACAATAGACGCTGATCATAACTGTCATTTCCAGTGATGATGCAGAAATCCATATACATGTATACATAAGATATTATCCTCTTACAGATCTGCCGTACACGCGGTAAAATTGTTGGTATAATATGTAAGACTCTGGTAAAATATTGTGCAGAAGTAAGTACTGGTTAACCGCTAGTACTGGTTAACCGCTTAGAGGACAAAGCCTGCCCAGGAAAAGTGTGCAGGTAAATTGACCGGCTTGACATGTCCTTAATAGTGTTGACTGTCCTGTTAGACCTCAAATAAACCAACTTAAGTTCATCTTCCGATGCCTGTCCACTTCATTAAGTTTTTTAAAGCATTAATAGAAGTGAAAATCGTCAAAAAGTCTGTTAAGTTATTCGAAGAAATTTCTTTTTATTTGATTTGTTGAAGCACGCATTACGTTTTAAACCACTCGATATAAGGCTATTAGATTTAACAATATGTTACTAAAGTTTGTTTTAGATATAAACGTTCCAGTGTAATTTTAAAAAGCAAATAAAAGTTATTGAGTAAATGTTATTCTACCTGATATTTTTGTTTAAATAAAATATTTTTCTGAGTAGTATTTATTATCTGTGCTATAGTCGAAGATGTAACGTGAATAACATTGTTCGACAGCCGACTATATCGGAAAATACTAAAGGTTGTCCATTGAATACTAATAGATAAAACATACTTTTTTTTCCATTTAATGCAACTTGTACAAAAGGAAAATCATATTGTATTTCAGCATTGATTTTACAATATTACAAGTGCAATGTACTTTACAGTCCTATTACAGAAATCTGATCACTGATAACTTGTACAACATGGGTTTCCAAGTCCCCAAGATATGCCAATTACTTATAAAAGTAACGTAGATTTTCTTCCTGAAAGATGCAGCAAACTCGTAGAATAAGCCATACACCTCGGTTTGGTCCTAAAGCAGCCCGTTTGGACATACATTAAGCCAAATGCGCTTACTTTGAATGTTCATTTCATGCTCCTGATGAAACGGAAAAAATAAAGAAATCAAGCTGGCTGGATGTTTCCTTTACGGTCATAATTATTATTGTCATACTTCTCATTAATCATTAGTTTCATTTTTTTTATTTTATGGAGCAAACAGCTGACATGCGTTCTGATGTTCTGTCACTAGAGACCTCCACTTTCCTATACTTACCTGTTTCAGCTCTACTTAGTTCGGCCTCGGTGGTTTCATATGTGACGTTTATTTTGCTATTATTTATTGCTCATTTCCCTTTACTTTGGTACCGTTGGAAGGCTCGGCTTCTTGATTATGGCATTTCCTGGGCATCTTTACTTATATTAATGCATACTTGATGTATATTCTAAATATGTTACATACGTTACGATTTGCCATATTTTCTTTTCAAGATCATTCTATTCTCCAAAGGTTTACATGATTGAATACATGCCAACAAGCATAAATGTGATTAAGAACTATTGCGGAAATTGTGGCTTCAGGTAATCTTTGTCGTAAGTAACCTAGTAGCGGATATTAATGTAAAGTGTAATAAATCGTCACCGTGTTTCATATAGCTTGATCAAAATAGGAAATGTTACATGTGTTATAAAACAACAAGTTGAGTATCGTTACTTAGATAAAACCCAAAGTTCCAGTTTCCGATGAAGAATTCATAAGAAAATGCAATTCAATTTGTACCCGAGTGTCAGAAGGTACTGATAAAAAGAGTAACGTAATCGACAGAAATCCCCCTCTAGTAATCCCCCTCTAGAATGATGCACTTGGACCAACTGTGTTCCAGTGCCGTCAGCCCAGAACTGAAGAAGCCAGGGTCCTTGTCTCTGACCAACCTCAACTGCCGCCACGACTTCTTCGTTGGACCGGAAATGACGTCCACGGGTATCCTTTTTCAAGTTTGGGAATAGGAAATAGTCACTAGGAGCTAAGTCCGGAGAATAGGCGGGGTGCGGTATTAGCTCGTACCCATTCCGCTCAACAGCATCCGTTGCAATTTTGCAAATGTGGACTCTCGCATTGTCCTGTTGGCGCAGAATCCCTTTTGGAGAATTTACCTCGGCGTTACTCACGGATCACAATTCTCAGTTAGTCGAGCAAATTTGCATAGTACGCACCTTTTATTGTGATTTCCTTTGCTAGAAAGCCTAACGTAATAACGCCTTGTGAAATCCCAAAATACAGTTGCCATCACCTTGCCAGCAGACGGTTGCGTTTTGAACCTCTTTGGCCTCGGAGACCCCTGCCCTACACTCTGGCAACTTTGAGCTTTATTCTCTGGCTCATAATAATGGAACCAGGTCTCATCTACGTGAAAGGAAATCATCTTCCTTTGGCCTAAACCGCTTTAACAATGCGCTGTTTACTGATGCTGTGGTTGCCATTTGCTCGTCGCTAAGGGATTTTGGGACCCAACGGGCTGTTAGCTTGTGCATACCCAAGCGATCATGTAAAGTTGTTGAAACGCTACCATGTGAAATGTGTAATGCACTCGCTATTTCTTCCATCTTAAGTACACCCTATCCCGTACTTTGTTACACATTTCTTCATCGGTGGCATCTGATGTGCGTCCAGACCTGGTTTCGTCTTCGAAAGACGCTCTACTGCGTTTGAATTCCCCAACTCAGAACTTAACTTGTGCATACGATGGTGCAGAAGACCCATAAACATTGGTCAACTCGCAATGTATTTCCTGACCTGTTTTCCCTTTCAAATACAAGTACCGATTTACAGCACGGTACTCAACTTTTGACGAAAGGCTTTCTTTTGCATCGCTAGCCATGTTTGAGATTCAATATCTTATGAGTGAATGACACGATAAGGGTGCAATTTTGCCCTCAGGCCTAAAACATGTACTGAAACAAGGCATGAAAATCGTGGGCGTCTCGGTCAATTGGAAATTGGATAGGCTGGTTATTTATTGACTTGCTCTCGTTTAATCAATGCTTCAAAATATTTGTTAGAATTGCCTCGCTGAAGAAAGTCTAGTAAACATCAAAAACATATGTTCTATGAGGAAATAAGAATTAAACAAGACCTTTCTTATAAATCATCCTGCTCATGAAGGATTCTTGGCGATAGCAAATTCATTTCAATGACAATGTCTTTGGGAACAAATGCTATCCTAGTAGCGAGGGTTCACCGTACATGCTATCTTTAATTTTTATGGAGATATGAAAAAATTGCAATTGTTTCTGTACATAGATAAAACATATAATTGTGAATTTGACAGGAAAGTTTATGTACCTTTTGTAAGCATCATTTCGGTCTATATGAATACTTTGCATTGCTACACAGTATTGCCAAATAAATATTTGAGCAGTCTGACAAAATCAGGTGTAGGCTATTTTCTGTGATTTTGTCTTTACCTGGATATGATTATTCAGTTGTTTAACAGCACAATTTTGTCCTGCTATAAACGGCTGTAGTTCTAAAGTCGTTCTTGCATCCTGGAGATTATTTACGTCATAGACAGAAAGACCGCGTTGTGTCCTAGGGCAAATGCAATTATCGATCATTACATTTCTCTTTTTCTGTGAAAACTGGGATCAAAGAAAGCTTATAACTGCAGCTTAATTAAGTGAAAAATAAAGAGTATAAACTAGACGTACCGCAACGTGAGAAAATGTACCTAGAGACATGTGCGCCCAGCGAAAATTCAGATCAGCCTGCGCATTCGCGCAGACTGATCAGAATCTTCAATGTGCGCATTTTGGATTAGCAAGGATGCAACCTGTCTTCGTGTGGACAATGAACACTCTCTGATCAGACTGGGTGGATACGCAGGCTGGTTTGAGTCCTCGTTGGTCATACTTATAAGAAGGTACGTTTTCTCATGTTCCGGCCCGATATTTTCACTGATATTAAACCGAGACTGGAAACAGTAATAATTGCTACGTCAAGCTGGTTGTAGAAGGGTAACAAAATGAGACGTGTCGGGAGAAAAAGGTCTTTTTTGACATTCGATCAAAACAAAAACTTCAGTGCACATACATGTACCCGACTCTTTAGCGACGCTACATGTCTAGTTCTTTGGCTGGCGTACATTGTACATGTAGCAAAGGTTCTGGTGAGACTGAGCGCATGCATATGCTATAACAGCTCTTTTTACATGACGCGGACCCAATGGTTTGGCTTAGGCTGATGAATTTAAATTAAGCAGACTACGTTTTGTTAATTTATTTTAGTTTTCCTTGAAAACAAATAAATTTACAATTAATTCTAGATATACACTCGAAACTAGATACTAATTCCTCCCACAATTTAAAAAATAAATAAATAAATAAATAAATAATAATAATAATAATAATAATAATAATAATAATAATTATAAAACAAAACAAAACAAAACAAAAAAAAATAGATATACCAAGGAAGAGCCACAATCACTGAACAAAACCCTTACATGGCACAGGATAATGATTGGTTACGCTGGTTCATGTTTTCGCCAAGGGGGACAACTTTAGTGACTTTCTGTTTGTTTTATTCTACTTCAAGCCACAACCTATCTTTTCAGAACGAGAGACAAAACAGTCTTGACAGATTGTGTGTGTGTGTGTGTGTGTGTGTGTGTGTGTGTGTGTGTGTGTGTGTGTGTGTGTGTGTGTGTGTGTGTGTGTGTGTGTTTATGTAATTGTGTAGCGTCGTGTGAAATGTGTCTTCCCGATGGTCTGATCATGCATTTATTGTTCAATGAATTTCTTCAGTATCCAACTGTCTACTTTCCTTGAATACATGTATCCAACAGACACCATTTTTTCTGGTGAGCTTCGTATAGATTTTATAAGACATAGTCAGAAAATGTACCTTCGGACATGTGCGCGCAGCGACGATTCAGATCAGTTTGCGCATTTGTGCAGACTGATCAGAATCTTCACTGGACGCATTTCGGAAAACCAAGGACGAGAATTTTCTTCAGGCGGACAACGAAGACTCTGATCAGACACCGCGGATGTGCAGGCTGATTTGAGTCTTCGTTGGATAAAAGTGTCAGAAGATTTGTTTTCTCCCGTCATGGCTATTACCAGTCCGACTGTCATTTAACAATACAATGGCTTCCATCGAAAATGATTTCCTTCTTTATAATCTTTGACAAAAGACCGAGACAGTTATAATTTCATGAATATGAAAATTCAAGGTCAAGATTCCTACAGACTGTATATGTATAGCTAATATGTTGCTTGTCGAGATGTCAAAATAAAATTGTATGGTCTAAATTTCTGATGACAATCCCCACATCAAAGTACAGAAAAAAAAGTTCAATTTTAATCAAATCTTCAATTTTATTGTTACAGGAAGCATCTTCAAAAAAAAAAAAAAAGAAGATAAGCGACGAACAATAGTAGATAATCATCACGAAAACATACCTATAAAATTTTGACCCCCTTAAACCCCACTTTTATATAGTAAAATTTGGGTTTACGGGGGTATACATCATTTTTTTCATATTTCTGCACAAAAACATAGATTGTGGGTACTCGTTAGAACCGCCTCGGCGAGGCGGTTCTAACGAGTACCCACAATCTATGTTTTGAGCAGAAATATGAAAAATATCAGAGTTTTTATCTAACAACTTTCAGTTTTATTGGTGGTGAAATTTTCAATATATTTGAATAGGCGTGTGTTCGTAATGGTTAGCAATTTAGTGGATGCTGGGGATGATCATGTAGGTTAAGAATTCATGGATGACTTAGATGAGGTAACTTATCAAATTGTGGTGCGTCTAAACACAAAACAACACACAAGCATACTATCCTTGACAACCTATACAGCCACCAACTTTATTCTGTTTATTTCCATAACTTGATTTTGGCGTGAACTTAGATTACATGTTGTTACGATGTTTAAAATGCATACCATGAACGTTGAATCAAAGGATTTGACAAAACCAACCATTTTATGAAATGTGTCATCACTTGAAGGCACGTACATTCTTCTATACAGATATTTACATTCATGGACCAGCGAATGATTTTAACCGACTTGGTAGAAAAACATTTTAATATTGTCAGTTTAGAAAATGAAAGTTCATGCAACCCACTCATTTTGAGTTACAAGGCATTATCTATACTAATCTAAGGTACTACTCAGTTTTATAATTATTTTCATAGAATACGGCAAAATTGTGAATTGGAAATTATTGCGATTGATTTATGTTAAACTTAAGTGTTTCTCAAATATTTACATTGCACCTAATAAGTATACATAAAGGCACCTACGTTATTCACTTAAACCACCATGGTGGGCTCTGACACAAAGATACAATAATTGAGCTGGCACATGGTTTTCAGGTTTGTAGCTCTTCAAACGTGCATGAGCAGTAAACGACTGGGCTTTACATCACGAAAACAAGCCTAATAGTATATAATTTTGACCCCCTGAAACCCCACTTTTATATAGTAAAACTGGGGTTTATAGGGGTATACATTATTTTTCTTATTTCTGCTCAAAACATAGATTGTGGGTACTTGTTAGAACCGCCTCGACGAGGCGATTCTAACGAGTACCCACAATCTATGTTTTGAGCAGAAATATGAAAAATATCATAATTTTTGTTTGGAAATTTTCCCGTTTTTGGTTGTACAATTTTCAATATATTTGAATAGGCGTGTTTTCGTAATGAGATATCATAATGAGCCGCCTCATCAGTATCTACGGTGTTTGCAATTCTGTTTTGATTTAGGACTGAGACCTCTATTTTGAGCAATGGTTCTGACCAGATTCAAAGATTGGGGATGCAATCGTTTATCCTGTTCAACATATCACGATCACGAAGCAATGCCTCTCGAGGCACCGAGAGGAGAATTGATGAGAAACAAAACAATGACAAAACAAAACAACATACTTAAAACAGCAAATATATAACAGATGAACCGTTTTAGAATCGTCAACAGTTAAAGTGAAGTGACAGTAAGTTCTGATTCGTGCGTTTGGGTAAAACGCGGAAAATCACGAACATTAAGCTGAAACAAAGTTGACGATTGAAAAGTGAACCGAAACGAGCACAAGAAAACCACAAGTATGGCTACGGTGGGCCAGAGCACAAACATTGATAGTGAAGATTATGGAAGGATCCACCGTTCCGTCTGACTGCAGTATTCTCTGTCTTGAAATCAAAGTTGAAACAAACTTATCAACCATAATGGGATTAACAACCACGCATGCTCTCTGCCGTAGAACATTCATGTTATAACCTGTCTGTTTGCAATGAGTTGCAACCGTTTGAGTTGTTCCGGAAAAAAACAACAACAAAAAAAAACAACAAAAAAAAAAACAAAAACAAAACAAAACAAAAAACAAAACAAAACATTAATGTGCTTTTCTTGGACATCTTTTTGCTATCTTTTCACATAATTATACCCTGCAGAATTGACTTTATCATACCAGAGGAACGTGAAATGTGATCGTACCATCAGAGTTTGGTTTTCTTGACCATGGTGAGAAGGTTATTATGTACATCAATAGTCTCGATAGTACTGCCTCATTGGTAATGCGTTCTAAGTACGAAATGGCCAGTTGTTCAAATGTGATATATCCTAGGTATTTGAAATATTTACTATCTGAAGTCTGGTGCCATTCACTCTGATTACTGGCCATCACTTTTGTCTTCTCTTGTATGATTTCCATTTTGAAAGTTATGTTTGTTTTATCGAGACGATCAACCGGTCCTTTAAGCTTAGACTCCTCTCTAGCGATTCCAGCAATGTCATATGTAATGTTCGTAGTTACACTGCATCCGATACTGACATTTCCTTCATGGTCTGCAAAGGCCTCGGCCATTATCCTTTCAAGGAAGGTGTTGAAGAATGTTGGTGAAAGAGAAAAAGTATGCCTCATTTCAATCGTGTTCCTGAACCAGTTACCCTCGCTACCACAGAATATGACTGTACTAGTGACTTTATCGTACAGTCGCACAATTACATGGACCAGTTTGGCACTGCTGTTATATGTTGTCATAATTGGCCATAAGGCTTCATCTCATACCCTGTAAAAGACTTTCTTGATGTCTTTGAAGATACGATAAAATCTTGCTGTCCTGAATGACCTTCTCGTGTAGAAGATTTAATATTTGCTCATTAGTTTTCCTGCCTGCTCTAACATCCGCTTGTTCTTCAACTGTTACCTCTTCTGCCAAGTGCAGGAGCCTATAGAGGATTTTCTTCAACGTTTCCTTGCTTGTATGGCTAATGGGACAAATAGGTAAGACACTGATGTAAGTTACCTTTCTATGCGAGTTTAATCATCATCATTAGGGTAGGTCGTTTGCTTGTTTTCCATATCTTGTTACAGACTGACATTAATAATGGTATCTCCTCCAGATTGTACCAGTTTTGTTGATATGTTATGAACTCCCGTTGACTTTTCTTTCTTCATTGCCTTGATGGCTGCTTCAATGTCTTCGCGAAGGTATTGGCAATAGTCCTCATCTAAGTTTTTTAGACCCTCTAGTACTGCTAGATCTCCATCAGCTTTGTGATTACTGTTAAAGCTCTAAACAGTACTTCTACATTGAAACCTGTTTAAGAGAGCCACCTTTGGGACTAACTTTAAATAGTGGTTGATGTGTAAAAAACGTCTGTCCTATAAGGGTACATGTCATGTAATTTTGCTAGCAAAAGACAGCCACCTTACCACATCAACCACTTAAGTCAATCTCAAAAGTGACTTTCTTACACGGGTTTCACTGTACCTATTCGTACCTATTCTTCACTATTGTGTAGTTTATATTTTTGGTCCATTGTGCTCTCTGCGCCCATTCCGGGATCTTTAAGATGTTATTTGAGAGTCACTGATGATGCCAAACTAACCGAGACTAGTCAGTCTGGCAAAACAAAATTAGACTGTCCGGATATTTTTACTATAAGCGCTCACAAGGGTCATTCCTATTGAAATCTATTTATATTCACTACAGCTGCTGTCAGAGCTTGTGGCGGCTTAAAAACACCCCCTTCCCTAATTCACTATACTGTAGTTTATATTTTGTGGTCCTTTTTTATTATTGAGCCCATCCAGGATTTTTCTTTTTAACTTTTTAACTTTAAATGACGGTCACTGATGATGAGGCCTAATTGGCCGAAACTAGCTAGTCCTTCTCAGAACAAAATACACTCCAGCTAATTTCATTTTTGTATTGTGTGCTAATTTATCTCAAGGGTATTTCTTTTTGAAATATATTTGTTTTTACGACAGATGTTTGTCATGCTGTATGGCGGCTGTAAAGTGTGTCTCTGTACTTCCATTCAGGAAAGAATTTGAATGAGATGTCAAATATAATTGTTTATGAAAATAATAATAATAATAATCATAATAATAATAATAAAGATAATAACAGTAATAATAAGAAGAAGAAGAAAAGTATTTAAACTCATGCTTTCATTCATAGCCAGCAGTCTAAAGTTTAAGCATTAAACTTCGGAATCTGTCTAATGTGCCTGAGCAAAGTAAGGCACTACCCTTTTTCAGTGGGAGATTTACTACCATAAATATGCTTTCAGCTATACATGTAGTACCCTGATACACCGCTTTATATGAACTGCGGCATGTGTAAAGTAAATTCGGATATATGCGGACTGCGAAGATCTAGATCAGCCTGCGCATCCGCGCATTCTGATCAGGGCTTCCGCTGCAAGAATCATTGGATTCAGTAGAACGTATCAATGGAAAGCAAAGACCCGGATGAGACTTTGCGCATACGTGGGTTAAATCTGAATCCAATTTTAACGTGCGTGCTCAAAGACACCTTTTCGCTTGGCTCGGACCATAAAGTAAAAATTGGGAATCAGGGGGAATGGGTCAGACATTTTAGAAATGTCACGTGATGGGGCCTTCATTGTCAGATATACTATAAGGATCATTTCTAAACACATAGCCCATATGTTTTATTATCAGTTTATTACATGTATTCACCCTATGATCCCTATTCTAGTGGCTACACAACGTTGAAAACAACGTCGGTTCAATTTGATTGTTTCAGTCTTGTGTGCCTAATGGGTATCATATACAAAACAACGAAGGGTAAGCGGGGATCTTCATAATTAAGTATTTTTGGACATATTTTCAGAAATTTGCAGCTTTTAAACCCTACTCTAAGTTGTTTGTTATTGTTTCCAGACCAGAACAGAAATAACTAGATTCATATACATGAAAATGCTCAAGCTACTCGCAGGTGGCATATGAGAAATAATAATATATATAAAAAAAAAACGTTAGAAGCATTTTAACAGAGTAATTTGTCTTAATGCTTTTTGTCTTTAAAGCTGAATCCTACTGATTGTCCCTGAATAATATGTTACCAATACCATAACTTACAGTGTTTTAGATATGAGGGATATACAGATTATTTCTTATTTCCCCACGAAAACATATGTTATGGACACTCATAAGAAGCGCCTCAATGAGGCGCTTCTTACGAGTACCCATAACATATGTTTTCGTGGAGAAATAAGGACTATCTTAATATGTTTTGGTTGAAAAGACATCTTATCTAGTGATGTGGCTCGGCGGTGTACATTTCACATGAGTTTCTTTCTGGAATCATATGACATTTTACTTGATATTATATTTCCTATCCTTCCAAATTAAAGTTGCTTCAAAACGGGTTTTATTGTTGCGTCATTAATAATGTTTGTGACAGAACTGTTTCTGAAAGGTAAATAGTAATAGAATAGACAAAATTTAGTCTCTCTGTGCGACATGTTGTTCGGTCAAGAAACAAAAATATAAGTGAACATACTCAGAAAATGTCACAATCACGAAGCACAACAATCCCGAGCAACCATAAGAAGGAGTGATGAGGAACATATCGAGGGTTGATCGCAAGATATCAAGTCAGATGGTTGTTTTTCCCAATACGTAATCTCCTCACTATGAAGGCGTTATGAAGATTACAATATTTCTTTCTGTAAACAATGGAAATTTAGGTGCCATTGCTCGTATGAGCAATGGCACCTAAATTTGCATTGTTTAAAAAGGGGTCAAAGTTGCCCCTAAACAAGGGTTTCAAATATATATTTTAGTTAGTACAATCTTGCGCTCAACCCTCGATATGGGCACGCCATGAGAAAACGTGCCTTCGGGCGTATACGGACAACGAATGCCCAGATCAACCTGCACATCCGCGCAGTCTGATCAAGGCCTTCGCTGCCCGCTACCAGAACCAATGAATTCCATAGAATGTATCCATGGGGAGCAGAGGCCCGGTTGAGAACGCGCATGCGCAGGATTATATGAATCCGCACATTTTTTCGCATCCTCGAAGGCACTGTTTGCTTGCCACGGTCCATATAATGACAAAACAAACGTGACATATGAAACCATTAAGGCTGGCACAATTAATCGAATAATCGATTAATTTATCGATAAATTCCACAAAAATGATTAGCGTTACAGATGTGCTAATGATCGATCATTTAATTTGCTGTGTCTGTTTCTTTACCGTATTAACCATTAGTATTCAGACGCCTTAACTCCTTACCATACTTAATCTAAAATTTGAACAAGTACGATTTACTACCCACTGTTGTGTCTAAAACTAGCTGGATGGGTGGCAAACAGTGTAGACCTTGATGAGACGCCGCGTTTGCGGCGTCTCATCTGGGTTTACACTGTTTGCTCAGGCCTGTCTGGCCAAATATGTCGGTAAAATATAACATATGGTAAGAGTCATGCTCAGACAGATAGGTAAAATTATGACCAAATCTTGAATGATTACTAATCGATTATCAATCACAATGGCAAAACTGATAATCGATTATCCTTTCAGCTCTGATTAGCCAGCCTTAGAAACCACCAACCCACGAAGAAGAAAGTACGTCATTTTCATATACTGACCCAAAACAAGCAACACAACACTACCAAATGGCAAAGGAAACAAAAACTAATACCGTTTGATTGTAAAACTGATCTAGTGTTTGTATATCAACAGTTGAGAGTATATCCCCCATATAAAGCAAACAAACAAGAAAGTGTGAACAACATCTACAGATAGTATTTATTGCAAAAGAAACAAAAAGCTTTGCATTTCAGAAGTGTTGTATTTCATTTTATGTCGGTATATAATCATTCTTTTATTACATTCTTCCATTACATCAATGATATCTCGAAAACTTCATCAAAACGATAAAAATGTTGCAAGTAATCAGATATATGCTGCTCATATATAAGATGAACAAAAAAAAACAAGAGATTATATTGCATCCATGATCAGGCTTTCTATCCATATGGTTTTGTCAAGATCGAATGATTAAAATACATATGATAATCAATCACGAAAACATGTCTATATAATATTGACCCCCTTAAACCCCACTTTTATATAGTAAAACTGGGGTTTACAGGGGTGTACATTATTTTTCTTATTTCTGCTCAAAAACGTAGATTGTGGGTACTCGTTAGAACCGCCTCGTCAAGGCGGTTCTAACGAGTACCCACAATCTATGTTTTGAGCAGAAATATGAAAAATATCAGAGATTTTTATCTGAATATTTTTCAGTTTTTGAAGGTGACATTTTCCATATATTTGCATAGGCGTGTTTTCGTAATGCTAAGGCACACAACTCGCCTCGCTCTAATCTCTGTCTCAGCTTAGTCTCGGACACTGAAATATGGCACTTGGAAAGCCCATTGACTAAATCTTTTCGGCATAAGTTTGTATGCAATTTATCAAAATATAAGGTCATTTCACAGTTTTGGTCTCAGCTTAGCATTTAAGTGTGTGTGTGTGTGTGAGTGTTTGTGTGTGTGTGTGTGGGGGGGGGGGGGGAGGGGGTGGGCGGGGTTTGAAAAAAATGTATTTGGCAAGTCCATTGGCTAGAGCTTGTCGGTGTCAATCTCTGTGCGAAAGAAGTCCATAACGACTGAAGTATTATGGCCATTTTCACTAACTATAAAGATTTTGACCTTAGGACCATTGGTCTATGAAAAGTGTGATTTGGTAATTCATGTCAATACTAATGCGAATAAAAAATTTTATCAAAATATCTCATATAGTTAAGACCATCGAGAAAACATACCTATATAATTTTGACCCCCTTAAAGCCCACTTTTATATAGTAAAACTGGGGTTTACAGGGGTATACATTATTTTTCTTATTTCTGCTAAAATATCATAGATTGTGGGTACTCTTAAGAACCGCCTCGGCCAGTCAGTTCTAACGAGTACCCACAATCTTTGTTTTGAGCAAAAATATGAAATAAATTCAGAATTTTTATTTGAAAACTTTCAGTTTTTTTGTGGTGAAATTTTCAATATATTTAAATGGGCGTGTTTTCGTATTGCCTAATGTGATGTTTGTATTATAATATTTTTGGGGCCTCTGTTTTGCCTCGGCCAATAAAAAAAATATATTTGGCAAGTTTAGCGGCTAGATCTTGTCTGTACCGATCCGTGTGCGAAAAATTATCAAATAATCTAATGGTTCAAGAGTTACGGCGATTTTCGCTAACTGTAACAAGTTTTGCCTCGGCATTGCTTTGGTCATATGTTGCTTTGGTTGCTATATCTCGTATAGATGAAGACCTGCAGCGGTTTCCATTGTTTCATATGTTTGGCCTCGGCATTGCCTCTATCAATATAAATATGCAAGCGCATTAGCTATATCTTGTTGCTATCAATGTGCGAAAAAATATTAAAATATTCCTAATGGTTCAAAAGTTATCCCCATTGTCGCTAACTGACTACGGACGGAAGGACGGACAGACTCACAAGTCTATTATAGGTCACACTAAGAAAGTCAACCTTAGTCGGTCTGTCGATTTTTCTGCGAGTCGTGCAACTTATTCTCTCGTAGTAGTAAAATTACATTGGTCTATAGTATTTTAGCTTTTGTAAACCCTTTCAACCCGGCAGACCAAACTGAGACGTATGCAAACAATGTAGATCCAGATGAGATGGCTCGTAAAGAGCCGTCTCATCTGGATCCACACTGTTTGCCATTCTGTTTTTGATTTTAGACTGAAATCCTTATTTGAATCAGTTCGCGTGTCCAAATTCATGGATGGAAGAGTCCACTTCCATCACGAAAACATACCCATATAATTTTGACCCCCTTAAACCCCACTTTTATATAGTAAAAACTTGGGTTTACAGGGATATACATTATTTTCTTATTTCTGCTCAAAAACATAGATTTTGGTTACTCGTTAGAACCGCCTCGGCAATGCAGTTCTAACGAGTACCAACAATCTATGTTTTGCGCAGAAATATGAAAAAATATCAGAATTTTTATCTGAAAACTTTCATTTTTGTGTGGTAAAATTTTCCATATTTTGGAATAGGCGTGTTTTCGTAATGTCAGACATTCAGGGACAAAAGGGTTAATTTGGCAGAAGACTGATACTCACTTTGCTATATGATGATACTACCAGTAAAACAACACAGAACAAAAGACCAATAAAGGAACGAATATAAATAAATAAATAAATATTTCTTTTAGAAAACTTGGAAAGATTTAACAGACGACAAAGATGATTTTTTTTTTCTTTTTAACCTCAGGGCTATAACTTTGCATGAAATACCAAAATCTACTATGTGAGAAAAATAAGAACAATATTTGAAAATGTCATCTGCTGACATTCTACCTACTATGCTAGCAAGCGCTATAAATGCTGTTGTTTTTTGTATAAACTTGATTACTGATTAATTAAGATAGATCGTCATTCTACTTTAATTCTTTATACAAAATGTGTAAACAGTCTCCCAGCCAGTGATTTTGTTAGGAAGGCTACTTGATACTTATGGTAAATTTTCCACCATGTTTTACAGGACAGACAACCAATATAATTTCCTTTGTGCTTTTTTTCACACCCTCCTCACCTGAAAAAGGGGGTTGCTCCAAAAGGAATGTGTCAGCTACCAAGGGAGACATTTTTGTTTCCTTTTAAAGTAAACCGCTTTTTGGAAGGAAGACAATATTTTTGACAGTGAACATGTTTTACAAGGAAGATAACTACTGCAATTTTCTGCTTGCATTCCTGCGCACCAGCCCCTTTTCTAAAGGAGACTTCTCCAAAAGGAAAGAATTTGCTTTCACATGGGGAGCAAAGTCTTTCCTTCAAGAGAAGACCCCGTTTTTTTTAAAGGCAAACAAATCAATTTTGACGGAGTTGCCTCCCCTAAAAATGTATCTGTTCTTCTTAAGACGCCCTTCCCAAGTAGTAAAAAAAAACCCAATACCTTAATTACCCTAAACATTTGGCCCCTTTTCTCCCTTCCTATACGTACCCTAAATGTGAACAAGGCAGTCTGACACCTAAGAAATTTGTCAATAAACTTATGTCGGAATACAAACATTGTAATCCCAGATCAGATGCCACGTTCTGTGGCGCCTAATCTAGGTCTACACTGTTTCCTCAGGTCTGTCCGTTCGAATACTTAGGATAAATAGGATAACGGGAACGTAAGAAGTAATAAGCATAAATCCCAGATTGCAACATTCGATAAACAGACACGATTTTCTGTTCTCTGATACAGTAAGCAGTGCGTGACACTCCATGCTGCTTCAGTGATCTGTATTGAGAGAGAGGAGAAATGCTGTTTAATAATTCAGCAGACGCAATTGTGACTCTCCCGTGGGAAGTACATTCAAAGAAAACTTAGGTGCGTTTGACACATCTCGGATAAGGTCCGCCATGATAAAACGTGTCTTCGAGCATAGTCGGACAGCGAAGGCCCAGATCAGACTGCGCATCCGCGCAGTCTGATCAGGGCCTTCACTGTTCGCTAACAGAATCACTGGGCACTTGGAGAGCAAAGATCCGGATGAGGCTTTGCGCATGCGCATGATGATCTGAATCTGCATATTTATGCGCATGCTCGAAGGCACTTTTTCGCTTGGCGCGGCCCATGTAATGCTGGAGGTGTTTAATTCTTGCTCTCTGCAGTAAACAACAGCCCTAAAGAGTGGTAACGGAAATGGTTTAAAATGTTTCTGCCTTTCTTGGATATTATGCTGTCTATTATAATGGGTAGGTAAAAGAAACTCAGCCATACCGTGCAAAAAGCGATTCTATGCCGTGTTCGAACAGCGAAAGCCCGGATCAGCCTTTGCGTAAATGCGAGTAGGATCTGTTATTGGAACGCAAAATGTAGAGAGTCTACATTTTACGTTTGTGTCAACGCATAACGCAGATTTTTTATTTCATTTCAACATTTTACGTTGTAACTAGGGATTTTGCTATTTAAATACATGAACCTCTTGAAATAGAATTTTTTTAGTTATGAAATATGCGACAAGCGAAGACTCGCTTGCATAATGCATGGACTTACTATTAGCTTTCCTGTACAGCATTCCCCTTCTGAAAAGGGCTGTACTCTGAATGGAAAGCATTTACTCCGAATGGGAGCAAATTCTTTCCTGTTAGAGTATACCCGTTTTCAGAAGTAAGCAAAACAGTTTTGAAACTGTTATCATCCTTAAAGGTATATCAAGTCCCCTTAAACATTCAGTTAACGATAGCATCAAGAAAACAAGCCTATATAATTTTGACCCCCCCCCCCCCCTTCCTACCCTTAATCCCCATTTTTATATAGTAAAACTTGGGTTTACGGGGTATACACTATTTTTCTTATTTTTGATCAAAGATATATATTGTGTGTACTCATTAGAACCGCCTCGCGGAGGTGGTTCTAACGAGTACCCACAATCTATGTTTTGAGCAGAAATATGAAAAAAAATATCAGATTTTTTTATCTGAAAATTTTCAGTTTTTGGAGATGAAGAATAAGCGTATTTTCGAATAGGCGTGTTTTCGTAATGTGGTTTCCTTTTTTGGCGAGGTTCATATTCTTAAGTATCCAATGATTCTGTAAAATGACACCGAAGGCTCAGATCAGACTGCTACAAAATCGCAGACTGAACAATACCTTTTTCTGTCAGCACTGAGACATAAGACAGCTTTTTGCATACCGCACTGCTCAGGGAAATATTGAGAGTGTTTAAAAAAGCAGAGTATTTAAGCGAACAAGCAATCTCGTAACAAGTAAATGTATTTTTCATGTGTTGTTTGTTGTTTATTTTTCTATGCAAAATATGCTTTAGAATATCATTAGTCTAATGTCAAAATTGTTTAACTCAGACAAAAAGTCTGTCATTTGAGGAAATTATACCGATGCTTTTAATGAAAAAGAAATCGTGTGATTGTTTAAAAGTTGTGATTTTGTTTTAATGAAAAATCTTGCGATTGCTGTATATGTATAAATTATTCGTTGAAGTATAAACATCCTTAGAAATAATATACTTGGTACTTGAACACTCATTTCACATATATTTCCTAGGTATGTAAATTTTATACGAACATCTAAATATTTTATACGTATCTGTTTTCGGAATAACATGTCATTAAGCAGAAAGCCTGTGAGGGGTAGGAAGAGGGGAGGAGAGGAGGGAGCGGCGGATGCAGCCCTGCACACCACATTGTTGGCATATCAAGAGACTCAAATTTTCATTCTTTTGTGTGTTCCCCAGCGGGCACACAACTTTAAAACAACGTCACTTCAACGTTGATAATAAACTTTGAAGCGACGTTGTTTCAATTTTGTGTGCCCACTGAGCCTGTTTCCGAGCGCAACCTTTATAGATTGTATTTAATAAATCATTATTAACACGTCAAAAGTTAATTTTCCCAAGCCAGAGGTCAGAAACTCATAGTTAATTCAGTAAGCTGATATTGCGAGCATTATCAAGAGTATTTCTGTCTGGACTTTGTATTGAGCAGATGGCAGAGACGTATTTGCCTATGCATGAGTACAAGTGTTTCCCTGAGGTTGAATACACATTGCGTGATTCAAAAGCCTAGTATACATTTTAGTTGGCGTGTCTAATATCAATATTGAGGTTTATTTGGTGTATTACGTCCCATTCAGCATTATTTAAGTCATATCGGGACGACGGAAGGATGATCACGAAAGGCTGTGTGCAGAGTAGCGCCGAAGTATCATAAGCTAAATTCCATCTCCAGCGGGATTTAAACCCGGAATCTCATTATCTGAATTCCAGAGTACTAACCACTACGCCACCAGGACACTTCATCTAATATCAAAACATTGTTTCTCCGTATATTGTTGTGTCATAGTCAAAATAACCAGTTATTTCTCTGAAATATAGTCTACTCAAGAGCAATGGATACACTGTCAAGGGAGGAAACTCTTTCAAAAATAGTTTGCCTTACTTTTGAAAAGGGGCCTACTCTAAAAGGCAAGAATTTGCTCCCTTTGGGAGCAAATCCTTTCCTTTTAGAGTAGACCGTTTTCAGAAGGAACTTGTTTTAGAAGAAAGCAAACAGGAAATCACAAAAGTTGTCTTCCTTGTAAAAATGACGGAAAACCAACCAGCTGTATCAAGTTCCCTTATAAAGTAAATTGTTGCATCTCCATGGCTTTGTGCTATGTTTTACCTCGATTTTCTATATCGCATTAACCCAAAGTTTTAGGACAGGCAAGTCTGGAAAACTATGAAGGCCATTATCGGACGTCAACTTCAGAGCAGAGTGTACACATTTTGTCACACATCAAGCGGTATTTAAATGCAACAACTTGTAAAATGGACATCTAAATTCTAGATGTACAGTAAGGCGTTAAGGGGAATACTGCTTCACTTTCCACGGAGGCACCGATGTCAAAATTGTTTTGCCTCCCTTCTGAAAAGGGGTCTATTCAAAAAGGAAAGAATTTGTTCTCCATTGGAGGCAAATTCTTTCCTTTTAGTCCTATAAAGCCCCCTTCTGATTACTTTGGTTAACTAACTACAGTATTTTCGGGGTGGTTGTGCGAGGCAAAGATGTTGTGTATCTTACGTCACCGGGGCGTACAACTGCGATTGGCTTACAGTTGGGAAAGGCCTGCCATCCTTGCAGCAGGCAAG